>OY978215.1:6096753-6546753 GCA_963854785.1 Vaccinium vitis-idaea | reverse complement strand
TAAGTAGGACTTCAAAGTTTTTTCAATTTTGAGTGTATCTACAAACCTTTTTATTCGATTCGGGTTGCTAACTCAACGGCAGAGTACTTGGCTTTTAAATGCGGCTAGGATCTTTTACACCTTTGGATGAAGGAAAGGATTCGTCCACCATCAGTGAAGTTTCAAAGAACATGACTGATCCTGGCGCTTTCAAGTGTCTCATCAGCGATAAATTATTGAATACAAGGGGGCCATTGTCTACCAACCAAACATTAGTCATATCCAACTCTATCTTGACGCGTTCTTCCAAACACCCTGATTCGGGTGGACTCTTCCCCCCAACTAAGAAAGAGTTGAAGAGATCCTGGCAGAACGAAATCCATCATTACCCCAAGCTTTTAATGATATGTTTTGTTCTCATTCCCGATGAAGTGCATCTCTTACCTGAATCTTCTTCCATAATGGTACAAAATAATAGTGGCGTGTATACAAAAATACTTTAAATACAAGAAGCCAAGTAAGCAGGTTATTTGGAGTGGAAAAGGGAAAAAAAGAAGAAAGAATTGAGCTACAAATCTTTTTTTGGAGATATCCATTCTCCCAGAGAGACAAATAAGATATCCTGACATAACGGCATCTTTTCTGTTTATATCCTTATAGACCAATCAATTGAATATTGATGTCTCACTTGGCTGATGTAATTACACCGAAACAGTGCTTTACCCCTAGATGTCCAGCCAATTGCTACGCCTAAACACATTTAATTAGGGGAGAACCAGCTAGCTTTGGGTTGGAGTGGCATTTCACCCCAAGCCACAACCCATTCACTGAGCATATCATGTCGGTTTGGACCTCGCCTCAGTTTCCCCCCAGCTCATTCGTGTATAATCCTGCATAATCTCGAATGATATCAGCTCATGTTACAACCCTCTTCCCGTCATGCTTCCTTTCTCCAAGGAAAAGAACAAGCACATTTATATTCTCAGTTGTTTAAGAAGATGAGCTGCTGCTAGCCCTACTACATCCTTCGTGACTATTCTCTTTTCGCGTGCACAAATGACCTATGAATGAGAAGAATGCCAGAACAAAATGCAAGGTAGCCAACAGCCTCTAGAAGAGACCTAATTGACTGCCTTTGGCCATCTTCCATTTGCATTTGAGGCTGCTCCTTCTTCTTAATTTATAACCCTTTGAGTAAAGGAATACCCTGCTTATGGAAGACAGTATGACCCTCGGCTTCCATGTGGAGAGGTAATAATAGGATCCATAACATTGTAAGGCACAAATAAGGGACAATCAATCAATGGGTATTGTCCAAAAGCATCCGAAAGCCTAGCTCTGATATACTATTAAAGCATTCAATTCAAAACTAATTGCCAATGAGTGGAGAGGCCGCCCAAAATCGTACATACTTATTTCAGAGGTGATAATTCATAATTAACAGCTATGGGAAAAGTTCCAAAAGAAAAATACATTGAATTGTATACCAGATTCTATAATCATATGCGAGATTCCTTAGTAATCACATGGAGCGGGACAATCTAGCATCTTGCATGAGCACAATGCCCGATGTATTAAATTGTACTAGAATATGGTTGATTGATAAAAAGCTGAAAACCAGTCATCCTAAAAGACGAAAATGTGGACAAGGGGACAATAGTTGGGTTAGCCTTTCGCCCCTTACCATAAGTGGTCACAATGCAAGGATATTACATCCCCCAACACTTGGTGAAGTATGTATCAATTCCTTTTAACTGTGACATATGGACCTTTAATGCATATAACTCACTTTAAATCTATGCAAGTCTGGCAAGCAAAAAAAGGAAAACACTGTACAATATGTCAGGACATTGTTATTTGTACCAAGAGCTTTGATCGAAAGCATAAAAGCAACTATTCAAAAGAAGCGTAGAGAAGCAACTATTCGAAAGAAGCGTAGAGTCTGAAGTCTCAACAGAACAGCGAGTCCTCCGGGGTAGAATAATAAAAATTGCCAAAACCCTTATATAAACTCAAAACTCCATCACATATACTTCAACGATAGCAAATCATTTCCATAAACCAAACCATGATTGGTCACATTCAACTTGGAGTTGTCCACCTAAAATCAAGCAACAAATTACAGATGACTGTGTCCCATAAATCAAGACAATTTTATACTGATAAGATAAGAAAACAATATGCATTTCTTACTCTAAAAATATACAATCATTTCAGAATAACCAGTCAACCAATAAATTCAGTACAGACTATTAACAAAGATATATCAGTGTATATGCCGACTATAGAAGTGTGTACATGTAAACAAATGCACGAAACGATTCGTAAGATATTCAAACACAAGATACACTAAGATATAGAGATTTTACCTTTAAACACGCATGAATCATATCATATCACAAAAGTATGCTGAATTGTAAGGTTTTGACAACATTCTCATTCTATATAAGAGTGCAAATAACAGAGAGCCACAAATGAACAAAATGTAAACAAAAGACCACCTTATGTATTTGCGGCAGTAAACGGACACCAGGCCATCTTTCCTCTTCAATCCAAGCAAAAGCTTCCAACCAATAGGCAACCAATCACCAAACTCACAAGCACTAACAATCCTCCTCCTCTTCCTCCTACTCCCCCACTGCCCTTCTATACCCCCCAAAAACCCTAGAAACGCTTCCTCACTCTGCAACCCCTCACACCTCCTCCTAAACTCCCCGCTATAAAACTCATCCCCTTTCTCCGACAGCGCCTTCAAATCAACCACTACGCCGTTCTTATTGACAATCTCTAACCGGGTATTCGAAATCGGTACCACCCCCGCTGGAGGATTATCACTAGGCTTCCCCTCTCCTCTCTTCCTCTTCCTAGGCCCGGAATGCGCCGCCATTTGCATGTCCTCCTGAACCACCGGTCGTGGCGGTGGTTTATCGATTTTACCTCCGCCCATGAGTTCTTTGAGGAAATGAACAATTGTTCGGTTCTCGGCGTGCTCGGGGTCGGCGGAGAGAGGAGCAAGGAGGGGTTTAGGGTTAGGGAGGTGGCGGCGGAGGGCGGCGGAGTGGTGGTGGTGGCGGGAGAAGGTCTGGCGGCGGCTGGCAGAGCTGGCGTTGAAGAAGGAGGGGTTGAGTTTGGGGATGACGACGTCGTTGGAGGGGTGGAGGTCGACGGCTGAGTCGGAGCAGAGGGAGAGGGCGTGGAGCTCGGATTGGGAGAGTTTGGTTATGTCGATGTGAGAGAGGGATTCTGGTTTGGGCCCAGCTTGGGATGGTGGCGGTGGCGCCTCGGTGGTGGAAGGCAGCGTCACCATTTTCTTGCGGTGGAGAGAGAGAGACTGGGATTGAGAAGTGGCGAAGAGGAGAGAGAGAGAGAGAGAGACTGGGACTGAGAAGTGGCGAAGAGGAGATACAGAGAGAGAGAGAGAGAGAGAGACTGGGACTGAAGTGACGAAGAGGAGATACAGAGAGAGTGAGGAGGGGAGAGAGAGAGAGAGAGAGAGCGAACAGGTGGAGCGCAGGTGGAGGAGAGAGGAGACAATTACAGATGTGTCTTGTCTGGAGGCTGGTAAAGGTGACACGTGGAATTAATTTTGTTTTTAGGAAAACATTTATACCGACATTTATTTTTTGGTCAAAAAATGGGAAAGTCAACTTTTTTTTAAAGATTTCCAAATCCCAACGATTATAGTAATAATCTAATGAGCATTTCTTAATTAGGACAATATATAAATGTGTATCGATATCGGATAAAAGTGGTATTAATATCCGTAAAAATGAATTATTATTCGTGAAATATGTATTAAAGTCCGTCCTCCACCTATTGTGACTATAGTGTGTTGCAAAAAACATGTTCATGCACCATTTCATAATAAATAGGATAATGTTACGGGTACAGAAAAAAAGGGACTGAAAATATACCGATTGCGTTCGGGGATCCACTTTTGGGTCCCACACGAGTGATCCGAACCGTTCATTATTCTTAAAACAAAATTTTGAGTCAAACGGTGAGACTTTGGTTCGAGCACTTCCAACCGTCCGATTGAGCTGAAATTTTGTGGGGCCTCTCGGAAAAATGTTTTAAGAACAATGAACGGTTCGGATCACTTGTGGGACCCAAAAGTGGGTCCCCGAACGCGATCGGTACATTTTCTGTGCTCCCCGTTCTGTACGTGTAGCACTATCCTAATGAATATTCATTCACCGTAATCTTTAAAGAAGATGATTAACACAATCTAGTCACAATTATACACTTTCATATTCACCCAATTATAATCACACTCGAGTCCTGATACACTTCAATCACATTTAATTTTCAACCAATTTTAGATAAATAAAATGACTAACACAATCTAGTCACACAATTCATATTTTGTTTATTCCTAACCCCGAATTCATTCCCAGGTCCACACAGAAAATAGTACTAAGAACTTTGCAAATTTCTACTATTAAAGAAATAGACTTTAAATCATACAAGAATGAAACTTCTGTTATTGACGAAACCATTATGCATACAAAATGCAAAATCTATTGAAAAAATAAAATTAGGAAAGTTAATTAATCCATTTAATGTTTATTTCCTGTCATTGTGGAAGGTAAATTTTTATACCCAAAAGCTTACTGTTTTTGTCAGGAAAATACAATAAAATGATAATTATATACTCCTACTTACCAAAAAGAGTTGTCTAAATCAAATGAAATGCAACAAACACATAAATTTTCCAAAGAAGAGCATAGAATATGGAACCTATTTATTTGGGATAAGACAGCAATCTCTCGGGATAAATGCATTAATGTCACATATATAATTTTCTTTTTGGAAGATTATTAAACTAAAATTGGTCAAAAAATATAAATGCATCCTTGACAGAAGGAAAAAAATTAAACTTAATTACTTGCCTAAAATGGTGAATTTTAAACGAAATGATACTTAAATGGAAAATAAATAAATTCAGGGAGATATATTTTGTTCTAGTTTGTCCCAACAGAAGTCAAAGCAATAAAAATAATATCAATCACAAAAAAAATGTTATACATTAAAAACGAACAAAAATATAAAAAATGACTACTTTTGAATTCCCCAATTTTCTTAATTTCTAGTAGACTTGCCCTGTTCGTTTCCCAGTTTAGTTTTAGTTTTGTTTAGTTTTGATGATGTAAGCAGGTGTAATAAGTGGAGAGAGATAAAGAGAAAAGGGAGAAAAGTGATGATGTAAGCAAAACAGAAAATGGGCCAAAACCGGAGCAAAGCTCCCAACCGAACACTGCCCTTATATTTTGGTATATATACATTTATAATGTTGCCATATTATGTGCAATTTTAAGTACTAAATGACAATTTTTGTTGTGAATTTATTAAAAAAAGTTGGGTACAAAAATTATTATCCTTAAAAATACCCCAGAGACAAAAGATATGGTGAAACCGTGAAACGTTATTTTTTTCAAAGAGAGGCTCATTCGATTATTACTCTACTATAATCCTTGGGATTTGGAAATCCTTATTAAAAATAAAAAAAAGTGGCTTTGCCATTTTTTAGACACCATAAAATAAATGTTGCTTATACTGTAAATGTTTTCCCCAAAAAAATAAATAAATAAATTCCACATGTCCCCTTTCCAGACTCCAAACAAGACTTTCTGCCTCTGACTCTTCTGTCTCCTCTTCGCCAAGTACACGACCTGTTCATGGCATAAGCCAATGAAACTACCATTTCGGGTCTCCGAAAAATTGTAAAATATAGGGGGCCCAAACGTGTAGGCATCCTATATATTGTAATGGCGGTTTATATTTGGATGACTATATGTTTAAATTTGTGTTATAATAAATATTTCGTAAAGATTTTTTTATGAAGATATGTGTTCAAAAATTTTATTATGCAAAATACATAGAGACAAGGTGAGGTTTTTTCACTCTCTTTTGGTGATGGTGAGCAAATTTTTTCTAACGAGCTCACTGGCCGAGTAACAAAATTTTTATCTCTGAGTACTAGATTGTATAAATACATGCTCATGGCAAAATTCGATCGGAAGTTCGTTGTGGACAAAGTTATTTACTTACGTGAGAGTGAAATGTCAGAATTTGTTTTTGCTGATTTTGTATTTTTTAAACTTTTAAAGGAAGATTGTTTTGTAGAGACTAGAGACTCGGCCCAGCGTTAGCGGCTCAGTCCATGAAACCCATGGTTGATGGAGAACGGCCCACTAACAAGACCCATTATTTTAGGGGGTGCTCAAGGGAGTTTTTTTAATAAACTAGTTTTTCACGATTTTTTATGTAATGTATTGTGAAAGAATGATCTGTCTTAATTTTTGAAAAAAACAATTTTTTGTTCGTGGAACACCGTATCAGTTAAAAGTGTACTAACCATGACCAAACCATTTTTGGGTGTTCCTCTACACCTTTTATAATTTTGGCATTACAATACGTTTATATGAATCCTCAAAATCCATCTAAAAACATATTATTTATACTATGAATAGAAAGATGGCCTTGTATACAACAGTAACTACACAAACAGTTTTATGGGGATAATGAATTCCAAATTAAATTTTCTCCAATTTACACTTCGGAATAGGTTATTGAAAGTGGTTATTTGAAATTCATCTTTAATTCCTTTTTCTATAAGAAAAAATAGAAAATTTTCTCGAGATTTTTATTTTGGATTATGGAGTGAAAAGATAATTTTTTTTCAACTCCTTACCTTTTTATGAAATTACCACGCAATTTCCAATGCCGGTTGACCACCTCCGCAGCTACCTACAAATATTTAAAATCTTTTAAGGTTTCCTCGACAAATGGTGAAGGGTATTTAAATTAATTTGAAATCAAAAAAATTTATTGAAAGTGCCTTATTAGGCGCAATTCTGTTGGGGATTTTCAAGATGATAAATGATTTTTGGTTTGGATTTTTGAAATTGTATTACATTTAGTGGATATTTTGTCATTCTTTTTTTGTGCAAACGCAGACAGAAAGAACCTAGAGATCCGTTTCGTTGTATCTTGAATGGGGATTTGCTATAGACCTAGTGCACACCATATGGTGGGGGCAAATACTATCTTTAGGAAATCGTTCTTCTACCGCGACTCGAATTGTTCTACAGTTCAGGGGCGGAGCCAAAACTAAATTTCAGTGGGGTCAAATTCTTAAAGTAGAATAATAGAACCAAAAAAAAAAACCAAAATGCGAAATAGAAAGGAGTTAAATTAAGTAGATATCTATTAATAACATATAAATTTATTTACAATTGATCTCCCAAAAGATACACTGAAATGCCAAACAAAAAGTAGTTTAGATATACAACCTATAACTGTGTCTACAACCGACCACAAAAAGGTACATTTGAATGCCAACAAAAAGTAGCTAAGCAGATATCGATTTAAAACCTATAACAATGTTTACAAGTGACCCCGACGATTTTTTATATTTTGAAATCGTAGCATAATAGCCTAATTTGTGATACTAATAAAAAACTCCCTCTCAATATATACAATCAAGCTATCATGCAACCATTGATCACCTATTCGGTTACGAAGTCGATTCTTCACAATCTTCATGGCAGAAAATATTCTTTCTACTGTAGCTGTCGCAATAGGTAAAACTAGAGCCAAAGTCAAAAGCCTGAAAACCAATGAATATCCTATATCTTTTCAGGTGTCAACCATCTTTCGAGAGACATTACCAATTCCTTTCAAGTTTGAAAACTCGACACTAGACCGCACATCAATGATGAAATTCTCTAGTTGATCCGAAAGTGCCAAAAACTCAGTATTGGAGAAGTCTTTAGGATAAAATTTGGCCAAGCGGTTCAACTTTTGGTTGTCAAAACTTGCAAATAAGTTGGATGGACTTAGACATGCAACACAAAGAAGCAACTCGGTGTTTACCTCATTAAAGTGATTATTTAGCTCTTGGAGTTACATATCTATAACAGTTTACAACAACTCAACGCTTTAGTGTGTGAGAGATTGTCATTTATTGAGCCATACGCCTTGATCTTCCTTGAGAAACATATGTGCCTTCCATGTTAAGAATATCAATGTTATTCTTGCCACAAAAATGCTGCCTCTAGACTAGTTCTGTTTTTGGCTGTGGAGATTGGTGAGACTTAGAGTCAGAGGAAAAATGATTGGGTGTGGTAAGGAGGGCAAGTAGTGGTGAAGAGAATTAGAGAGTTACAAGGAAAATTATTTGGTTCGGTCAGTGGTAAAAATGAGGGCAAGTAGTGGGGCAAAAAATACCATATTCAAGGGCAAAAATACAAAATTCTAAAAATACTATACATATCCTATTAAAATTTGGCACCTCAAGTGACCCCGCTTGAGCTCCCTTGGCTCCGCCCCTGCTACCGTTTCAGATTTACGAAGAGACGACGTCATCAGATTCATCATATTTTGAAGACCGGTTTTCTAACAAATTCAAAGCGCCCTTGTTTCAGATTCCTTGAAACTTCTAAGTTTTCAAAACAATGTCAAACTTTGTCTGATAGGCTTTGGTGACCAGCAAACGTGAAAACGACTTGATATATTACAAGCAAAAAGGGAAGGGAATATTACACATGCATGTTGAACTGGTGTACATCATGACCTACAATTATCTATAGAGCTTTAATAAAATACCCCCTAATACGTCTGCATGTAATAACTATGAGACTGAGTACAATGTCACCTTCTTCACACTCGACAACGAAACCTTCGCTTTCTGGAAATAACCACGTACGTAGCAACTAACAGCAATGCAAACGTTACTAGTCCAATTACGATAATGAGAGCCGTCTTTGTTGTACTGAACGACGTTGAAGGCCTTCTTGGAACTCTAGCTTGCATTGAAGGGCAAGACAGATCGTGTGGTAAACACAGATTTGCATTTCCGGCGAAAGAACTGTCACTGAAGTACTGAAACTGACTACCACTAGGAAGTCTGCCAGAAAAGTTGTTATAAGAAAGGTCTAAGATTGTAAGACTTGTCATCGACCCCATTTCCTCTGGTATTTGACTACTCAGATGGTTCCTCGACAAGTTGAGCGAAGTCAGTCTCCTCAGCTGTGAGATTCCTTTTGGAATTTCACCATCGAAAGTGTTTCCACTCAAATCAACTGAAGTCAGTTCTGGACAATCAACAATTGAAGTTGGAATGCGACCACTGATATTGTTGCCACTTATGTCCAGCTTCGAAAGCTTCTTTAGATTGGAAATTTCCTCCGGAATCTCACCAAAAAATCCATTCATTTCTAGAGATAACGTCTTCAAGTTAACCAGATTTCCTATCGTGGGAGGAATTTTACCGGTGATGGAATTGATAGACAGGGAGAAAATTTCAAGCTCTTTTGCTGACATTTGAGTTGGAAGTTCTCCGGTGAAGTGGTTGTCGTTGAGTTCAAGAACGTTTAACAATGGCAAGCTGAGGAGCCTAGAAGGAATTGTTCCACTTAGCACATTCTTCATCATTCTCACGCTAACAAGTGATTCACACTCTCCAATTTCTTCAGGAATGGGTCCAGAAAAATAGTTGTCCATCAGAATTAGCAACTTCAATTTCATCCCTCCACATAAATGGCGAGGAATTGTTCCAGTGAAATGATTGCTACTAACATCAAGTACTTGCAGTTTTCCATTTAAGCCAAGATTTTCTGGCAGTTCAAATGTAAAATTGTTTTCCCATATCTGTAACGTTTCAAGACTGGGAAGATCACCAATGAAGGATGGAACAGGACCAAGAAAATGGTTTCCAAAGAGATTAAGTAATGTCAGGCTCTTCAGTTCTGACAATCTCTCCGGTAAATGGCCACTGAGTTCATTAACAGAGAGGTCTAGTTCTTTCAAACTGATCAAACCAGAGAGTTCAGAAGGTATTTGACCCATGAGCCAATTCATTTGGAGAAAGAGTCCTTCTAACATCTTCAAATTTCCCAAACTTTTTGGAATTCCACCTGATAGGTTACAAGCTCCCATATCTAGTACTCTGAGTGAGCTCAGTAATCCAAACTCAGGTGGAATCCCTCCTTCATAAGAATTAAAATACCCAAGTTTGAGTTCTTTAAGGTCTACCAAACGGGACAAACTCCATGGAATCTTTCCAGTAAGTCCATTTCCCTGTAAACCTAAACTCTCAAGCCGTTGGAGCTCAGAGTAAGCCTCTGGAATTTCCCCAGAGAAGTAATTCCCACCAAGAAGAAGAGCTTTGAGCCCCTTCAGCTTTACAAAGTCTGTTGGAAGTTTTCCAGAGAAGTTGTTATTGTAAACATCGAAAACCTCGAGCTCTGTCATTTTAGCTAGCATGCTTCCATGGATGGTACCACTGAAGTTGTTGTTAGAGATGTTAATGAACTTGATGGAGGTTAGATTCGACATTTCCAGTGGAAGCTCACCCGTGAGATCGGAAGCAACAAGAGTGAGACTGATGAGTTTTTTCAAGTGGCCTATCTCTGGTGGAATTGAACCGGATAGAGGGACAAAGGAGACGTTGAGAGAGGATACTTGCGAGGAGTTGTCACAAGTTACTCCAGAGAAAGAACAGTGGGCGGAAGGCGAGGAGGAGTGGTTCCAGTCATCGAGTCCTGATCCGGATGGGCCGACCATGGAGGACTTCAGCTTCAAAAGTACTTCAAGGTCTGATATAGAATGGGAGACTGAAACAAAGAGGAAGAGGATAGAATGGAGCAAGAAGTAGCTAAGCGGCATCTTTATCTTTCTGTTTTCCTAACTCATATATAATCGGGTGAACACTAATATATTGTAGTCTTGGGAGTTCAAAACAAAAGAAATAAACACAAAAGAGGGAGGGCAAAAGGAGAGGGTAGCAAAGGGATTACTAGGTTACTTTGGTTACTATGATGTCAGTGTCATGGAGCATAGTTGGCTTTCTTTAGTATTTAGTACTCTGATTTTTAGGAACCAGAAAGATGAGAATTTATTCACTTTATCTTCAAGGTTAAACAACTTTAGTAAAGGGCACAATTGAAGGGAAAGAATCTTATTTAACCAGTTAGTGGAATGTATCTTAACGTAAGCTGATTGATGTAGAGAATAAAGATTCCTACTTTTCTGATCATGGTAGGGTAGCATTTATCCTGAAAGAAGAATCCTATGCTTGAGCTTGACCACCTATATCAAAGCTTCAAGCAAAATACAGCAATTTTGGCTTGAACAAGACATGGTTTGAAGCTTGACTCCTTCTAAGTAGCTTTGCGCTCTTGGTCTGATAAAATCTTCGATACTAAAATAATTTCAAAAACTCTGGACGGTCTACAAAACCAGTCAATTTGAGGTGTTAACCCTCAATACTCGGTACAAAATCTTCTTTGTATCTTAAATGAGCTGTATGTTACTCCTAAAATATGAGGGCACAGTCAAGTTTTCTATATCACTAAGTAGAGTACCATTTATTGCTAAATTGTGATGCTTTTCAACAGAGGAAGATGCACAACTCTGCACATCTCCATTGCTAGATCAACTGATACTGCAATTTAGTTCTAAATTCATGAAAACAGCACAGACTATACAACACTAAGCATATGAGCTTAGTTACCTGTCAATCAATGGAATCTACTGAATGGTGCATTTAAACAAGTTGAGACATCGGCCAACTTTTCTTTTCATTGGTGGATTGGAATGGATAAAAGTTGTAGGTGCCTCAAGAATGTGATCCCTCCTTCCGCATAAGTGGCCCTTGTCTAATGGACTTTCTGTACTGAGTACACCGTTCGTTTTTTCAGATAATCTGTGGACAAAATGTCAAAATCGCTGGTTATCAGAGGAATAATATAGTCCATTTCACATATGCTCCCTAACAAGAATAATGGATCAAATGCTTAATCTCTATTTACGAATCAAATTAGGAAAAGAAAGTGGAAAAATATACAACAAAATGCAACATAATGTATAATAGAACTTAGAAGCTTGGTCAAATGAAAGGTTTTGGTGTGCGATATCAACCCCAACTCCTGATGCAGAAAACAGGAGATGGCTTTACATGTCATATAACTTGAATTTTTTTATCAGATTTTCACTCTGGCTGGCACTATCAAACGTGCACTAAAATGCCCCCCACAGCTGAATGACCTGCTTCCTTTGAATCTAGTCATAGAAGATGGCAGAATCCAATTTCTCACCTTTGATTACCACTAGAACTAATAAAGAATTAGATTCAAAATCATTTGACATGGGACCAAAAAAACAAAAGCAAAAAGCTACCGAATCTAAAATGAACGGTCTCAAATAACTAATCACCATCACTTCTCCCTAATAGTAATATGGTTTTTCTACCAGAACCATCAGCTCCTCTTTGCAACTCTGAAATTGTTGGCAGCCTTTCTCACGCCCACAGAGAAAAGCTTCATGCATCCTGGGTACCCAACACTCAAAGAATAACAATTTTGTTATCTGAAGCAACAATTCCCCTAATATGAATAATACGTGAACTTTCTAGTCCAGATTCAAAAGAGAGTGCAAACTGCGGATAGGGATTTTGGAACAAGCAACCCTCTCTTTTTTCTTTTTCTTTTTCTTTTTTGGGTTCCGGCCCAGCTCCAGTTTTAAGCCGTGTAGTAAATGAGCCGAGCTCAAGACTCAAAGGTACGGCTCGGCTTGAAAAAACTCGACTTTTTGTATAAGCAGCTCGTTTATATGGGCTCGTTCATATATATAGACTTAGCTTGTTTAGTGAACAAGGGTTTGCATCCCTAGTTCCAGATATATTAACAAGCAAGCAAGCAACCCTTTTTGGTTAAATAAACCATCAATATCCCGGGAACCCCTTTCCCAAGGCTTCGAGTGGAGAAATAATCCAAATTTAATCAACAATAAGTGGGCCCCCTGAGATTCATGAACAGTATAGAGCAAAAGTAAGTATTAGTAAAAAAAAATACCCCCCAAAACAACATATCCTCATGATTGAATGCTCTGCCAAATTCCAAATCGTAACACTCAGAGCGGCAGCTTTGATGGCCGGAGTGAGGCCGGAAGTTCAAGGCCATTTTCCCTCACTGGAAATTGAGCTTTTCTTCCCTGACCCTTCTGAACTTACTTTATTTCGCTAATAGACTTCCAATTTAACCTCTTGCGTCCCTCCACAGTCTTAAGTTTTCGGGAGGATTAAGCCCATTTGCCATGCAAGAACCATCTTGCCGGCACTTTTAGGTTTGTTTGGAAGAAAAGAAAGGAACTTGTTTAGAAAATAATAAAAAGATTCCGTCCTTGGGTTTAGAAAGAAACCGAAAGGAATTTTAAAAAAATAGTAAGCACACTGCATTTTCCAAACACTTTTCTTGTTAGTAACTATTTTCTTTTCATTTCATTTTCATAAGTTCCAATCGGACCCTTGGAAAAAATGGGAATGATCTCATGTGTCGAGCAAATGTGTTTTTCTTTTTTATTGGCAAAATTATTTAATATACAAAAGAACTTGATAATGGTACATCGAGAGGAGGGAAATAAGAGAAATCCAATCACAGGTTGAATGAAAAGAATGAAGAGGAAAAAAACACCCGAACAAACCCAAGCATTCAAGCCCGTTGGCCTTAGTCTCCCAATCACCCCATCAACAGGCACTCGTAAGCTATAGCCTCACTGCCGTCTTTGGCAAATGTTGAGCAAATGTCGGGTGAGAGAATACTCCTACACAATAAAATGGGTTTATTCTATACATACACTTAACTAAATTGACTTATACTAGTTTTTTTGATAGTTGAAGGTATCTGGCCCAACTTATCCTCACCTTAACGAATTCTGGGATTCATTCCACCGTCTAGAGCCCGATTAAAGTCAAGACAAAATCCTATATGAGGTAGGTTGATGTGTAATTGACCAAGGTAATATGTACTAATTGGTATAATCATTATATGTTTCCCACATATTTGAATTATTTCATGTTAATATAAGCTCTCTTTTTACTGGGTAAATCTTTTTCAGTGTGGCCATTTAGGTTATCATATACATTGCAATAGTAATAATGGAGTGTTTCTCTAAGGGTATTTTTAGAATAAAATGAATTTTCACGATTTTTTATGTGATGTATTTTAGTGTAGTGGAGATTGGGGGCAAAGTAGGAAAACGAGATACTTCGAGGGACAAAGTGTCAATCGCATATCACCGATTCCTTCACCAACTGTTAATCAAACAAGGCGGATGAGGAGATGTACGGCCACTGTTATCTGGTTCACGACAGGCCGACAATAATCTAGAGTAGACAAACATAATTTTACACTATCGGGGCAACACACAGCCACAGGTTCGTATTGTATACTCCTGGTTCAGCCCTATTTCTCTGCAGTTGGAGCCTCATCTTCTTCCTCCCCAAAGAAGAAGACAGAGTCCAACACTCACCAAACCCAAGTCTCAAGAACAGCTTCTCAACTTCTATCCCAGGTCTCTCTCTCTCTCTCTCTCTCTCTCTCTCTCAAACTCACTCACCAAACCCAAGTCTCAAGAACAACTTCTCAACTTCTATCCCAGGTCTCTCTCTCTCTCTCTCGTATCGGTTTTATCAATTGGTAAGATGCCCGGAATGTGTCGGTAGATTTTGTAGTAGAGGAGTAATGAAAATCGTTAATTTAATTTATCCAGGAAATGGGTTATTTTTATTTGAATTGTTTTGCTCTGTTTTCATGTTTTTTGGGGATTCATTGGACGTATCAAGATGCGTGCTTTTCTGAAGGGACTTTCTTAATGTGGAGAATTGAAGCGTCGTGTCGATTTTTTATTTTCATGGATGTGTGTTGGGTTAGAAGGAAGAAGTGCTTTGTTCTGTCGTCATTTTTGGTTTCATTGTGCATATCAATATTCGTGCTTCTCTAAAGTCACTGTTTTAGATTCGAAAATTGAAACTTGGGTTTCGTTTTTAATGGTAAGTTTGTTATTGGGCTCAATTTGTATCTTGTAGATGTTTTAGTTTGTAACAATGGCTTGAATATTTTTGGGCTTGTAAATGAGTAAATGTGGGTGTTTGCTGCGGCTTATTGGATTTCTTATAGCTCATCTTATGTTGGGAGTACGTGTCATTTTGTTTGGCACAACATCTGTTTATGGCTAATGTGGAAAAGTACCGTGAGTTAACTGAAGTTAGTTCATAATCCAGAAGCAAGGAAAGGATGCATATGCATCATTTCCCCCTGTTAGGAATAACTGTGTAGAATCTATGTGTTGACTCTTCCCAAGTTGGCCATTTTGAATCTCGGGATTAGGTATGCAAGGCTCGCTGTGAGACAAATATCTCTAAAATCTGAACCCAACTAGACAAATTTGTTTCTAAAACATGGTGATCACCTAGATTTGAAATGTGATTAGTTTAGTTTTGTAAAAATGTATGCTACTAATCTCAAGGTTGCGGGTTCCAGTATGAGATTAGCCACTTTTTCAGTTAATGCCAAATTTTAGGTCTGTACATAATGTACTTCCCAGACACCACTAATTGATACTTAATGAGTGTACTTTTGTTTGGTGTGAATTTTGCGGTTATTAAGGTAGACATTGACAATTATCCTAAATTTGGTTGCCATTACTTGGTGACTTCAGTAGCATTGCTTTCACCATTGCTTCTTCTCCATTAGAGTTAATGTAATTTGTGCTGATAATGACATTGACATGAAACCTGTCTTAAAGCCACCTAACCTAATAGACTTCACTTACCTAAAAAATCCTAATAGATGCTGTGAATGGTGAGGTCTATGTGGACTGAGATCGTATGTTTGATGCTTTTGGTTTTAGTATTACATTCTCATCCTTTGTATCCATCTTATGAATTCCAAAATACAGCTTTTGGTAAGACATTTTTTCCTCAATCCGATAGTTGGATGGCGATTATACCTTGTGGAAGTACATGGGTGGCTCGGTGTGGACAACCTCGATTGACATTAACATCTCGTGTTACAAACAAATGCACATCCTTGCAATGGTAAGTAGTAGCTGCTCTGTCTTGGTAGTACTATGCTTATGAATTGTTGATAAGATTGGTGTACTAATTCCATGGTGCTCTAGTCTCTACTCACCATCCTACTGAAGTTTGCTGTTGGGTATTTGTGATGTTTTACGAGTGACAAGATGATTGGTCAACGAGAGCCTGATCTAAACATTGTTCTCCATTTACAAGTCATATAGACTTTCTATGTTCATTCGACACCATGGAATCACTTTCATTTATCCAAAGGTTTTTAGAGATGGAAATTTCCTTATGTCAATTTTATCCTAATTTCTTTGTTTTCATCTGCAAGTTGATGATTGGAAACTGGTAATTGCATGAAATTCTTGGCATAACATTGGGTTAAAACACATGGGAAAATCCCAGCAAATAGGACATTTCCAAGGCTTGCCAAAGTGCAGTATTGACACTCCGCACGTTTTTATGATGTTGGTTCAATCAGGCAACATGTCCATTCCCATAAAGATTGGAGCACCAATAGTAGGCAAGCAATCCACACAAGCCACAAACATCAATTAGACACCAAAACAACCCCCAGAATCGTAGTTGTTGGAACCTTCTATGTGGGTGGTGAATCCATCTCAGAACCTCGCTCTCCCCATCCCAAGTCACACTCTCCTAGGAACCTCACTCCCATTGAGAAAGTAAGCACTCCCAACTAAGATAGAACCTCTTGGAGATTTAAATCCCCAAAGACACAAAAATTAAAGATACCAAGCCAGGGAAAATACAAAGTCATGTTGAGACACTAGAAACATATTAACTTAAATTTGCTCAAGTACTTATGTAAATATAATATTTACTTGGTCACTAAGACAATATTTGCAATTGACACGAATGACGAATAGTAATATTTTGTTGTATTACATATTTATATTTTTATGTATCATCCCTAAATGGTCCTGGCACTTCCGAATGAGGAGCTCGTATGTTCCTCCTCTCCCTCGCCTCCACCCCTGCCCCCGCTTTGTGCAACTGAGCTTAGAATAGAGCAGCAAGAACATGATCGCGAACCCCACAGCTTTGACCATCACGATAGAGCAGGAAGCAAATGTCAGCTTTGCCACCACCCCTCTGCTCACTAGTTCTGGAACATACTTGGATGTGGTCCAGGACCAGCCATGACACACTTGATATAGCTTTGGCACCTAACATAAGTTCATATGCGTAAACATGTGTGTGTGTGCGTGCACGCGCGCACATACATACATACATTTTTTTTTTTTTAGGGGTAAGTGAAGCATTTTATACCAACCCAAAACCAGGATTACAAGGGAAAACCCCAAGCAAAAAACAATACAACACTGTGATTAAACCACAGAAAAAACAAGAAGAAGAAACTCATTTCTTTGGCATCCCAACTCCAAAGTACTCAAGAAAATGGTTTTCCTGAGTACTTGGAATCTGCTTCCATGAGCTAGCTCTATATCTGATTGTTAAGTTACCAACTCTCCCAAAAGCTTAAGATGTTAGGAAATGGGGCCCAACAATGTATATCAAGCTATCTAACACCACCCGCCCTCATGTGCAGAGAGAGAGAGAGAGTGTGCAAATGGGGGACAAATGCCAACAAAGAGACTTGAACCCAAGATCTCTTGCAACCAGAGCTCTGATACCATGTTAGGTTACCAACTCTCCCAAAAGTTTAAGCTGTTAGGAAATGGGCCCAACATTGTATATCAAACCATCTAACACTAACATCTCCCTCCATAGTTGCAAGAATTATTCTGGCCTCCTTTGAATTCCCCCGAAATATCCTTGCATTCCTTTCAATCCAAATATGATACATGTAGCAGCTAGGGCCTAGGCACAACTTGAATAGCAAAGGTTTGAAAGATTGCCCCTACAATTAATGGCCCAATTCAGCAGCACATTCGATGGGCAAGCTACTCTATGAATCTGAAGTTTCCCCAACACTACATTCCAAATCTGTCTAGAGCAGTTGCAGTCCAAGAATAAGTGCTGTAATGTTTCAACATAAGTTTGTATTGAATGCATGTTCATATGTCTTTTTCTGTTTCTCTTCTCTTATTCTTGAAGACCACATGTCCTTAGTTAGACTGACATTTGGCATCATTACCAATTTACCATTCTCTTGTAGCTTCTCAAGCAAGATAAGAGCCTTGGCATCACCAAAGTCGACCATATTTACCCAAAATTCCTTGCATGCCGTATTCCATTCTGTTCCATCTAGGACTCCGCATCATCGCAGGGGAGCTCGTTTGATTGTTAGAGCCAATAGTGTGAGCTTACGGCTTGGAAATTTTTTTTCCCTTTTGAGTTATGTTCTTAAATTGCAAGTTCATTATCATTTCTACTTTTAACGGCTTTGCGTTTATACAGGATTACTATGCTGTCCTTGGGGTGTCAAAAAATGCTAGCAAGTCAGAGATTAAAAGCGGTGACTATAATCTTGATCCCTTTCCTTATGTCCTCAATCTTGTTCTGTAGTACCTATTTGGGGGAGTGTAAATTGTATTTTTGGTCTTGAATTTTTTGTTTACGTTTTTTGTCACTATGTCTCTTGCTCATTTCCTTGTCTTCTGGTATTTACATGCTTGCACTCACTAATGTTACTTGCTAATTACATTTTTTCTTTGAGTTTTTCCTTTTGTTGGAGTTAACCTTTTTTTTCTTCTTCTATACATGTATCTCTCTGTGCGTACCATGAATCCTTGGGGCATCTGGCGTGCATAATTTTCATCTATTTCTGGCGGGACTACTATAATTATTAAGTGTCTGTTTCGCTGTAATTTTGACCTCATTCCATGTTACTAGAGGAGTGGATGTTCATTTTACCGCCAGCCATTCTTGGTGAGGATATTGTTGTGTGCTCTATTTGGGGATGATGAGCAGAGATTTTTGTAAACTTGCCTTTGGTTGCTGTTTCGGAGGACCAGCCTATAACATTTGATTAGCAGGCCAGTAAAATTTCCTGGACCTCATTACATGAAAATGTTACTTGACCTTATTAAAAAGCAGGCATCTCTCTTTTGTGGGTGTATGGATGAATAATTGATGAAGCAATTATCTTAAAGCATCTAGTTTTTCCCCAACGTAAATATTAGACTGTTCGTTCTGTGTTATAGTATTCGTTATGTGCGTGATGTGTTACCTCCTGTGTGCCTTCCACAGTTCCATGTCTAGCTTATTTGGGCATTATAGCATTACTGCATCTGTGTTTCCGGTTGGAGATTTAATGCTCTCTCTTTTGCTCTTTTCCTTCTCTACTCTGCTGGTTTTTCTGTGGAATTATTCAAAGGTTTCTTAGCGGCTGAGTATCTGTACTGAGTCCACACACCTTAACATTTGCTTCTTTTGTGGAGTGGACCAAAAACTTTGCATACAGTGCCACAGATGTTCCATGCGTATTCATGTTTTTGTATTCTTCAATTAGCTATCTGCTAACATTTTGTTCTTTATTTTTTAGCTTATCGGAAGCTGGCCAGGAGTTATCATCCTGATGTGAACAAGTAAGTTGAACAACAGTTTCAATCTGGAGTTGTCAAATTTGACAGTGTTTTTCTGATTTTCTATCTACCACTTTCTTGGTTATGTTGGTTATGTGGGCCAAGTTCCTTGCCTTTCACTTCTTGAGAATTTTCCGACCTTCCTTATGTTATCGTCATATTAAGTGCTTGACACAGTAATTTATTGGTCAGACTGGTCATGTCTTTCTTGGAGGCGTTACTTTAGGTTTCAGGATGATGGCATAAGAATTACTCAGTTTTCTACTTATAAATAGCTAAAGAAGTGTTTGCGGTAGGACTTTACTGCATATGTTTGAGAAATTGGGAAATATTTTAATTATTTTCTGTAACTAATAGATTTTTATTGAGTTGATGAAGAGAGCATCGCCCCATACCTCATAGAAACCCAAAAGATTTTTAAAATACTGAAAGTGAAATGCTTTTTCTGAAATCTTTTTCTTCCTTTCCTGCAGAGAACCTGGAGCAGAGCAGAAATTTAAAGACATCAGCAATGCTTACGAGGTAAACTTCTAGATCCATATACGTATTTTTACTGCTTGATGATTTCCAATTAAGTAATGGCTGGTTCATTGATACTTTCAGGTATTGTCAGATGACGAGAAACGTTCCATATATGACAGGTATGGAGAAGCCGGTCTCAAAGGTGCTGGTGTGGGCACAGGGGTGAGTTCTTTTCGACTATGTACAAAATTAACAACGAAATAAATGTCTGTTTACCATTTCCAGCATCTTTTGTGTTTCTTTTGGTTCGCATTCTCTTCTCATTTGGGTTGCTTTCATTATGGCAGGATTTCAGCAACCCCTTTGATCTGTTTGAGTCATTATTTGATGGCTTGGGTGGCATGGGTATGGGTGGAAGGGGTTCTCGGAGTAGGGCCACAGAGGGTGAGGACCAGATTTACAATTTGCTTTTGAATTTCAAAGAAGCGGTATTTGGTGTAGAAAAGGAGATTGAAATAACTCGGCTTGAGACATGTGCCACGTGTGATGGGTCGGGTGCCAAGCCAGGAACCCAACCAACAACTTGCAGCACATGTAGAGGACAAGGGCAAGTCGTTACATCGGCGCGGACTCCACTGGGTGTTTTTCAGCAGGTAATGACCTGCTCTTCTTGTGGTGGGACTGGGGAGTCTTCTACTCCTTGCAATACATGTGGCGGTGAAGGGAGAGTAAGGAAGTCGAAGAGGATTAGCCTAAAAGTCCCTGCAGGAGTTGATTCCGGCAGCCGGTTAAGGGTCAGGAGTGAAGGTAATGCAGGAAAGAGAGGCGGCCCCCCTGGAGACCTGTTTGTTCTCATTGATGTTCTTCCGGACCCTGTATTGAAACGAGATGACACCAATATTCTCTACGATTGCAAAGTTTCTTATATCGATGCTATTTTGGGAACGACGATCAAGGTTCCAACGGTTGATGGAACGGTTGACTTGAGGATTCCGGCTGGGACCCAGCCGAGTACAACTCTAGTGATGGCAAAAAAGGGTGTACCGTATCTAAACAAAAGGAACACGAGGGGTGATCAGTTGGTGAAGGTGCAAATTGAAATTCCAAAACGGCTAAGTGGTGATGAGAAGAAACTTATTGAAGAACTTGCAAACCTAAAAAAGGAAAAAGCTCCTAACAGTAGGAGATAATGAAGTCAGGTATCTTGCGTCGTCAAACCGGATTTTTCGTGCTGATTTGTTAGATACAGCTGCTATTAGTTTTCCCTCCACTTCTGGATGTTCAATGATCCTCATTGGGAATGGGAGCTTCCGCGCTGATTTTGTCAGGTCCAGCTACTTCTTATGTTGGAAGATTTTTGGGGGCTGGTTTTGTACTGCGTATCATAGTACTTTTATAACCTAGGGAAGAATAAAAAGGTCAAAGAGATACATTTCTGCTAAATGTCCTGGCCTTTTATTTATGTTGTCGTGATTTCCATAGCATATTTTTGTAAATTTGGGTTAAGTCCCACAAATTTTGTCACTTATTCTCTAATACATCTTGCAAGTTATATTGTGTCGGTTTAAATGTGCCTTTCACTTACACCAGTCCTTATTCCAGTGGCTAGGCAGCGTTTGAAGTTCGGTACTATAGAAACTAGGTACCTTTTCTGTAGGGTGATATTGTATGGAGATTGGCATGGACAGCTGATCTGGTCTTTATGATACAATATCACCAGACATTTTTTTTGGTTGTTGAAATTACAGCTTTTTATAGCTATATAGTGAAATGAATTTTGTACAGACATTCTATTGTTTTGGAAGCCAGTAAATAAACAGGCGCCATGGTTGCAGATTGTGAGGATGGCAGGGAGAAGAAATTGGTGTATTACATTCTACAT
Organism: Vaccinium vitis-idaea; assembly: GCA_963854785.1. Taxonomy (NCBI): domain Eukaryota; kingdom Viridiplantae; phylum Streptophyta; class Magnoliopsida; order Ericales; family Ericaceae; genus Vaccinium; species Vaccinium vitis-idaea. The sequence continues at coordinate 6,525,056 of OY978215.1, read as the reverse complement.
TTTGGGGGAAGTTATAGGAGATAACGAAATGGTGTTACTAGTCTGAAGAGTGTAGAGTTATAATTCTGCTTTTACCGTACCGCACTACAGAATCTCTAATTCCGCTTTTACTAGAGGACAAACCACGGAGTTAAACAACGATTCGCAAGAGATTTCTGAGAAAAATAATTCTAGTTATGACATGTATGCTTTCAGTTGGTTCAGTTGCAATATCTTACAAAAATTATCATGGCAAGTTAATACTCGTTGATCATCTGTGCCTTTCTGTCTCAGAGAAGCGGCAAACTAAATTAGTAGTAACAGTTCCATTCAAACTTCTAGGAAATTGATATGCTTATAATAGAACAATAGAACAGAGTGAGGTTTCCGTGTAACTTTGATTTATTTTTTTGACTTGCATGTTTTTATTTTTTATTTTTTATATGACTTGATAGTAGGTGGCAACAGAGTTCAGAGTCAGGTTTTGGCAACCCAAACATTAGGACCGACCCTGCTTATTCTCATCGTATAATCTCTACAAACTTAGGGTAGAAGCATTAAACTCGACGAAATCTAACCTAAGAAAAAAGAGATTCAATCCATCGTTTGGGACTCCATAGTCCAAATATGCCTTCAAGTCCGGATTTTTTTTTTACGTTTTGGTTACCGCTGAACTAAAATCCTGAAAATGCCACCACTAAAAATGGATTGAGGGGGCCCTGCCATCCTTGAGGGACAACAAGTCCTACCAACTTGCAATCCGAGCCGTCCACCTCCGCAATCAATAGTTGATATGCTTGTTAACTCTTACCGGTATGTGTTAATCTGCGAATCAAAATCATTAACTGTGAAGATAGACGGCTCGGATGAGTTGATAGGGCCTCCTATCCCTCAACGAAAACATAGCCCCGGGTGCCCTAAAAATAGGCTCAATTGCCCTCAACGGAATGACAGCGCGATTAAGAGCTGTATCCCAAGTCCTAACACATGGTACAAGGCAAGAAACTTCAGTTATCCACAAAAGCAAGATAAATAGGAGTAGATACTAATAAATCAAACATCTCGATAGTGACCATCAATTGAAATACCAGCATGCATGTACTAATAAATCAAGCCACCCTCACCTAACATCTTGGATGGACCCTCCAAAATATTTACTTTAATATAGGTTTAGGTCAAACAATGCACATCCCCAATTTCAATTTGATAACAATATCCAAAAGCAGCTATAGCCTGATACTACGTCCTTTAAATATCACTAATTAATTATGAAGAACCAAAGAGAGTTTGCTTGTTCTATTTGGATACTGAAAACTTTGTGGTAAAACAAGGAAAAGATAAGAAAAAATTAAGTGAAAAAAGTTGAAGCTCTCTGTGTGTTCCAATTATAAAAATTAAGTGAAATAGTTGAAGTGCTCTCTATATTCCAATTCTTTTCCCTTTTGCATAAGGTAATTACAAGGTTTTGAAAACGGTCGTTACGTAACCAGTGAGATAAATAATTACATGCGTATCGGTAAGTTCTCATTAAGTATCAGTCTATTTCTGATTTACTGATCAGTTCACTTACAAAGGACTTTGGCACTTAACTTTTTTTGGGTAAAAAATTATCTTAATAAAGTCATGACCATCGTAACGGATTTCCGTTACTCATCATTTGATACTCCCTGATACCATTATTGAGTGACCGTTACCGTTACGAGTCTAATTTGAATAATTCTATACTAGAATCCATCGTGTGTGGGTTGACAATTTAAGCCAAACTGCCTAATTTGACATACTCTTCGGTGGTGCACGTGATCATTATTTTGGTTAGAACGGCGATACATACACTCCCAGGGAGTGTATGTATCAATTTTCTTTTGGTTATTTTCGCTTGACTTGAACGTCACAGCGATGGTCATTAAGTTCATAGAATATTGGGTACTTCATTGAAATATATGATAGAATATTAGGAACACAACTGCTCAACATGGAGGAATCATTTTGATGCGTATAACATGCACCACTTTTGGGTACACAATTCATGAATCATGATAAATCTACAAAAATTCGTAGCTGTCAAAAAAAAAAAAAAAAACATAGTAAGCTTTATTCCGCTAGAGCTTTTTATGAAGATGTGACAGAATTAGTAACGCAACATCTAATTATTCAACGCAGAAGATTCAAACATCACATATTTTCATAGGATCTATAACTGAGTGCGTGGCTTCACACAAATGTGATGTTGAAAGAATATTCGGAGGACAATCGTATGAACTGAAAGTAATTGTCTTCATTTTTTACACCACATGCAACCATCACTCCATCGATTTACTGTGATAGGAGTACCTCAGTAACCAACTTGTCCAAGTTGAGGTACGATGACCCACCAGGGCCTGCAGCCTCCTCTGCTTTCTCCTTCCACTCCATAGTCTTCCTCTTTATCTCCTTCCCTTTCTCCCCCTCCATCAACTCTCTCACTTGCCTCTCCACTTCCTCTCTCCTCACATTGTTATCAATCTCCATCCCAATCCCCCACTCACCACAACTAAACCAGCAATTTGTTTGTTGCTCCGCGAAAAACGGCCAACAAATCATTGGAACGCCACCGCACACGCTCTCCAGCGTCGAGTTCCACCCGCTGTGAGTTAAAAACCCTGCAATCGCCTCGTGTTTTAGTACTTTCTCCTGAGGGCACCAACTTGCTAACATCCCCCTCCCTTCCGTCTCCGTCACAAACTCCGGGGTCAGCAGGGCCGACGCTCCAAAGACCAAATCCGGCCTTATAATCCAAAGAAAATCATTCCCGCTATTAGCCAATCCCCACGCGAATTCCTCGAGTTGTTTGGGCGTCATAACAGTAATGCTACCGAAATTCACGTACAAAACTGAATTGGGTTTTTTGGTATCGAGCCAATCGATGCATTGAGACTCTTCTTTCCACAAGTTTGAGTGCAAGGATTTCACTCTCTCGTCGGAGACATGATTCACCATTAGCTGAAGTGGGCCGAGGGTGTAGATAGGAGGAAGGAAAGAGGAGAGCGATTCGAGGACGGGTTTTTCGAAAGCGTCGAAGGTGTTGAGGATGATAGCAGAGGCTTTGAGTGCTGCCTCAGTCTCTTGTAATACGAAGTTCACCATTAGGTCGTTGGGGTCTGTGGTTCTGATGAAACTTGGGAGATCTTTGAATCGTATGTTTTCCATTCCTTGAATCCAATCGATTGTTGTTTCCAAATACCCATTTGTAAGGTAGCTGGCATCTGTATTCAAATGCAAGACTCAGCTACAAAACATATGTATATATTCAACAATAGTGAAAGAAAAATTGGAAAAAATTCTTCAGCAGCTCAAATGGTTAATTTCCAACTTTTCTGCTGAAAGGCATGGTACTACACACAGCACAAGAATTCTCAATTAATAAAAAACATATTGCCTGATCAACCACTTACCAATATTGAAAATAAATTAGTAATTTTGTGCGAGCTACAGTAAAAATTGTTCCCAACAAAATAAATATTTTGATCCATTTGTGTGAGGTCCGTAATGAGCCACACCGCGGGGTACGTTGCATGGTACGTAATTGTATACACCTTCCCATGGTAATAAGTAGTACTAAGTAGTTTAAGAGCATAAAAATACTAATTGAGATAATTAATTAATTGTACCTTTTAAAGGAACAAGGCCTTTTTCCACAAGGTCTTTGTACTTAGTATAACCCAAGAACCCACAAGCGCTTGGAGTCCAGAAAAGCACTTCCGGAACCCCAAATTCCTCAGCCGCTTTCAGCGTAAAGCTCATCACCCCATCGGAAACAATACACGTCACTGGTGGGCCGTTGGACGAGACGGGGTCGTTCAGCTTGTAGAGTATTTCACGAAAGTGGGGTAAGCAGGTTTTGGTGGTGGAATCACACAGGGAAGGGATGTCTTGGGTGGCGTCGGGGTCAGACGGCAGGAGGCCGTCGGGGATGGTTTCGAAGCGGAAGTCCGGCAAGCCGTCGAGGGAGTGGGGCCCTCTGGACTTGAGCAAACGCTTGTGGTTGAACTCTGTGTTTACAAAAGTTATGTGGAAGCCTTTGGAGTGTAGGAGTTTCGATAGTTTTAGCATCGGGTTGATGTGCCCTTGTGCTGGGGCTGGGATGCACACAGCATGTGGCTTTTCTGTTTTTTCTATGGAACCCATCTACTTTCTGTTGCTGTGTCTATTGTTTGGTCATATGGGTTATGGGAAAGAGAAAGGATGTCTATTTTTATAGACATTACTCAAATTAATGACGACGGCCGTATGGGATGATTAAAGCAGAGAACACCGATTGGACGGCTCAGATGTGCAGTAGGGTACTGCCACGTGGTACCCGCCCGGCATTGAAAAATCTTCCGTAAGAAGAGGAATGGGGTTACTGTCGTAGTTGGGTTTGAATTTGGTTTACCCTTAGGTTGTGTTTGGTTTATTGGAATGGGATGGAATAGAATATGAATGGAATGAGATAGAATTTTCAGATTTGGATTAAGACTTTGGAAAATGTTCTCTAGTCTTCCTCTGTTTTGCAAAAATTCTGTACAAGAAAAAATTCGGATCGAATTCGAATTTTCAAAATGTATCTCCAAATTTTCAGATTCCGATACAGATTACTGAAATCTCTGATTTACCAATTTTGATTTTTGGATTGAAATCGGATTTGACCGGCCTAACAGCATGACAAATGAGCATATTTTATTAAGACATTAGTGATACATCACGTGAAACGTAATGACCCTATCTTTTTAATTAGTAGTTTATTTCTAGATTTTTTTATCAAGATAAAAGTCTGTTTAGATTCATAGAACACTGATGGACGGCTCGGATGTTCCTTAGGGTACCGCCACCTAGTACCCTACCGGCATTGAAAAATCTTCCGTAAGAAGAGGAATGGGGTTACTGTCGTAGTTGAGTTTGAATTTGGTTTACCCTTAGGTTGTGTTTGGTTTATTGGAATGGGATGGAATAGAATGTGAATGGAATGAGATAGAATTTTCAGATTTGGATTAAGATTTTGGAAAATGTTCTCTAGTTTTCCTCTGTTTTGCAAAAATTCTGTACAAGAAAAAATTCGGATCGAATTCGAATTTTCAAAATGTATCTCCAAATTTTCAGATTGCGATACAGATTACTGAAATCTCTGATTTACCAATTTTGATTTTTGGATTGAAATCGGATTTGACCGGCCTAACAGCATGACAAATGAGCATATTTTATTAAGACATTAGTGATACATCACGTGAAACGTAATGACCCTATCTTTTTAATTAGTAGTTTATTTCTAGATTTTTTTATCAAGATAAAAGTCTGTTTAGATTCATAGAACACTGATGGACGGCTCGGATGTTCCTTAGGGTACCGCCACCTAGTACCCTACCGGCATTGAAAAATCTTCCGTAAGAAGAGGAATGGGGTTACTGTCGTAGTTGAGTTTGAATTTGGTTTACCCTTAGGTTGTGTTTGGTTTATTGGAATGGGATGGAATAGAATGTGAATGGAATGAGATAGAATTTTCAGATTTGGATTAAGATTTTGGAAAATGTTCTCTAGTTTTCCTCTGTTTTGCAAAAATTCTGTACAAGAAAAAATTCGGATCGAATTCGAATTTTCAAAATGTATCTCCAAATTTTCAGATTGCGATACAGATTACTGAAATCTCTGATTTACCAATTTTGATTTTTGGATTGAAATCGGATTTGACCGGCCTAACAGCATGACAAATGAGCATATTTTATTAAGACATTAGTGATACATCACGTGAAACGTAATGACCCTATCTTTTTAATTAGTAGTTTATTTCTAGATTTTTTTATCAAGATAAAAGTCTGTTTAGATTCATCCAGGAAACTAAACGAAAATATACATATGTAAATCAGCGACTTCAATTAGTCCCTAATTTATTCCCATCTACCGTTCCTAGGACTGCAAATGAGCTGGGTCAAGTCGAGCTTTGTAGTGTTCGGTCTTGTCTTGTTTGAAACTAGTCTAGCTCGACCTCGAGTCGAGCCCAAGTAATCAAGCTTGATGCATATATGTTAAACTCAAGGATAATAATTTTCGCACTATATGCATTACAAAAGTGAATGTGAAAATCAATTCTTATATGCAATTTATTTTTGTTCTCTAATTTTGCAACGCCGATGGCAAATTGGGCAATGTGAAAACCAATTTCCTAAACTTTACGTGAACCCGAAATTGGGTATTTAGTTCCTTAGGCATAAAATGTCGAACAATGATAGGTACACACCCACCCTTTCAACCACTCCGCACCACACCCTCTCTCACATGTGTGGTGGGATCCATTGGGACCCACCGGGTGAGCCCCACCACACATGTGAAAGAGGGTGTGGTGGGGAGTGGTTGAGAGGGTGTGTACCTATCATTTTTGTAAAATGTCTCGTTGATCATCGTATGAAATTCCACGGCCACAGCACAAACCTAAAAGGGTTGGAATATCCTGGGTACTTCACTACTTCTACAACAGTTGCCATTGTACGAACGCGGGGAGACTGCTGTGTAGCCTATGCACATCACGTACTATGTAGAATCACAGCCGTCTACAAGTGTTTTCAACGGTTCGGATTGAAAACAAACTAATCGTGGGAATAGTTTGTTGGAAATCTGGGCTGTCCATCCAAGCAACAGAAGGCCCGGATTTTGCACAGCTGTGCACAAGCTGCACAACAGCCTCCTCGCATCCCCATAGTGTTGTTCCCGGGTTCCACAACAGTTGCCACAACACTGTGCATATGGAAGATTCTACCGTCAACTCAATAGGCAGACGTTAAGGTTTAAAAAATGGAAAACTTTCCCGTGCAAGAGTTTTTAAAACGTGAAAACTGACAAATTATAACGCGCAAAAGTTAACTTTTCCCTAGAAGATTCTTGCCTTGCCAGCTCAATGGACCGATGACAATAGAAGGACTGTTAGAATATCTTGTTTGTTTTTGCGTATCCAATCGTTGTTTTCTTCTTGCTTGCATCATATAAATATGTATGCTATTAATCACCTGACCGTTCTGCTGATAATATCAAAAACGAAAACTTTGAATGGTGGTTTGGCTCTTGTGTGTATTTATAACGAGTCCGACTATGCACCCATATTACAACTCAAAGATTGTTCACAAATCGTTTCAATAATGATAGGTACACAACGGTAGGCCACAACAAAAGGCCACAACGGGACCAAAACGACGTCGTTTTGGTCCCCTACCCATTAAAAAAAAAAATCCAAAATCCAAAATCGCGTGAAACCCTTCCTGTCCTTCAGGCGTAACAGAGATAGGGAAGAGGCGACCACGATCGCCGCCTCGAAGCCCGGCCACAACGACTCCAAGCCCGGATAAGCCCACCACCGCCACTGCCGACGAGCTTGACAGAGGGCAACCACGATCCCCACCGCCGAAGAGTTTCAAATCGCGAGTATAGCTTCGAAGGTCTCTCTCTCTCTACTTACTGCTCTTCTTTGGCCAGGTCTATCCCTCCCTCTGCATTGTATAACTTATCCCATATAACTTCGATTTTTGAATTGATATTCGTAGCTTTTGCGTCAGATTCTGTTCATCTTTCTTTCTTATTAACTTGAGAGAACAATTTGGGGTTCGTATTTTAGAGACGAATCATGTTGATTGGTTGTGATTTCTTGCTTTTGGAATACTGAGAGTTGGGTTCTTGTATATGATATTTTGGGTATCTTGTTTCTCATGTAGTTTTGAAAACTGTAGCTTTTGTGTCATAATCTGTTTCATCGTTGTTTCTTACTAACTTGAGAATACAATTTGTGGGTTCTTACTGTTGTTACAAAAGAATTAGTCTCTATTGCTGGGTTGTGATTTCTTGCTTTTGGAAAACTGAGAGTTGAGTTCTTGTATATGGTATTTTGAAAATCTTGTTTTCTCATCAAAGGTCGGGGGCGTTGGAGGAGAGCCCATCTGTTTCTCTCTCGCCGGTGGTGGTGGTCGATGATGGTGGTCGCCACCCGTCTGCTTCTTCTTCGTCTCAAAGCTCTCTTTTCCTCTCTGTGAATGTTGGAAATGGGGTTGGGAGCCCCGATCTGGAGAAACGATTTTTTTTTTTTTTTTTTTAATGGGGAAGGGCCCAAAACGACGTCGTTTTGGGCCGTTGTGGCCATATGTAGTGGCCTTTCTGTTGTGTACATATCAGGATCCAAATCGTTTGTCGGGTCCCTTTTAGTTTCTGACACAAATAATTTGAGCTATTTATTAATTTTGTAATATATTTATCCTTTAGTATTTGGAACCTAATAAATAATGAATAAAAATTTGAAAAATTAAATCAAGTACTTAAATTTATTCAATTGAGCTGAGGCCTGAGGTCCACTCAAAAAGATATTTTAAAATTCATAAACAAATCCTATCATTTTGATAGGAGCACCTCACTAACCAACTTCTCCAGGTTGAGGTACGATGATCCACCAGGGCCTGCAGCCTCCTCTGCTTTCTCCTTCCACTCCATAGCCTTCCTCTTCATCTCTTTCCCTTTCTCCCCCTCCATCAACTCCCTCACTAACTTCTCCACCTCCTCTCTTTTTACATCACTGTCAATCTCCATCCCAATTCCCCACTCACCACAACTAAACCAGCAATTCGTTTGTTGCTCCGCGAAAAACGGCCAACAAATCACCGGAACACCACCACACATGCTATCCAGCGTCGAGTTCCACCCGCAGTGAGTTAGAAACCCCGCGATCGCCACATGTTTGAGAATTTGCTCCTGAAGGCACCAACTGGCTAACATCCCCCTTCCTTTCGTCTCCATAACGAAATCGGGGGGCAACATGGCTGACTCTCCGACGACCAAGTCCGGCCTTATGATCCAAAGAAAATTATTCCCACTATTAGCTAATCCCCACGCGAATTCCTCGAGTTGTTTGGGCGTCATAACAGTAATGCTACCGAAATTGACGTACAAAACTGAATTGGGTTTTTTGGTATCAAGCCAATCGATACATTGAGACTCTTCTTTCCACAAGTTTGAGTGCATAGATTTCAATCTCTGGTCCGAGACTTGATTCACCAGTAGCTGAAGTGGGCCGAGGGTGTAGATAGGAGGGAGGAAAGAGGAGAGTGAGTTAAGGACGGGTTCTTCGAAAGCATCGAAGGTGTTGATAATGATAGCAGAGGCTTTGAGTGCTGCCTCAGTCTCTTGTAATACGAAGTTCACCATTAGGTCGTTCGGGTTTGTGGTTCTGTTGAAACTTGGGAGATCTTTGAATCGTATGTTTTCCATTCCTTGAATCCAATCGATTGTTGTTTCCAAATACCCATTTGTGAGGTAGCTTGCATCTGTATTCAAATGCAAGAGTCAGCTACTAAACATGTATTCTTTCGTCCCAAAATGTCCGTCAAACCGAGGATCTAAAAATAATACTCCCTCCACTTCTTAAAATGAATAGTGTATTCTATTTGATGTTGTTCATAAATAAGTGTGATGTTAACAAGATAGTAGGTAAAAGTTAGTACATTTCCTATTTTAGCCCATTAAAAGTAGATTACTTTTTGTAAAGTTAATAGGTAAAGACATAACGATGATATTTTCTTAAAAAGTTTGAATTACGAAGCTACACATTTAAAAAGAAACAGAGGGAGTGGGTCTTTTTGAAAGAAAATTTTCAAATTTTTTTCATAAATTAAAATTAAAAGTACTCGTTGATATCTAGTAAATTGTTAAAAAAAAATTGAAATTTTCATTAAAAGTTTATATTATTTTCAATTCCTTATTTTGCGGACCAGACAAACAATTTAGGACAAGAAAAGTAATATTCAACAATAGTACATTTACGACCTTACTTGAACAGGATCTGTTCTATAGGCTCGTACATATGTATCCTTGATTACTAAGGAGACAGGACCCCAAGTCTGGTGGATGAATCATGGCCGCATGATCAGAACAATAGTACATTTGAAAAAAACAAAACTCTTGACCGGCTCAAATGATTTCCTACTTTTCAGCTGGGAGACATGTTACTACACATAGCACAAGAATCGGAATTAATAAAAAAGTAATCCATTCTGTCAAATATGAGATCCCGAAATTTTTTAAGAAATTTAATATGTAGAGAAATTTTATTAGATAAACTTGCAAGCTGGCCGAGATGTTTGGGTGCTAATTGGCTAATTCCACCTAGGTTCAAAAAATTACTCGGATCAAGCGTTTGCTGAAATTTTTGTTTTGTGATTTTTCGCATGAACCCTAAAAAACATGTTTTAAACATATTGAACGGTTCGGATTATAAAAATTTAATCAAAAAAGTGAAGGTACCTTTTAAAGGAATGAGGCCTTTTTCCACGAGATCTTTGTACTTCGTATAAGCCAAGAACCCACAAGCACTTGGAGTCCAGAAAAGCACTTCCGGAACACCGAATTCCTCTGTAGCTTTCAGAGTAAAGCTCATCACCCCATCGGAAACAATACACGTCACCGGTGGGCCGTTGGACGAGACGGGGTCGTTCAGCTTGTAGAGCAATTCACGAAAGTGGGGTAAGCAGGTTTTGGTGGTGGAATCACACAGGGAAGGGATGTCTTGGGTGGCATCGAGGTCCGAGGGCGGGAGGCCGTCGGGGATGGTTTCGAAGCGGAAGTCCGGCAAGCCGTCGAGCGAGTGGGGACCTCTGGACTTGAGCAAACGCTTGTGGTTGAACTCTGTGTTTACAAAGGTTATGTGGAAGCCTTTGAAGTGTAGGAGTTTCGATAGTTTTAGCATTGGGTTGATGTGGCCTTGCGCTGGGTATGGTATGCACACAGCGTGTGGCTTTTTTGTTGTTTCTATGGAACCCATCTCTCTCTCTCTCTCTCTCTCTCTCTCTCTTTCAGTTGCTCTGTCTACAGTTTGGTCATGTGGGTAATGCATGGTGAAGAGAAAGGATGTCTATTTTTATAGACATTACTAGAATGACAACGGGCGTATGGGATGACTAAAGCATTCACACAGGCATGGCTATACAAAAAATAAACTCAGTTTTGGTTACTGGTTACCATGTGATGCATGACTAATATATTAATAGAATGACTTTGTTCGGTTCGGGTTTTGAGAGAGGGTTTTTGGGATAATGAGTAGAGAGAGATAGAAAGAAAATTTTATTAGGGACCGTGCAGGGTGGGTCTTGAGACTCAAACAGAACAAGGTGAATGTGTCTCACTTCATGTAGGTCTGTCAATGAATCGGTTTTGATATGCATTCGAATCCGAGCTACAGTCTCGTATGCATCATGCAGGACGATTTTCGTCTGTTATTTTGAAGCATATATGTTATACTTAAGGACGGTAACTTTCCTGTAAGAGTCTTTAAAAAGTGAAAATTGTAGGGTGCAAAAATTAACTTTTCTATGAAAGATCCTTGTCTTATCGTCAATCCAATAAGTTGACAATAGAGGAACTCCTTAGAATATATATTTCGTTTGTTTTTGCGTATCCAATTATTGTTTTCTTCTTGCGTGCATCATATATATATGAATGCGCTTGTGATAATATAAAAAACGAAAACTTTGAATGCTGTTTTGGCTCTTGTGTATATTTCTAATGAGTCCGATCATGTACCCTTATTGCAACCCAAAGATTGTTCACAGATCCTTTGTGGGGTTCAATTTGGTCTCTGACACAAATAATCCGAGCCATTTATTAATTTTGTAATATATTTATCATTAAGTATTTAGAACTTACATATTGAAAGAAAATTTGGAAAATTGGATCAAGTACTTAACGTTATCCAATTGAGATAATATTTTAGGTCCACTCGAAATGATATGATTCATATTATTTGTGTGGGACACAGAAGCGGGCCCGACAAAACAATATGTGCGTTGCAATAGTTTTTTCGATTTCTAATTACTACACATCATATTGAACATACCTTTCAAAAACACTACCCAGTAATATGGGGTTCCAGATTTTATTTTAGCAACCTCAGCTCTTCATTTTGTAGTTATAAAAGTATAAATCAGCCATGTAAAAAATCAGGTCGATCGAAGATCAACAAGTGCTTAATTTAAATCAATTGATTAAGGAAAATAATTTTGACAACCCATCTCTGTCAAGAAAAAATGCAAAATTTTTCAGATTGATATCAATGTTCGATCAATCTAATCTTTGCACGTGTAATGTTCATGTTGAATTCTACTAAATAGACCATTTGAATTGGCAAAATATAGTCTATTAGATGGTTTGTTTGAGAGAGGTGTGAGTAAAAATTTTGTTTTTTTTTTTATTTTTTTTATTTTTGTTGAGAATGTACTATTTTATGTTTGTCGATTAGATATATTGTCTAGTTCTTAACAAGAGCGATATTAGCAGGGGTGACGGAGATTTTTTCTCAGTACAGTCCATAAAGTGTCAAATTCTTAACAAGAGTGATAATTTGCCGGGATGATATGAATTCCATAATTGTCCGGTTCTTAACAAAAGTGATATTTGAAAGGATGATAGAGGGATTCTCCACCTTACAATACAATCGTTTTTGTTAAGAACGGGACCGGACAATTCATGAATTGTACTTGAGAATTGAGAGATGATTTGAAAATGATAGAGGGATTCTCCACCCTACGAATCCCTCCCTACAATACTTGAGAATTGAGAGATGATTTGAAAGGATGATAGAGGCCCGGATTCTCCACCCTACAATACAATCGTTTTTGTTAAGAACGGGACCGGACAATTCATGAATTGTACTACTTGAGAATTGAGAGATGATTTGAAAGGATGATAGAGGGATTCTCCACCCTACAATACAATCGTTTTTGTTAAGAACGGGACCGGACAATTCATGAATTGTACTTGAGAATTGAGAGATGATTTGAAAGGATGATAGAGGGATTCTCCACCCTACAATACAATCGTTTTTGCTAAGAACGGGACCGGACAATTCATGAACTATACTACTTGAGAATTGAGAGATGATTTGAAAGGATGATAGAGGGATTCTCCACCCTACAATACAATCGTTTTTGTTAAGAACGGGACCGAACAATTCTTGAATTGTACTTGAGAATTGAGAGATGATTTGAAAGGATGATAGAGGGATTCTCCACCCTACAATACAATCGTTTTTGTTAAGAACGGGACCGGACAATTCATGAATTGTACTTGAGAATTGAGAGATGATTTGAAAGGATGATAGAGGGATTCTCCACCCTACAATACAATCGTTTTTGTTAAGAACGGGACCAGACAATTCATGAATGAGGGATTTATGGGCCGGTCTTTCAGGCGCGCCACTATTACCACGAGGCCTAACAAAAAATTCACTTGCACCGCCCAGGTAAAAACAAACTCAAATACCGAAAATACCCCGACAATATATAACACGGCGTTACCTTTCTCCAAATATGTTGTCTTTCATTCCTCGATTTGCATCTTTCTGCCAAACGTGTCTTTGCTCCTCGATTTGCGTCTTTCTGGCAAACGTCTCCACCGCCGTCGGAAAATCAACGACATTCAATCGTCTCCACCACCGTCGGAAATGAGTCAGAGATGTAAGAAAAGTGCCGAAGACTTTGCAGCCGTGAGCAAACATCACAGTGGTCAGATTCATCTGGCTCGGGCCAGGCGTCGGTGCTTCTGCTTCTCTTGATGTCAAGATCTTGCTGATCTGGATCACCGATATGTTGTACGGTATCTGATCCATGCTTGAAACAAATAATTTCATTGTCATTGCCTCCGCCGCCGGTTCCTGCGAATTTGTATTTTGATATTGCGAATTTGCGAATAGTTGCGACTGGCCTTCATATTGGACCGGGAAAGAAAATTTGCAGGGGTTCAGTACTTTTGCTATCAAGTGAACTGAATTATTATACTAAAGCTGTACTTGTACAGCTATATATCACGTGATTTTCCAGGTTGTATGGCTTTTCCATGGGCCCAAGAAAGCACTTGCAACATACATGGCTTGTATTCGCTCCAAAAGTGGTGGTCCACTGATTTAGAGCGTGAAATCACCTAGTGGTCAAAAGGTTAAAGCCCATTTTCTCTCTACAGCTGTTCGCAAAGTTTTTTACAAATTCGCAGGGCTATTTTGTGTTGTTCCATCTAAGTTTGCAAAATTTGCAGTGTTTTTTTACAAATTTGCAATTTTTATACAAAATTCGCAGTGTATTTTTACAAATTTGCAATTTTTTATATAAAATTCGCAATGTTTTTTTTACAAATTCGCAATTTTCAAGTGATTGATAGATTGCGTTCATGAAATCGATCTGAATCGAGTAGGATTTGAATGCGAACGATGGGGAATTTTCTCACTTTGCTCTTCCATTTACGTCTCTTCTTCTTCTTCTTCAATTAGGGTTTTTTTTACAAATTCGCAGTGGTCGGAAAAAATCACCGGTCCGAAAAATTCACTGGCCGGAAAAGTTCGCCGGTCGGAAGTGGATGGTGGGTGGAACCTCTTATTGAATACTCACAGTTGTTTTTTTTTTTTACAAATTCACAGTCATCGGACAAATTCGCAGTCGCCGGAAAAATTCGCCGGCCGGAAAGTTTGCCAACCGGAAAAGTTCGCCGGCCGGAAGTGGATGGTGGTTGGAGTTGGGGAGTGGGAGGTGGAGTAAAGTGTAAATATGTGTTTCAAGGGTAGAACGGTAATCTTAATAATGAGATTGTACTTAGAGGTAATTAAAAATTGAGTGTATCCTTGGTGGGAATTAAGGATTGATTTTCTAGACCTACTGGTAATTTTCTATTCATGAATTGTACTACTTGAGAATTGAGATGATTCCCTCCCCGCAAATATCGCTCTTGTTAAGAATTGGACAATTACAGGCTGTACAACTGTCGGCTGGGTATGTATCATCCCAAAGCCCAGTTGAATGAGTGTGGGCCCATGAAACAGCTCACAGTGGTTTTCTCCCGGATCTTCTTTTCGGCCGCAATTTTGGCTAATTAGCGCGGCCTTTTCTCCCGGATCTTCTTTTTGTCTCCACAATTCATACACGATGAGGTACATTTCAAAGGATTCTGTGGAGTAGTTTCCCATCTCTTAAAATCCCTAAAATTTTTAAGTATGGATTTCGAGATGAATTATTCTTTTTATATACATCAACTACTTTTAGAGAGTTTTAACAATTTTTAACTAAAAACGAGAAACTCAAATATCTCTCACATACTACTTTCATTCGTTCATTTCCAAACAAATAAACATGCACTGAACGGCTTGTATTGGGTGTGCAATAACCAAAAAATATTAGATTTTCTCAAGTAGTGTTCTTTTTTCAAACAATTTCATCTTACAAACTTTTGAATCTATCTTACAAACTTTCCAAAAAATATTGGAGAAAACTTTTGTTTCCACCGGCGGTGAAAATAATTTAAACTCATATTTAAATGGTTTGTTAGGCGTATATCAAATTGTTGTTTTCTTCTTACTTGCATCATTATTATAATAGTACAGTATAAATTATAATAATAAAAATTAAATCGCACGATTGTCCCTTGAATAGTAGTACTATTTTCATACTAATAGTTTGGCTGTTTTGTGCATTTCTGATTACTGTACTCTATGTTAGTTGGCTGGATATAGATGATCCCACAGCCCCGGTGAGATCAGTGTGGGGCTCCAAAAAATTGGTCGCGGTGGAAGATCTCAAGCCCACTCGAACTTTTCGGCAGTAGTTTTGTAAATTTACTATTTTTGGTCATCCAATTTTTCTTCTTCGAGTCCATCTGGACGTTTATGTAATTATCGATATTCGATCAAGTTAATTTTTTATGTGAATGAAGTAGTCGACGAACGTTACAAAATAACTTATTCTGATCATTGTTTTGAGCGCAAAAGGAACCCACGTCCCACAATAACCAAAAATTGGACCGGACTGGACCAAACAAAAACTAAACAGGAGTTCTGTGACTTCTGTCCGTTTATTTCAAGGTCATGTACGATTTAAAAAACGCCCGATAATCTTTCCCTGTAACATGCCATTCTACTTAATCGTGGGCCGTTGAGGGCTTCCCAACCATCCGTGACGTACTGTTCAAACTCCTAAACTCAGTGGTATAAATGTTTGTAGTTGTAGAAGAGATCCCTGAAATGTGTAAATAAAACAATAACTAAAACAACACAGAAACGGTGTGTGTTTGTGAATAACACATGGGAAGAGAATCTCTCCGGGATCGATTGCTAAAGATGACCCGACGGGTGCATCGTTTGGGTAATCGCTGGAAGGGTGCATCATTTGGGTAATCGTTGGAAATATGACCTGACATGTGCTTTGTCACTAGGCAATCACTGGAAAGATGGCCTGACGGGTGCTTGTCACCGGGTAATCGCTCGAAACTAACAGAAATGCAAACCTAACTAATTCTAGAGAGAGAAACTAGATCTGAAAACATTTCACACTTTCATTTAGAAACTGAAAATTACACTAGAAACCGCCTAAGTCACTGCTTATATAAGCAGTTGGAGAAAGTTACATCTCAACTAATCTATAGTAAATTACATCTCAACTAATCTATAGTACAATCTGTTATAAAACTAACTACTGAATCATGGTGACCTTCTTGACCTGAACCATGGTGTTCTTCTTGACCTGTTTGATCTATTTCGGTTGACACACCCCCGCAAACTGAAGCTGGTAGACTAAGCAGCTGCAGTTTGGAGTAAGAAATTGGAATCGAGCAATGGTAAGAGGTTTAGTGAAAATATCTGCAATCTGAAATTCAGAAGGCACATGCTTGACAACCAACTGTTTATGAAGGACCTTTTCACGTACAAAATGAAAGTCCACTTCTACATGCTTTGTGCGAGCATGGAAGAAAGGATTGGAGGCCAGAGATATAGCAGAACTGTTGTCACACCACAGTACAGGCAAAGAATTAGGATCAATTGGAAAATGTAAATCTGTAAGAAGTTGCACAATCCAGAGAACCTCAGCAGTAGTATTTGCTAGAGCCTTGTACTCAGCTTCTGTGGATGATCTAGCCACAGTTTGTTGCTTCTTTGCTGACCAAGACACTAGATTAGGGCCTAAAAATACATAATACCCACCTGTTGACCTTCGATCAAGGTCATCACCAGCCTAATCAGCATCAGAAAAAGCATTTATCTGAAAAGATCCTTTAGTAAAATGCCGACCCTGGGTGACCCCTGCACATATCTCAGAATACGTTTAACAACAAAGAAATGACTATCCATAGGGTGATGCATATGCTGACAGACAACATTTACAGCAAATGACAACTCAGGTCTAGTAATTGTGAGATATTGAAGAGACCCCACCAGCATTCTGTAAAATTCTGGGTTGGAGAAGGGATTATCAATACCTGGAGAATAGGATTTGAGTGCAGAAGGTGAATCACAGGGTCTACAACTATCCATGCCAGCTTTGATGAGTAATTCTGTAGCATACTTGGTCTGTGACAAGACTAGACCTGTTGGTGTTGACACTACTTAAATCCCAAGAAAGTAATGAAGAGTACCCAGATCCTTGAGAGCAAAATCAGACCCAAGACTTTGAATAATTTGATTGACTAGGACTGAGTTGGTTCCTGTTATCAGAATATCATCCACATATACAAGTACATAGACCAAGTCACGGCCTTGAGTAAGAACAAATAATGAGGAATCAGCAAGACTATTGTGAAAACCCTGCTTGATCAAACTTTTGGAAAGCATATCGTACCATGCCCTAGGGGCTTGTTTGAGGCCATACAAAGCCTTGTGAAGTTTACATACATGATTAGGGTATTGTGGATGCACATAACCTTGAGGTTGCCTTAGATAAACATGTTCTTGTAAAGTACCATGGAGGAAGGCATTGGAAACATCTAGTTGTTTGATAGCCCATCCAAAGGAAACAACTAATGAGATAACCAATCTGATGGTCTGTTGTTTAACAACAGGGCTGAAAGTTTCATTGTAGTCTATTCCCTCTGTTTGCTGAAAACCCTGGGCCACTAGCCTAGCCTTGTAGCGAGCAACACTCCCATCTGAATTCCTTTTGATTTTAAAGATCCATTTGCAGCCAATAACTGGAGCTTTAGGAGGGAGAGGAACTAAGCTCCAAGTTCCTTGTTGAAGGAGGGCAGAGTACTCCTCTGACATGGCTTGTTGCCATTCAGGAAAGGCCAAGGCTTCTTTGAAAGAAAAAGGTTCTTGAGTAGGAGGTGAGTGGAATAGTAAGGAGAATGGTTGCTTAGGAACAGAGATGCCTTTTTTAGATCTGGTTATCATTGGATGAGTATTGATAGGAAGAAGAGGAGCAGTAGGGGAAGAAGAAGTAGATGTGGTAGATGTAGCATGAGAAGAGGACTCAAAAGGAGAAGTAGAAGCTGTGGGTAGGGAAGAAGAAGGAGAAACAGTGGGAATTGATAGAGGAACAGGGAGTAAAGAAGGCTTAAACACAGGAATAGATGAGGGAATAGAGGAGCAGGAATTAGGACTAGAGGAAGAAACAAGTTTAGTGTAAGGGAAATCATTCTCTAAAAACTTAACATGCCTGGAGATATAAACCTTGTTAGTTGATGGATCAAGGCATCGATACCCTTTAGTTGTAGCACAATAGCCCAGAAAAATGCAAGGTAAAGACCTAGGAACAAGTTTGTTAGATGCATAGGGTCTAAGCCAAGGGAAACAACAACATCCAAAAGGTTTGAGCATATGATAATCTGGAGACTTATTGTAAAGAACATTGAAAGGCACTTTAAAATCAATAGAGGAATTTGGAAGTCTATTGATGAGATAGAGGGCAGTAGTTATGACCTCTAGCCAGAATTGCACAGGAAGTTGGGCTTGTTGGAGGAGTGTGATGGCAGTTTCAATAAGGTGACCATGTTTTCTTTCTACAACCCCATTTTGTTCATGGGTATAGGGGCAAGTTGTTTCATGTAAGATACCAAAGGAAGCAAAGAATGATGCCATCAATTTATTGAGAAACTCCCCCCCCATTATCAATTCTAAAAGTTTTAATAGTAAGAAAGAAATGGTTGGTAACAAAGATCTTGAAAGCTTGTACACAAGCTTTCACTTCAGACTTGGCATGTAAGGGAAACAACCAGCAGTATTTAGTAAATCATCTACTAAGAGCAAATAATATCTAAAACCAGAAAATGAAGCAATGGGAGATGGTCCCCATACATCCATATGAACCAATTCAAAAGGGGTACTTGTGCTTGTAGTGGACAATGGAAATGGAAGTTTGTGGCTTTTAGCCTTATTACAAGAATAACAGTCTAACTGTGTACTAGCAGGAATAGAAAGGTTGTAAGTTTTAGACAAAATAGAAAGTAACCCAGAATGTGGATGACCCAATCTGTTGTGCCATAGAGTTGCAGAAGGAGACACAGTGAGCAATGCAGTGGTTGATTTAGAGGACGGATGTAGGGGGTATAACCCCTTGTGGCAACTCCCTTGGTGCAGAATTTGAGAAATGGCTTTGTCCTGGATGACATAACCACTTGAGTTAAAAATGATAACACAGTTGTTATCTCTAGCAAATTGGTGTACAGACAAAAGGTTATGGAAGATTTGAGGCACATGAAGAATATTATGTAAGTCAAAACAATGAGATTGTGTGGAGACATGACCTTTACCTGATTGTATCACAGGAATATTGTGCCCATTACCAACAACAACTAAACTTGTGCTTGTTCCTCCATTTGGCATCTGAATGTGAGAAGGATCATAGGTGACATGGGAGGTAGCCCCTGAATCAAAAAACCATGGAGAAGGAGTAGATGAAACTTGCTGTGATCCAGAAGGTGCAGCTGTCAGACCCAGAGATGTACCATCAGACCCAGTTGGAGGATTGTAGTAGCCCATGACATTAGATGAGGCAAACATAGCCTGAGCAGAGTTTGGCATGATATGTGGTTGTGAAGGTGGATTCTGAGACATTTGAGAAAACTGAGTAAGTCCAAGACCCTGAGAAAACCCTTGTGACACCCCATAGTTTCCTCCATTAAACATAGAACCTGCATATCCTGAATTTGGAGCAAAATTCTCAGTGCTATACTGTCCAAAATTCCCAGAGTTATACTGTCCACTGTTCCCAACACTGTTTTGATTAGCAAAACCCCTAGGATTTCCATAATTAGAGGAATCTCCTGATCTTCCTGGTGGTCTATAGGCTAAATTTTGACGATGATAACAAGAGTAAGCCAGGTGATTACTCTTGCCACAGATCTGACAACCTTCAGATGATCCTGAATTCTGATTTCTATTAAACCTCTTATTGGTTCTATTAGACCTGGTATTCCCATTGTAACTGGAGGAATAAAACTGTTGTGGTTGTACAGAGAAAGGAAAAGGATATGGGAACTGATAAGGTAAAGGTAAGATGGGTGTTTGAGACACATTTCCATGTTGCACACCAGATGATTGATAGGAGGTATTAGTCAAGGACTTGCACCCCTGGTGATTGAGCAACTAGAATAGTGGAGGAATCACTAGTAGCATTATCATTTACATGTAATGCTTCAGCCATGAGCATGGTAGAAAATGTGCCAAAAGATAAAGGTTCTGTTCGTGTACGAATAGCTTGTTGAAATGAGTCATAACCAGTTCCAGTTTTCAAACCATTCAAAGCATGGAAAATTAAGTCTTCATCATCCACATAATGGCCTGAGGCTGCTAGTTTCTGGACTATCTCCTTTATGGAGTCAAGATACTGCTCCATATGTAACGACCTGCCCCCGACTTGCACAATATTGTCCGCTTTGGTCGCCCAAGCTCATTGGACTTCCCAGTAGGTCACCCATCCTTGGATTGCTCCAGGGTGAGCACGCTTAACTGTGAAGTACCAACGAGCTTTGACGCCCGCACGGCTTTAAAAGGCCTTGTGCAAGTTAGAGCATGATCTATTCTCTTATATCACATAGCTCCGTTGCATCCAGGTGGGTCCTGGGCTGTCACATTTGGGACCTGTGGGTTATGGGCCCACCACATGCAGTTTCTGCAATTCTATTTTTCTTCTCTCTTTAAATAGGTGTACGAGTCTTGCCCGAACTCCGTTTTTGACCTTTGAGCTATCGATTCGAAGCTTATGTAGTGTATTTTGAGTTGGTGTGGATTTTGTATCAAGGAGTTGACAGGTTGCATCATTTTTAGATCCTTAAGTATCAGCTTAGTTTTATCGTTGGACCTCAAAATGTTATTGTGGATACTTAGATCATTTAAGAAGTTTATTTAGAGTTTATGACTCCTTGAATGGTACCTAATGTGTGTTTACATTACTTGTTTACTCTAGGAAGTTCGAATGGACACGTGGACCGAGGTGAGTGATTATTACCCAAACTATACGGTTTTTGACGTGTTTTGCTACCGAACTTGGAAGCTGTGTTTTGTTACATGATTTTCTTAATATTATGAACTCCATGGACTTTTAATGAAAGGTGGATTTTATTATCTACTAATGGCATCCCTTACGTCCCAGCTTGCTAGGGGACAGTGCTAAAAGGCTAGCAAGATGTGTTTGTGTATGCTGTGGGATAATGCGATAGACGTCTAGCTTACCCGCACCGGGGACGCCTAGTGTAGCGTTGTGAATTAAATGGGATGTGCATTATAAATTATGTTGTGAATTGTGATTCCTTCTGGAACATGTGAAGCTTAAATTGGATTATTTGAAAGACATGATTTTATATAGTCCATGGAAAGCGTGTGGCTTGTGTAATAATCATTCATACGAGCTTTAGCTTATGTAAATGTTTTTCCCACCTTTCAGGTAGCGAAGAATAGGGTGCCATAGCATAATCTGTGTGGAGCCGTGGCTTGTGGATATGTTGTAGATAGGACGTAGACGGGATGTTGTATATATCTACTCTTTTGGCTTGTAAATATGTGTACTTAGCTGTAAATTTTGTAAATTAAGCACAGCTCTGGGATGTAGTTTGAGTTGAGATCCTGTTCTATAGACTTGTTACGGTTTTTGAATGTTAATACAGGCTTGAGTCCCGCTGCATAACTCTGTGAGTCCCTTATTGGTCATTTGCTTATTGATTGTTTAATGCTATGTTGTGGCCTAAGTGATGATTTCACTGGCACTTTGTTATGATTAAGCCTATAGGGACGGGTCAGGGTCGTGACACCATAGATCCAGTTTTGTTTAGACTATACAATCGTCTTTTAAGATCGTGCACATGAGAACGAGATAAAAGGCTAAATTTCTCTTCGAGTTTATTCCAGAACTGGAAAGTGTGATCAGAACCAACAATGTAAGGAAGTATTGAGGGAGTTAGGGTTGCAATGAGACATGAGAGTAACATTCGATCAACTGTAATCCAGCGAGTGAATTCTGGATTCGTAACCCTAATTCCAGATGCATCAGTGATTTGCGAAGGAGGAACAATGACAATATTCTCAACAAATTCAAACAAATTGTTCGCTTTCAAAACATTTTCTACCTGAGTCTTCCACGCAAAGTAATTTGAACTTTCTAATCGAATAGTAACAAAACTCTGAAAATTTGCAATGAGAAAAGAGAGAGATGAAGGCAAACTCGAGGATGAACTTGATGTAGAGTCTGCAACTGCTGTTTGAGATGCCATGGATCTATCGAATTCAAGATCTTCTTCGAGATCGTCTTGAGTAATCGATCTGAAATCCAGTAAGTGTTCTTCGTTCTTCACCGACTTTCGTCTATTGAAGGCTCTGATACCATAACATAAATGCAAACCTAACTAATTCTAGAGAGAAACTAGATCTGAAAACATTTCATACTTTCATTTAGAAACTGAAAATTACACTAGAAACCGCCTAAGTCACTGCTTATATAAGCAGTTGGAGAAAGTTACATCTCAACTAATCTATAGTACATTACATCTCAACTAATCTATAGTACAATCTGTTATAAAACTAACTACTGAATCATGGTGACCTTCTTGACCTGAACCATGGTGTTCTTCTGGACATGTTTGATCTATTTCGGTTGACAGAAACCTGATCCGATGGGTGCATCATTTGGGTAATCACTCGAAACATGACCTGAGATTCTTTTCACTGAGCAATCGCTGGAAATACGACTCGATGTGTACTTGTCACCGGATCGAGAACGTTAAATTTTTAGAACTTGTAGAGAAAAAGCAATAATAGAAATCACGTTGATTGAATTTTAATTAATAGGATTTTAGAATCCATTTATCATGAATAAATAGGATGGCTTACTAAATCATAACCCCAATTTCTCAAGCTAATTACAGAATTACTCCTTCCTCATAAAATCTCAACAATTTTAATAGAACCTCATAAAATAAATTAAAATCTCCATTAAGAGGAAAGAAAATGGAACGAAGGAAGTATATATCAACGTGCCAGATCTTCTATAATCAAATTTCCTATTCCTAATCTATTTTGAGCCGTTGGATCGTGTTATAAAATTTTAGTGTTTAGAAAATTAACATGTATCTAACGGTTGAAAATGTATGGGAAGTTGGGAACAGAGGCACAGAGAAAATTGGTACAGAAGATTTGATTCCATATATCAAGGCACTGATACTGAATCAAAAGGACCGAGGTCGTTGACAAGTTTGAGGTTTGATACAAAACATGAAAACTTCTCCATAAATCTCTTCCGAAAATGAAATGTATGGGTGTGATTCACCTGATGTACTATGCACAAGTACACTGGATGAATCACACCCACACATTTCATTTTCGGGGGAGATTGATGGGAAAGTTTTCATGTTCTATACACTTTTCCTTCCAGTTTAAAAAAAATACACTTTTCCTTCGACAAAATGATGGAATCCGATCATAAAGTAACCAGGCAAATTTGACCAATCGACAGCGTGAGCTGTATCCCAAGTATTATAAACAAAAGCAATACTATAATTGAGATCGAAATTCACGAATAGTCTAACCACGTGTTGGACAACTCGATAGTGACCACTAATTGAAGTTTCAGCTTTTAGTAAACAATAGTGCTACATTAATCAATAAAATCAAGCCACCGTCACATAAAATCTTGGATTGAGATCCAAAACATATACCTTAATATAGGTTTTTTTTGGGCTAAGTTACGGGCACTTCGGCTAATCCTTTGAGCCTAATCTTACAGTTCATTTTTGAGGAGTCTAACTAAAGGCGGAGCAAAGTTTCGTATGGCCTGAAAGAGTTGATAACACATGAGAAGTTTCAAACTCAAGACTTTAAGGAGAGCAAACCCTAAGTCGCAAGCCTTGATCACCAGACCACCCCGGTTTTATTTTAATATGGGATAAGTCAGACAATACATACCAATCTCCATTTGATAACTATATCCAAAACCGGCCTGATCACTACGACCTTAAAGTATCACTAATACTGAGGAAAATTTGGAGGAATCAAAGAGTTTTTTTGGGTTGATAAAGAGGTAGAAATATCATTAATAAATATAACCTGATACATATGGAGTGTCTGCAAGCTAAAAGAACAGGCAAAACCAACCAACAACTTAAATAATTTGTCTATCACTGGTGTTTGGGTGTGGAACAAAAAAGGCAAGTGCCTGCTTAGCTAGAAGGTGCTCACATTGTACATCTTTTTGCGCTAACAAAAGGTCAACTTTTCAATCTCCCTCCTCGTGTCGCGAATTAAAAAAGAGTCATGATAGTGACTTTCACCACTTCGATCTATCTTTGCACGTGTAATGTTCCTTGTTGAATTCTACAAAATGGACCGTTTGAATAATCAAAATATAGTCTATTAGATGGTGAATTTGTAAGTGCAAGGATTGCCTCTAATTTTTTTACCAAGATTACCTCTAGCTCATTTACACCCTATCTCCTCCATTTCTCTCACAAGTTCCATTTTCTTCTTTTTAAGCTCTTCATTTCTAAGTTTTTAACTTGTTTACGGTATGGTGGTTAAAATCCTACAATACAAGATACATATTTTACGATTTGTATCGACTCTATCCTTAGGAAAACAACTCTAACTTGAATATGATGGGAGTGAACGTTTAAAATATTGGCCATGCAGCTGCTTCTAAATGTAAAGTAAAAGCATAAAGGATTGTAGGAGATGTGGGAAAGGTTACAGTCTACAAAAATATTTCTATAGACAATTGTGCTGCTAACATCGCATACTCTAAGGGGGTGTTTAGATAAATAATTGGGCTAAATTAGTGTTTTTTATTAATTTAAATTTTTTCGCATTTGATAGATTTTCATTGATTTTTTTTTTTGAGTTATTAATTCGTCTCGACGGGAGTAAAAATTATAAACCAAACTAAAAATATTTGTAAGTAGAGACAAAAAAATAATTCATAAAGTCTGCCTATTTTGGATTATTTCAGTTTAGTGAACTTTGTTAAAATGTTGATCATAATTTTTACCTTTTCTTCTCATCGAGACGAACGAATAATTTCCAAAAAACAAAATCGTTGAAAAACTAACAAATGGAAGAAAAAAAAATTGAATGAGAACAAAATAATAATTTGGCTCAATTATTTAGCCAAAATATAAGCACTAGCCCGAATACCTGAGTTACCACAAAAAATTATTACATGGTCCACGTCATTCGTGATTCGCCATAACAAGTGGTAACATCTTAGATACGAATAAATTGCGTACCAAATGAATTAGAAAATTCACCACCGGCAAAGAAATCACAATACACTTACATGTGTAATGTGTTACACGTACTTCAATGTGAATAAAGACAAAAAAAAAAAAAAAGATAATTGAAAATAGATAAAAGAGGAGCGTGAATAGAGAGTGAAAACTGTCTTCATTTTTTACTCCACACAATCGTGCAGCCAGCACTTCCATCAATTTATTTTGATAGGAGCACCTCTGTAACCAGCTTGTCCAAGTTGAGGTACGATGACCCTCCAGGGCTCGCAGCCTCCTCTGCTTTCTCCTTCCATTCCACAGCCTTCCTCTTCATCTCCTTCCCTTTCTCTCCCTCCATCAACTCTCTCACTTGCCTCTCCACTTCCTCTCTCCTCACATTAGTATCAATCTCCATCCCAATCCCCCACTCACCACAACTATACCAACAATTCGTCGGTTGCTCCGCGAAAAACGGCCAACAGATCACTGGAATGCTGTCGCACATGCTTTCTATCGTCGAGTTCCACCCGCTGTGAGTCAAAAACCCTGCGGTCGCCGTGTGTTTTAGAATTTTCTCCTGAGAGCACCAGCTCGCCAACATCCCTCTCCCCTTCGTCTCCGTTACAAACTCCGGCGGCATCATGGCCGACTCTCCAACGACCAAATCCGGCCTTATAATCCAAAGAAAATCATTCCCACTGTTAGCTAATCCCCACGCGAATTCCTCGAGTTGTTTGGGCGTCATAACAGTAATGCTACCGAAATTCACGTACAAAACTGAATTGGGTTTTTTGGTATCAAGCCAATCGATGCATTGAGACTCCTCTTTCCACAAGTTCGAGTGCAAGGATTTCACTCTCTCGTCGGAGACTTGGTTCACCATTCGATGAAGCGGGCCGAGGGTGTAGATAGGAGGAAGGAAAGAGGAGAGGGAATCGAGGACGGGTTTTTCGAAAGCGTCGAAGGTGTTGATGATGATAGCAGAGGCTTTGCGTGCTGTATCTGCCTCTCCTGCTAGAAAGTTAACCATTAGGTCGTTTGGGTCTGTGGTTCGGATGAAACTTGGGAGATCTTTGAATCGTATGTTCTCCATTCCTGGTATCCAATCTATTGTTGTTTCCAAATATCCATTTGTGAGGTAGCTTGAATCTGAATCCCAAAGCAAAAGTTAGCTATGAACATATACAGCAATTCTTGAGTATGTTATCTATACAGATTCACACACAAAGTCTGTGTTTGGATGGGTTTTGAAAAGAAATTTTGTGAAGAATTTTTTTGATAGTATTTGATTGGATTTTTGAAACTGAGAATAATGATATAATGATTAGAGAGAGATAGATCGAGCTTGTACTCATAAATTTATATCCTTAATATTTGTTTGGGCTACTTTGTATGTACACCATTAAAATAGCCACAATGTTACACGTACAACGGATTTGTACAACGCGCAAATTTGTCATCCATCTTATTATTGATGGTCCAGATTTTAGATAAACTGTTCAATGGAAGAGTCTTCTCTTCCCTGAAAAAGTTCATTTAAAATCCGGACCGTCGAAAACACTTTTAGACAGCCAAAAAATGTGTTGTACCAATCTGTTGTACAACAGACATTGTACATGAAGCATTTTTGTATAAATAGTGTCTTGACGAAAACCAAACTGAACTGGAATTGACAGACATGGACCTTGTTTAGTGCCATTATTGGCTAAACTGATACTACAATCCTTCGTGACGAATTCTCATCTGTAGGATGCAAAATGAGATCGATCACAATCAGATTTTTTTTTATGTAAATTCCGAAAATGATTTGCCATAGCACCTATATACGAACATAGAAGAATTCGAGATTCTTACCATTTAAAGGAACAAGGCCTTTCTCCAAAAGATCCCGGTACTTAGTATAACCCAACAATCCACAAGCACTAGTAGTCCAGAAAAGCACTTCAGGGACCCCGAATTCCTCAGCAGCTTTGACAGTAAAGCTCATCACCCCATCCGAAACGATACACGTCACCGGCGGGCCGTTTGATTCGTTCAGTTTGTAGAGCAAGTCACGAAAATGAGGTAAACAGGTTTTGGAGGTGGAATCACATAGGGAAGGAATGTCTTGGGTGACGTCGGTGTCGGTCGGGGGGAGGCCGTCGGGGATGGTTTCGAAGCGAAAGTCCGGCAGGCCGTCGAGGGAGCGGGGGCCTCCGGATTTGAGTAAACGTCTGTGGTTGTACTCTGTGTTTACAAAAGTTATGTGGAAGCCTTTGGAGTGGAGGAGTTTTGCTAGTCTTAGCATTGGGTTGATGTGGCCTTGTGCTGGGTATGGTATGCACACTGCGTGTGGCTTTTCGATCATTGCCATCTCTCTCTCTCTCTCTCTCTCTCTCTCTCTGGGTGATGCAGGGGAAGACTACCTTAGTTTTATAGAGAAATTAAAGTTAATAATACTCGCTCCACACACTTGGATAACTGGGTGATCCGGGCTAGTTTGCGCACACCTCGACTAATCTTAGCATCTATGTATGGCCCATCACACACATAGATCGGGCAAAGCTAATACCCCATGAGAATTTTTTTTTGGCTCTTTTGAATTATGGTCACAATGTCTTTTGAATATGGTAGAGTGCTTGAAAGAACTGTGCAGAATGTATTTTGCAAAAGTATAGTATTTGGGAGATATGTGCATAATATATTTTGTAGGTCTTTTTGTGAATCAAAAGTAAAAATGAGAAGTCAAAAAGCTCCTCATACCTTACTTTTGGCTTGTCTAATGTGAAAAACCAAAACACTTTCTAATGCATTTTGTAATTTTCAGCCGAACAACCAAAAGTCAAAAATGAAAAAATAAAAAGTTGAAATAAGGTATCCAAACGGCTCCTAAATGTGGTTGAAGTTCACTCTAGGTGGAGATCTACAAATTTGTTTGAATATACATAGGCGGAGATCTACAAATTGATTTGAAATGTGTATATTCTATTCAATCTACAAATTGATTTGAAATGTGTATATTCTATTCAATCTACAAATTTGTTTGAATATACATAGGCGGAGATCTACAAATTGACTTGAAATGTGTATATTCTATTCACTACCGGAAAAACTACAGAGAAAACGTAGAACCATTTCGTTCCGATCGAGGTTGCCCTATTCACGGCCCCTCTTGAAAGAGGCTGTTTACGGAAGTCTCACTTTGGGGTCCACTAATATTTCATCGCAATAATTTGAATTGGTCATCTTGTAAGATCCGCAATGTAGTGTATCTAGGCAAAAAAATTAGCTTGACCCGGCATCAATAGGTATGTCAAAAGTTGAATTTCGGTGCAAAAAAACAACGGCCTGGATCATTTTCAATTTCTGGAATGATCCAGGTCGTTGTATTTTTGCACCAAAATTTAATTTTTGATATACCTATCGATATCGGGTTAAGTTAATTTTTTTTTTTTTGCATATACACACTCGGCGAGTTCTAAAAGATAACCGATTCAGATTATTGCAATGACAATGAAGCTGTAAAGACCCGCAAATTTGTGTTAAATAAAATAAAGATGTGGGATATGATTTTTTTTTTTTAGCTACGTGGATGAAATTAGCTTACCTGTTGCGGTTGTGGGACTTAAACATATCTAATGACGTCACTCGGGATCGAATCGTAATGTGTGCCCAATTTTTGAGATTTTTCTAGACGATTCTGAGCACACGATGACGTTGCCCACAATTTTCTAAGTCAGTAAGAATATTTTGGTATTTTTCTAAAATCAAAACTCGGACAACTAGAACACCGCGCGGAGTAAATTGTACTGCTTTAGTCTCCCTCAATTTTTGGGAGAGCATGCCGACACACTTTCTTTCCCTCCCCCCCCCCCCCCCCCCCCATGTGACCCCTGCCCCCTACTTTCCCTTTACTTTGATTGGGAATAATTAGAAAGAAGAAAAAGAAGAAGAAGAAGAAGAAGAAGAAGAGAGAAGAAGAAGAAAAGAGGAGAAATGGAGAGAGAGATCGCCGGCTATGACGTCCGTGTTGGAGATATGCCTTGAATTCAAAACGTTCGAAGAAAAGTGTGAAATTTGGTGCGAAAAGCCATTTGCTGGACCTATGGTCCGGACCAAGGAAAGTCCGGTCCGGACCAACGGGTTTTGGGATGTTTTTGGACATTCTGCCTCAGTAGTCCGGACTACCGATTCTTGGTCCGGAATACCGATGCGTGAATTTGTGCGGCTGCATTTTTTAATGAGGGTTTTGACCTAATTTTTTGTACTTTCTTATAAATAGAGGCCTTGGGGGCTATTAGGTTTTGGACTTCTTGAGTGAATCCCTTTGATGGAGCCCCCATGGGGTTCCCCGTAGTGTGTTAGAGTTTCTTTGGTTGTTCCATTGGTGTAGTTTTGAGTTGGGATTTGAGATATCTAGGGTGTGTGTGTGTCTCTTTCGTGTGTGTGAGATGTTTGATGCTCTATAGGTCGCGTCTCAGAGATTTGTCCCTAGATATTGTGTGGATGCTTCAAGTGAGAGTTACGGGTATAGCCGGCTCTGTGTATTTCTCCCCGTTTTTAGTGAATCCTCTTGCTCTTTTCCCGTGGACGTACCTCTAGAGCTCCGTGCTTGGGGGGAACCACGTAAATCCTTGTCTCTTGTTTTCTTGTTGGTTGTGTTTATATTCTCTACTTCGGGTTTCGGCACAACAGTCCGGCCACCATCACCCCCCCGTCCGACCACCACCTCCACCTCCCCACTTCACCTCTGCAAGTATAGCTCTCATCTCCCTCGTTTTTATCTATTTTTATCAAAAATATTCGTGTGTCCATGCTTGTGTATAAGCAGTTTCCAGACAGCAGACTGGGTCACGGTTTTTGGTTGATTTCTCCCTCATAAACTGCAAATTAGGTCTTGATCCCTTCTTATGATTTAAAGTTAACTCAAACCCCCTTCTTTTGCCGCTGGAATCACCCAAATCCGTTGAGAATTCGATTTACTATGAATTTTTGAAATCAGGTCTGCAGATCTGGAAATGTTTCTCTGAGATTGATTCGTGTAGCCTCTGTATTTGCTTATTTTCTCATCTTTGGATACGAACTAGACTTTGGTCCCTTCTGAAATTTTGAAGTTCATTTCACTACGAAACTTTTGGCACAAGAATCACTCAAAAATATTAAGAGTTCGATTTATGGTGATTTTTCAAAGTTAGGTTGTCCAGTTCATCCGTTTTCCTACCGATCTCTGTTTTGGCCCATTTTTTTAATATAGTTTCAGAACTTGTAAATTTATGAAAATTTTACAGAAGCTACCCATGGATGTTCTCTATGTTGTGTAAAAGTTTTAGAGTTTAATTCGAATTACAGAAAATATGAAAAATTGTGAACTGAGTTGTGTTCTGTTTCACTGTTCTACTGGATCTGGGTTTTGTTGCCTTCGATTTTTGGTGCGTTAGACCTAATAAATCATCTCCTTATTTTCTGAAATTTTTATATGATGTACATACATGAGTATACCAGATTGTGTCCAAAAATTGGAGCAAAATATGAAGTGGCTGTTTTTAAAAAATTCACGCACCAAGCTGCGTTCTGGAAATCCAAAAATCTGGGCAAATTGTTGAGGGCAGCGTATTTTGTAAATTCTGTGATAATTAACATGTCTATTGGTTATGGGTCCCTATGGACGTTGAACACGGATAAGTTAGTGATGTTATAGCTTTGGAATCATTGAAAAATATTGAATATGCGATTTTTGATGAATTTTTTAACACAAGGCTGTTCGGTTGAAATTACGCGTATGATGTGTCACGGATACATAAAAGCTTGGAGCTTGAGTTTCGGAAGTTGGGATTTTGCTCAAAACCCAGTCATGTAGGGATTTCTCTCCTCTCTCTACATATCTATGTGTTTAGAAAATAAATCATTGATTTAAAAAAAAAAATTGATTGTTGTACATGTTTGTGTTGTGAATTTTCTAGTTATTGGCTTAAATGAAAATTGTGGCTTTTGTGATATTCATGTGTATATGTTAAATTGCTTTCCTAGTAATGAAATTGGGATATTTTTTAGTGTAGTTGAGGTATGGATTGATGGAGATGCTTATGGTTTTGACCCGTGATGAAATTACGAAAATGCCCTTAATCGAATGAGTTTGGGAAGGTTTGACATGTTGAGTTCTTGGTAAGTGAAACTGTTTTGAGTGTCTAATCTTTTAGTCTTTTACATTCTTTAATTGAGTTGTTGGCTCGTGAAGTCGGATATGTTGTATTGTTTGTTGTGGTGTGTTGTTTGTTGCGTGTTATTGTTATATGTTGCTTGTTATGTTTGGTTATTTATGTGTTCTTTATTGTGTATTATTCCTTACATTCCTTAGTTGATTTGATTGTGTTCGTGGAGTTAGAAATTGTGTGATATTCGTTGTACATTTTACGAGAGGTATCTCGATGTTGAGGAAATGTCTATCGAAGAAATCAAAATGGATAGTTATGTGAAAGAACAGTGCACGTGGAGGTATTGAAATGGCGCGTTGAGATGTACTGTATTGTGACGGATTGAAAGCGTATGAAGAGGAAAGAGTGGATTGATTGAGAATGACTGAGAAAGGTCTAGTGTGATCCCAAGAGAGGTGTTAAAACGAAAATCAAATGATAAAAATGACACTTTTGATGAACTTGAAACTTTTTAAAATGTATTTGTTTGCATACGAGGTGTTGGTGTGTGTGTGTGTACGTGTGCGTGTGGGTTGAGACGTGGATGTGAAAACATGACTTTTAAAATTGGGCTTATGCAATGTAGGTTCACTCACAAGTATGGTGCACTGCATATATATATATATATATACAGTCCCGATCTCTTAAGGGATCCCGCAAATGGAATTCCGTGCGGACTTGGCCCTTTTTCAATTTTCCGGATCAAATTTTGACGATCCGAACCGCTCAATGTTTTTAAAATGCATTTTCCAAGGCCCACGCGAAAAATCTTCAAAAAAAAATACCCGGAAGGCCTTGATCGGATCAGTTTTTGTTAAAATCGTCAAAATTTGGCTCGGAAAGGTGAGGTCCGCACGGGATCCCATTTAAGGGATCCCTCATTAGATCATTTGTGTATATATATATATATAGAGAGAGAGAGAGTTTGTGTTAGAGATTTTTCTACTAGGTTAGTGTAGCTCAACCTATCAATTTTCAGGTACACATCGAGGAGCACGAGGTGAAATGCATGGAATGAGTTGCATCTTTAAAAACATACATGAAAGGGTCATTTGTCTACTAATTTGCTATGTATTTTGGGTTAGTAAATTCTTGATTTTTCCCAAATCTTTTAGATATGGATAAATGTAATAACTTTTAAATACAATTCATTCATGTATTTGGGTGCGGGTACATGTTGACTAGAATTCATATGAAATTTTGATCCGTGAAGAGATTTTGGAACTTTGACTGATGGATGCATTGACCATTAAATAAAAATGTCGTTTATTAATGTTTTAAATTTGAGGGCGTGACAGAAGCTCCTTTTGGGGCTTTCGTAAACAACTCGTTTCAGGAGGGTCAAGTAATAAGTTTTTCTCGTTCCACATGCCGGGAAAGTGGATAAATAAATTGGATCTCTGACTTCCGCAATTTCCAGATAATGGCGACAAATTGTATGGAAAAAGTATTAGAGAATTAATAATAATATTAAGTTAAGCAAGCGACCCTTTTGCAACTCACATCAAGGAATAAGAGCTGATTGTTGGCTTGGTGAAGAGAATCTATAAAAGAAGCTAGGTTAACGAAACGGGTTCTATGGAACCGTAAATAGTGCCGCAACCTATTCCACGTGATTTAAAAAATAAATATATGGCTTTACGTGCATTTTAAAAATAAAATGTCAGTAAAATGATTCTGTAAAGATATCACTGTGGTCCAAACAAATATACATGGAATAACGTGCATTTTAAAAATAAAATGTGAGTAAAGATATCATTGTGGAGGACCGCACTTCATACCACCATGGAACCTTGTTGGTTTTGAATTTCAAGATGGGTTTTCTTTATTATTTTTTAATCTTTACTCACATTATTTTTTAAATAATTACCTTTATTTTTAATTATAATTCTTATTTTTCTTTTTCTATCTCTCCAATTATTACCCAAAAACCAAACTAAACAAGATTTATATTGAGGAATTATAATAGAAAGAAAAAACGATTACCCAAATCCCAGCCCAGCTCAAATGAACTGTTATATTTTTCTTCTCTCTTTCAAGAGTCAAGACCAACACATATACAATTATTGATTTATAAAATACTTTTCCTTTCTCTCTTTTGTACGCTCTCAATCCTCTCATTCTCTTATAACAAAATGTCTACCCAATTTTCACGCATCTTGACTAATTTTGGGATACTAATTCCACGGTCCACCAGAGGTGCATCAAATTCTTCTCTCTTTACTATCACATCCATGTACCAATGCCCTATTTATAAAACTGAATGAAGAAAAGTCAAAACTAGTGGCTAGCAAAAGTTTGTAGCTAGCAAAAAATATAAAAGATTTTAACTTGGTAATTGATATTCACACCCCCCAAATTGATAGCCACACCCCCTTTCTTGTCTTTTAGTGAAGATTTAACACATAAAAACTTCACTAAAAGACAAGAAAGGGGGTGTGGCTATCAATTTGGGGGGTGTAGAAATCACTCCCCTTTAACTTTTTATTGTATTATAGCTTTTTATGGAGATTGACAAAGCTAGCAGTGCAAGTTGTACAAACTCGAAATAAATAATAAAACTATGAATACGTCATTTGTTGTACACAAACTGGATATAGCGATGTGAGGAGTCCATCTTGAAGTTTTACACAAATGATTGAAATCACTCAATTTCTTTAAAATCTTTTTTTTCAGAATCCCTGTAAAAAATTAGCACGATTGAATATCGGAAGAGGCTTGAACAGTTCTATGCTTTTTTTTTCTTACAGGAAATTGAGCAAAGAATCGATCAAGATCGTACCAAATATCCGAATTAGCTAATTTTGTACAAGGATCCTTAAAAACATATTTCAAATAAATTAAGCAGCTCCGATCATTTTTGTGACATCCCGAAATGTGTCCCACAATGCAGTGTGCATTTGATATGCACCAAATGGTACGGTGTGGAAGGCTAAAAAATAAATGTCTTCATTTTTTACACTAACATACAACCACTCAAGCAACTACCACTCCATCGATTCACTTTGATAGGAGCACATCAGTAACCAACTTGTCCAAGTTGAGGTATGATGATCCACCTGGGCCTGCAGCCTCCTCTGCTTTTTCCTTCCACTCCACAGCCTTCGTCTTCATCTCCTTCCCTTTCTCTCCCTCCATCAACTCTCTCACTTGCCTCTCCACTTCCTCTCTCCTCACATTGTTATCAATCTCCATCCCAATCCCCCACTCACCGCAACTAAACCAGCAATTCGTTTGTTGCTCTGCGAAAAACGGCCAACAAATCATTGGAACGCCACCGCACACGCTTTCTAGTGTCGAGTTCCATCCGCTGTGAGTTAAAAACCCTGCAATCGCCTCGTGTTTTAGAACTTTCTCCTGAGGGCACCAATTGGCTAATATTCCCCTCCCTTCCGTCTCTGTCACAAACTCCGGGGGCAGCATGGCCGACTCTCCGACGACCAAATCCGGCCTTATGATCCAAAGAAAATCATTCCCGCTATTAGCTAATCCCCACGCGAATTCCTCTAGTTGTTTGGGCGTCATAACAGTAATGCTACCGAAATTCACGTACAAAACTGAATTGGGTTTTTTGGTATCGAGCCAATCGATGCATTGAGACTCTTCTTTCCACAAGTTTGAGTGCATAGATTTCACTCTCTCATCCGAGACATGATTCACCATTAGCTGAAGTGGGCCGAGGGTGTAGATAGGAGGGAGGAAAGAGGAGAGCGATTCGAGGACGGGTTTTTCGAAAGCGTCGAAGGTGTTGAGGATGATAGCAGAGGCTTTGAGTGCTGCCTCAGTCTCTTGTAATACGAAGTTCACCATTAGGTCGTTGGGGTCTGTGGTTCTGATGAAACTTGGGAGATCTTTGAATCGTATGTTTTCCATTCCTTGAATCCAATCGATTGTTGTTTCCAAATACCCATTTGTAAGGTAGCTCGCATCTATATTCCACCACAAAAGTTAGCCACAAAACTATGTCATGTCGTTCGAACACAAATATATGCGAAGTTGTTCAATGCACATTAACTTCTCATTCTTTTGTGAGATCCACATGCATCAGTTAGCTGAAGAAATAAATTGACATGTGCACATGAAATCTATGTAAACAACACTGCTCTTGTAATCTTGGGTGTGTGCTAGTGACATAACATTGTGGGGGACCTTAGAGCATCCACAATGGTCTAACCAAAATTGGATAACCAAAAATTGTCACATCAGCTTTTGGTTATCCATTTAGAGGTTGTTAAAATTAGCAATGTCAAGTTCCACATTGGTGTTTTATTTTTGTCCATAATCAAAAGCAATGGTCCCTTACTTTTTCAAATTTGGATAACCAAAAACTTGTTACATCACTTTTTCAAATTACAAAAAATAGTACTCCACCTTTTTTTTTTTTTTAAAAAAAAAAACAGAATAGTTTTTTTTTTTTTTAAATTGCGAAAAAGATTTTGAAAACTCTTTTTTACTTTAAAAAAACTATTTTCGAAAAAAACAATTTTTTGAGCCAAAACCGTTTTTTTTTTTACCAAAACCTATATTTTTTAAAAAAACTCAAAACTGTTTTTTGTGTAAAAAAAAAAACTGTTTTTTAAAGAAAAACTGTTATTGAAAAAACAGTTTTTAAAAAATAATTATTTTGAAAAAAAAAGGTTTTCTATAAATTTTTTTGAATAAAAAATAATTTTTCAAAATAAATTTTTGTAAACATTGTAGGAAGAGAGAGAATGTTTTTGTCATTTTATGTAATCATGGGTGTACTTGATTGAGTATATGTGGGATCCATCAAATTTGGTTATTGGCAAAAGATTGCTAGTTTTGGTTATCCAAGTGCCAAAATTTGGTTAGTTGCTAAGGGGTTGCTAAGTTTGGTTATTCCAATGTGAGCACTTTTTTTAACAAACATTGCTTACCTTGGCAACCTTTTGGTTTTGGTTAAGCCAATGTGGATGCTCT
Source organism: Vaccinium vitis-idaea (assembly GCA_963854785.1). Classification (NCBI taxonomy): domain Eukaryota; kingdom Viridiplantae; phylum Streptophyta; class Magnoliopsida; order Ericales; family Ericaceae; genus Vaccinium; species Vaccinium vitis-idaea. The sequence goes on along the minus strand of OY978215.1, from coordinate 6,488,493 downwards.
TATGCCACAAAAACAGGGAAACGGGCAGCATGGTGTGCGCTCCCCGGTGTGGTGCACCCGAATAGTCGGATGTGTTTGTGTTTTTAACGGTCCAGAGTTTATCTGGGCAATTTGTAGATTCGAGCCATCTATTACTCCCTCCGTCCCATTTTAAATGCTCCCTACAAATATCCGTGTCATTTTCAAACATCTATATCGTTTTATTGATAATGTTTTCAAAGTTTTTTAAAATTTTGTCTAATAAAACTAATTGAAATCTATCAAATAAGATCCATATTACATATTTAATACATTATAGAATAAAAACTACAAGAGTTTTAAAAAGGCACGCATAACCGTATGTAGCATTTAAATTGGGACGGAGAAAGTACAAAGATGAAATCCAAGTTCGGATGCGCTCACGAGGGCCGTACACCAGCACCTCGGTAAAAACAATGTCTAAACGATAACTATGAAATTAATAGACATGGACTACTGAGTTCCATTATTGGCCAGTAGGTTGTCATAGTTATGGGTTTCTATCAATGGTCTAGCAAAAGTCAGCTTCTTTTATTGGGAAAATAATTTGTTATCCCCGTACTATATTAAACAAATGTACACCGTTCGCTATACGTCAAATGTACATCATCCTGTGTGTTAGACCTCTTTTTTAGTTCCACGTAAATGATTGAAATTGTTTAATTTGTTTTAGACACGTTCTAAGAGCCTCTATGAAAAATCAACTAATTCCGACATCGGTTAGGGCTTAATCGATTGTCCTCCCTGAATTTGCCGAAAAAAGCTGAACAAATAAATTAAACATCTCCGACCATAAGTGTAGGACTCCGAAATGGGTCCCACATAAATTGGTGAAATTTGGTCTACATCAACTGATGTAGCCATGGCAACTCTCTATTTCAAAGTGGGCAAAAACGTAGAATTTTTATTTATTTATTTAGAATAGTTGGTAACTTTGTGTGGATTTAAAAAAAAATAAAATTGTGCAATTGGATATATAAAGAGAGCAAAAATCACTCTCTTACGTATTGACCGTCCATTCCAATTAAGGCAAGAAAAGTCAAAAGCCAGCGCCCTCATTACACACTTTTTTAGCAACAACCAGATGAAAGTCTTCTTTGTATTTTCCATATTCGATAATACTCCTCGTTGGAAAATGCTGTCATTAAGAGCATCCCAGCTCTTACCTTTCTTTACTTGAATTGGAAATTTCTTGAAACTTAATTCACTTCTTGAGTAAATATCGCCAAAATTTTCTTAAAATAAGAGGAACTCTTAGGCTATGTTTGATAAAACTGAAAACTGAAAGCTGAAAGCTGAAAATTAAGTACTGAAAACTGAATGCTTAATTTTTTAAGCTGAAAAGCTGTTTGATAAAACAAATTAAGCACTGAATTAATTTTTTTTTTTTTTGGTTTTAATTGTCTCTTAATTTTATTAATGGTCATCATGTATTTGTGGTAGTAGTGGAGTGGTGATTAGGAGGTGGTGAGGGTGGTGGCGAGGTGGCGGTGGCAGTGGAGTAATGGTGGTGGTGGAATGATGGTGAGTTGTGGTGGCAGTAGAGTAATAGTGGTGCAATGTTGGTGGTGTAGTGGTGGTAGTGTGATGGTTATGGCGTGGTAGTGGTTGTGGTGGGCAGGGTGGAATGCTAGTGGTGGTGGAGAAGTGATGGCGGTGGAATGGCAATAGTAGTGGTGGTATATGGGTAACGGTGATAGTGGTGGTGGCGGTGTGGCAGTGATGGTGGTGGTAGTTGTGGTGGTAGCAGCATGGCGACAGTGCAATGGTGGTGGTGGTGGTGGTTGTGGTGGAAGCCACCGGTGCAATGGTGGTGGTTGTGGTGTGGTGGTGTGGTAGTGGTGGTGGTAGCGGCATGGCGGCAGTGCAATGGTGGTGGTGGTGGTTGTGGTGATAGCCACCGGTGCAATGGTGGTGGTTGTGGTGTGGTGGTGGTGGCGGTGGCGGTGGCGGTGGCGGTGGCGGTGTGGTGGTGGTGGTGGTGGTGGTGGTGGTGGTGGCGATGTGGTGGTAGCGGCATGGCGACAGTGCAATGGTGGTGGTGGTAGCCACCGGTGCAACGGTGGTGGTTGTGGTGTGGTGGTGGTGGCGGTGTGGCAGTGGTGGTGGTGGTGGTGGCGATGTGGTGGTAGCAGCATGGCGGCAGTGCAATGGTGGTGGTGGTGGTGGTGGTGGTGGTTGTGGTGTGGTGGTGGTGGTGGCAGTGTGGCAATGGTGGTGGTGGTAGTTGTGGTGGTAGCGACATGGCGGCAGTGGCGGTGTAATGGTGGTGGTTGTGGTGGTAGCGGCATGGCGGTGGCGGCAGTGCAATGGTGGTGGTTTTGGTGGTGGCGGCAGCGTGGCAGTGGTGGTGGTGGTTGTGATGGTGGTGGTGTAATGGTGGTGGTGGTGACAGCGGCGGCGGAGGTGTGATGGTTGATTGTAAGCACATAGGAATTCAGCCAGAATTAAGTAGCTCAAAGCTACTTAATTTTTATCTATTTTTTAGTCTACATTTTAAGTGGTACTTAATCTGTTAAGTAACATAAAATGTGGTTATCAAACCTACTTAATGACTTATTACTTAATTGATTCAGTTTTAAGTGCTGAATCTGTGTTATCAAACAAGGCCTTAAATTCTGAAAGATTATTTTCTCCGTGTCAAATTTTTAATTATGTCATATTAAGCTAGACTAATTCAACGCGTGCTTAGATCTGAGACTGTCAATTAGTTTTATTAAACAAAGTTGTTAGAATGACTAAAAAATCATAGATTATGAGATATAACTATTTTTTGAATGGCACGAATATCAAAACAGGACCAGCAAAGCAATACGGGACGGAGAGAGTGCTTAAATTTTTACTCAAAATATGGTAAGTCATATTTTTATTATAAGGAAAATGGTAAGTAGATCAACAAAGAAGGAAAATATTTGAGATCTTTGTACCTTTTAAAGGAACAAGGCCTTTTTCCACAAGATCTTTGTACTTTGTATAACCCAATAATCCACACGCACTGGTCGTCCAGAAAAGTACTTCTGGGACTCCAAATTCCTCGGCAGCTTTAAGAGTAAAGCTCATCACCCCATCCGAAACGATACACGTCACCGGTGGGCCGTTTGACAAGACGGGATCGTTCAGTTTGTAGAGCAAGTCACGAAAGTGGGGCAAGCAGGTTTTGGAGGTGGATTGGCAGAGAGCAGGGATGTCTTGGGTAACGTCGGTGTCGGTCGGCGGTAGGCCGTCGGGGATGGTTTCGAAGCGAAAGTCCGGCAGGCCGTCGAGGGAGTGGGGGCCTCCGGTTTTGAGTAAACGTCTGTGGTTGTACTCTGTGTTTACAAAGGTTATGTGGAAGCCTTTGGAGTGGAGGAGTTTTGCTAGTCTTAGCATTGGGTTGATGTGGCCTTGTGCTGGGTATGGTATGCACACTGCGTGTGGCTTTTCGATCATTGCCATCTCTCTCCCTCTCTCTTTCTCTCTCTCTCTCTGGGGGATATTCAGGGTAGAGAGAGAGGGAGCTACCCTCTTTTATAGGGAAAATTAATGATGAATAATAGTATTAGGCACGATTTTATTTGGGGAATTTTCGTTTTATGAAAAAGATAGTTTAAGTGGGAACGGATCATGCACATGTTTTTTAGAGACCGACGTGCAAAGATGTCGGTCCGGTTCTCTCTCTGAATTAAAAAAAAAGCCTTTATCGTAAAATTCCGTTGAGTTTTTACGGGAACTCATAAAAATTATTTTAAAGAGAAATGAATGTTCGAGCCGCAAAACCGTATGTGCATATATATATGGTTCCACTTGTCTGTTCGTGTCTACGGCAGATTAATTTGTTAAATAAATTTGGTTGTTCACATTGGGAAGACATCGATCTACAAGTTGGTTTGTATTACGTCTACAAGTTGGTTTGTATTACGTACTACAGATAATCCTGTCTATAACCGGCAAAACTACAGTGAAGAATGACGTGCCACTTCCACATTCCAAGAAAGCGGTTCAATAAGTTGAGCTGCGTTGGGTTTTTGTCACATTCCTTGTCTAAGGAGTTTTGATTTAGTTTTCGTTGGTTTTTGTGGGTGCATTCGGGGGCGTTTTTGTGGGCGCATTCGGGGGGGCTTTTCCGACTTGTGTTTGGATGGTTCGTTTGTTGGGTTTTTGCTTCTTTGGTTGGATTTGCTTGGCTAGGTGTTAGTTTGACGGATGTTTTGTTTCTTGTGATTCAGTCCTTGTTGCGTGTTAGGATTTTCGCAGCCCTGCAACACCCCTACAGATCTTGGAAACAATGAATCACAGAACAAAAAAACAAGTAATCGTGCGTAATGAAAAAAAGGAAAAAGAAAGCGAGACACAGATATACGTGGAAAACCTCAACGTGAGGAAAAACCACGGGAGCCACACCAGTCCACTATGAAATCGAAATCAAGAGTACAAGTCTTCTCGCAATCTCTCTGAGATCTGTGTTTTCTCTCGCCTCTCTCTCTCTCTCTGTTTTCTCTGAAAACGTGTTACCCTAATTACACTATAAGAACGGAATAATTAGGTCGGGCCTATAGCCGAAATTACACGCCGAGGTCCCTCAAATATCGTTTTCGCTACAGTTCGGAATGCTCCTAAAGTCGCACTCCGGACTGCGGGACACTCGTGTCCTTGGGGGCTCCCGCCCCCATACCCCCGGTACTGCTGAAGGTTGTCTACACCCCAACATTGCGTGGTCCTTTGGGGTGCTTTTATGCAAGGGTTGCGGTCGTTCTAGGTCTTTGGCTTTGTGTTGTTTTCTCTTTGGGGGTGTTACAGTGTGTTGTGCTTTCTTTTCTTTTTTTTTGGCAAATGTCTTCTTTTCTCGGGTAGTTTTGTTTGCCCTTATTCCTTTTAATCTTTGTTTTCTTTTCAAAGATTAAAAAATTTCTTTTGCCAAGCAAAAAAAATAAAATAAGTTGGGCCTCAACTTCCACAATTTTCACATAAGCTTGCAAGAATCATGGTCTTGGACACCACTTTCGTAATCTCATCCGCAATCGACAACTAAAATATATGAACTTCACATAAATGTACGTCATGGTACACTGGACCGATGAATAATCACCTGATATGGATAACAGTGATTTCGCAAGCTAGCGCTTATAGTGATTTCACAAGTTTCAAATCTAGCTTATAGTGATTTTGAAAGGGCTCGATCGGTCAATTTTTTTAAGTAAAAGATCCTCACAGTTGAGGATTATCCCTTTGTTATAAGACCTATATGAGAGTATTAGACCACAATTTAGGAGTAATTATTTAGGTTGTAGGGACTCATGAATTATCTCAAGCTCAACTCAAGCATAGGCCAATTTGGCTTGATCGAGTCGGCTCGTTAATCTTTCAATAATCTCTCGATCGAACTCAACCTTGTTTAAAACTTATTAAAAAAAACTCTTTACCACACTGAATCTCGGCTCGGCGCTCGGCTCATAGTGCTTTATGTGTACGCGCGGAATCCAGTGGGTGTTGTGCCTCACATTCCTCAGCCGTCCGATCATGTTTTGGACGGCCCAAATATGCTTCGATTTTTTACTGTCAATAAAAATAAATTAATATTGCAGAACTCATCCGGACCGTCCAAAACATGATGAGACGGCCAAGAAGTGCACAACACTCCGGGTCCGTGTATGCGAAAGGAAAACTTTTGAAAATGACCTTTCTCTTTTCTTTCTTTATTAACTACTACTAGTATATGTCAAATGACCTTTCCCTGCTCCCATTTTGACTCAGTTCATCATCCAAATAATTCCTGCACAAGTAAAACCTCATTTGTTCAAACACCACCAAGCATGTACTATTCAAATATCGTCACGTCGGCAAAAATTAAAGCTTAAAAAAGTTCAACTTCTGCACTAATTTTTAATCACCGGCGGCATTAGAAAAGTATTCTTGAAGAAAGGGTAGATGTTTGTATTTCAAAGTAGTAGGGATTGGTCTTGCGTAAAATCAACAGGTTGCGTCAAAGTGAACAACTCGTTAGAATGACATAACCAACAATTCTGTTATTTAATGAGCTAATTACGTATAAAAACCTCATAACCGAAGATGTGCAACGTGCTAATGACGTGATGTCGTGATATTAGGTAGTCAATGAGAAAGGTAAATAAACAAATTTCAATGACGACTTGTTGAAATTGTTGAAATGAAGTTTCAATTATCTGTCATCAACGACTTGGGAAATTAAACAGGTACATTAATGTTTAAATTAATAACGTACTGTATGTAAAAAGGAGACTTGGGGTTGCTGCATCCGGGCCGTCCACAGATGTTTTCAACGGGTTGGATTGAAAATAAACTATTCGCGCGAATAGTTCTCCTATTTTGTTTGAAATCTGGGTCGTTCATTCAAGCAACGTATAGCCCAAATCGTGCACAACAGCAACCCCGTGTCCGTAAAAACTAAAAAGGTCAATATAATGGCCGGTGATGGCTATGGGAAAAAAAAAATTGTTGTAATTGTATATTGGTCTATATTTTGTTATTATTTTTCATCATTTTTATATACTCTAGGTGGAGAATTGGTGGTAATCGCTTAAAAATTTTCTCAAAGACTGCAGCAGTAAATTAGAGATGAAAATTCAAGTAAGCATTACGTAATTGCATATTCACAATACACACAATACGGTATATTCACAATACATACGTCTGGAACCGTTCATGTCGGATTGGTGTCCCAGGATTAGTCGAGCTAGGTACGCAAAAGCTAGGCCGGACACCTGATTATCAAAAAACAAATATGTGCGGGTTTCACGTACATCGCATAGAACTCACACTATGTATTTTGACCTAAAAAGTTAGTTGGGTTATTTTTTCGTCTTTATTTGATTTTTTTTTCTTCATGTTTTTTAGTTTTGCATCAACTTTTTGTGTATTCTTAGTTCATCTCGGCTAGAGGAATCAAAAAAGTAAAAAATTATGATCAAATCATAATTTTTTTGAATAAAGACAAAAAGTCAACTTTTTACATTTTTTCGATCTTATTCAAAAAATTGAGAGTTCTAGTCATAATCTTTTACCTTTTTTGATTCCACTCACCGAGAAGAACCAATAATACTCAAAAAATCGATGCAAAACTAACAAACGCAAAAAAAAAATAAAATCAAATAAAGATAAAAAAAATAAATTAAGTTGGCTTTTTCGACCAACCCTAATCGACCAATCGGGAAGTATTTGTGTTGGTAACATCAATTCATTGAAGCTTATTGGACAAATGGGGACACATTTGTGTCGGTAACATCAATTCATTGAAGCTTTTTTATTTATTTATTTGACCTTAAAAATTTTGAATTATAAAAATGTTACTGGAGGCCCACTGCATGGGATCCGGTGTGGGTGTTGTGCGATAGGTGTTGTGCGGTAAAACAACGTAGTTTTCGGCACACCTCTGAAGCTTCCAAAGACCTTGTTTGGAAGAAGGAAAAAGCCACTACAAAGTGCCTTAAATCCAAGTGTCTAAAACCACTATATCCTACCCCAAAGAGCCTAAATCCCCTAAAATTAAACCCTAAAATTGAATCTCAAAATTAACTCTCCAAACAGGGCCTATTGAAGTGTACCAAGAAAATGAACAAAACTATGTCGTTTTGCCGCACAACACCTCCCGCGGTTCCACTGCATGATCTCAGTTTGTAGTTGGTAAACGTGCTGCATTTATTTATCGTACTCCATGGATTGGGTCTGGGACCCTGTAGTGTCCAAAGTATTATAGGGTTGTAGTCACCCAGGCACAGATGTTTGATTGTCAATTAACGGTCCAAATTATCTTCACGTTATCTTCTTTACGTGAAGACAGTGTAAAGATAATCAAGACCGTTGAATGGCAAATAGACGGCTGTAATTGGGGCACTACAGAGTGTCCGGATCCATGGATTGGAGCAGAAACTTGGTGAGTTCTGACAACTGTCTGGCACAACTCCCTCTACAACGAGTGCAAATTTGTTCTTTGCACCACGTTTGTTAAGAGTCAAAGGGCCACATGTGATGTAGACTAGAATCCTCAAGAGCCTTCCAGGGAGCAGGGGGCCCTATCGTTAGAATCCTCAAGAGCCTCACATACCTGATCCGAACATTTTAATAATTTTAAATTAATTATTATTCAAGTGATTTAGGAGAAAATCAGGCTCATTGGATATTTGTACATAATTTATATGTTTGATGTTCATTTAAAATTTAGGACCTTATAGTTCGAAAGAATCTTCTAAAAATGTCATACAATTGTGTGCTTGGTAAATCATTGATCTGAACCCTAGGCGTCGTAGCGTTGAGAAGAGCATTCAGCGAAAAAATTTATCTTGATCTGACATCTATAGTTATGAAAACATTTCATAATAAGGCACTATAATCGGGTTACATTTTGATTTTGATTCTAGTTAAAAGCACAACATAACATTGATTTTTTTTTTTTGTTGGCTTACATGTCTTTTTATATTTTATGACTTAATAATTACGGGGCAACCAAGTTTGGGATCAAGCTCCGGCAACACAAACATTTCCACCAGCCCCGGAGATGTGAGAGAGAGAGTGTGTGTGTGTGTTTGCATTTGTTTTTATTTTCATACTAGTTTTTAACCAAGAAAAAAAAAGTGAAAGAAAGTTTATCCTTTTTTTTTGGTTGATTACTACTTAAAATAAGTATTTTAGCGTCCCCAATAACATTTTTTGCGTGCACAACTCTAATTACTTGAATGGAAAATTGGAAATGACCCATCCACTGGTTGACTAACTTTATTCAATTTGTGGGCAAATCAATCTCATACGACTAGAATATTCTATATTGGTGGTCAAAATTAATCTCATACAACAAGACATTAATATTCTAAATTGGTGGTCAAAGTTAGGTTCCAAAAAAAACAAATAATTACGTGAAGTTGACTACCTTTGTTTCCTCCTCCCCAGTTTCCTTCTCACAAGTTCTATCCAATTTGAGCTATTTTGGGTTTTAGTTTATAAATGCCATCGAAATAGACTATCCCGTATATACCGCAAGAAAAATCATGTACAAAAGTATTTAATGTGGTTGAACACGAATACATACATCGTATAAATAGTTTCTATTACCATTGTGGCCTGTGGGCACGGGTGAAGTCCGTCAATGATCAATTCCGATTGTTTCAAAATTCTCTCTTTTATTTTCGCCGCCAGTTTAAGAGCATATTTAATTCATAATCATTCTTTTTTTTTTTTGTTGTCATTCGATATACATTATAAGAGTTAGCAGTTAGATGTTAGTAAACTACAAGGGTCGACCTCCTCTCCATTGGAGTCGAACCCAAAACCTCACCCCTGTGGAAGGGGCTACACGACCAACTGGATTAACTAGCCTGGTCAACTCATACTCATTCATAGGGGACAATTTTAAGCTTTTGACTTCAAATTGGAACATCAAATTGGAAAGAACTGACATTTTGCAAGAGATAGTGCCTGTTTGAATCATCATTCAAAAAAAGCATGTGGTCTCATTTATGGAAATTTTTGCTAGTTGACTATCTGCAAGCGGACACTACTCAAACATGTTGGTGCTATAAATAGAACTACGAGATAGTTCTACCAAGTATTAGTCTGGTTGGTTGATGAGAGTATTACCACATAATTGAGTAGGTTTTGATTCTTGAAGTTAGACTGTTAATTTTTTTTTTTTTGCGAATTTCTTAGTCTTAACGTCAATGGCTTGTCTTTGACCGGATAAGAGAGGGGATTAGTTTTTTTTTTTCTTTGGACAACATAGGATGTATCCCTACACCAAACCGAAATGAGACTAATCCACCGAGCGCCGGCCGCGAGGAACCAATACCCCTGGAAAATAGTTAGAAGAAGCTAAAAGGAGGGACCACTAGATGCGCTATGAGACAACCCACATAAACTTTCACCTCCCAACTAGTTAGCTTAACCCGAGAATCAAACTCAACTCACACCTCCAAGGTGGGATCAATCCCACCGAAATTGAAACAACCCTAATCGTCGCGGATAAAAAGGAGAGAACGAAGACGGGCCAGTGGCACGAGATAAGGATTAATTTAAAAGTAAGATAAGAAATACATCAAATCAATCATTGAAAACTAGCATAATTATTGTGAAGAGCCCCATTTATTTTACAACACTTGATGCAAATACAATAATGTTTCAGCAATAGGAATCTGACATTTATATTAAGGGAAATTCTACAAATGGCCCTGTGGGCATTCAACTGTGGCTCTCAATCGCAATAATTTTCACTCACACCACTATAGTTGTAGCCTTTAACTTTTGCATGAGATAGCTAACTCTTTCATGGAAGAATCAAGTACGGAAGAAATTTGAAATAGACAATCTTCTGTAACTCTTCAACGTAAGAATAATCTCTTCAATGGAAGAATTTACTCTTTCACGAAAGTGACTTATTCTAAGCAATGCCCATTGCTCGGTAAATAGCAGGATCCTTATATTAAAAGATCTAAGATACAATATCCCAAGTTCTCACCACTAGATGAACAACAGATTTTTACAACATTAGCAACGAAGACAAGAAAAGAAAAAAAGAAAAAGAAACCAAGAGAAAGGGAGAGAGAATTAGTATCAGATTTCACAGGCAAAAGTTTGACGGATGAGGAACTGAGCCTCTGCAACAAGCCCCTTTAACACTTCGCCTGCTGGTAAAATTTCCTTGATGAGGCCTACACCTTGGCCAGCATACATTGCCATGCTCTCAATATCACCCGTTGCCGTTGCATTTGGAACAGTACCGGCAAAACGACGAATATCTTTTTCCTGTTGAACATGGAATCAATCAACTGAATTAAAATTTGGCAGTAGAACCCTCCTCGGCTAAATTACTTATGGGAATCAGTCGAATACAATTCTCCCTGTGTTCTTTTACGCTTACATAGCATTTCGATCCGAAGGGTACCCCTTTCGTAGTTGTTTTCACAATCATTAGTTTACAACACTTTTCAGAATTCTATTTGGGAAACACTGACACTCGTCATTTTTCACACTAATTTCACTTCCGAGTGAAAACGGTTTTTCGATAACTTGAAAACATCTTTTCGGTGTTTTCTGAAAGATGTGTTATTTTCGAAAAGAGATTCTTATTCAATTCTAGCAAAAACAAAACCTTCAAAAATGTTCTCAAATTGATTCTGAAAACAAAAACCAAATTGTGATCATTTTCTATATCCTCATCATGTCATGCTTTCACACCGAACTCATTTACCGTGATACAAAGAAAGTTCTGAACAATAAAACTAGGAAATTAATGAGGTACTGGGGTAGAAGTTTTCACCATGTCGTGAATCGTTGAATGGCCAATGATCGGTTGATTGGTCTCATTTTCATCACTCGGAAGAGTTCTCCAATGTAAAAAGAAAGGTGTCTTCAGGACACGCTGAGGCGCTCCAGGCCACCTTGCACGACCAAATACGTCAGTGTACTCTGTTTCCTCAAGTTCAAGCAATTTCCTCTTGTATGTCGGGTGAGCATTGCTTTCCTCTGTCGCAAGAAACCTACAATATGAGCGTAAGTTCATAACCAGAAAATACAAAATGGTGATTAAAAATATCAAAATATAGCACAAAAGCAAAAGACCTTTTCAAAAGTTTAATGCAGCAAAAAGAAAGAATAATGATAATTGAGACCCCTTCATGCAAGTAACAAGGCAGAAATGAATTGCTAATTTTGGAAACTGGAACAAAGATTATGGTGTGACATGAAATAAATACGTGAGAGGATAGGGTGTATAGAAGTTAAATAGGAAAAGGACGACAAGAGTTGGCGGGCGTCAGATAGGTAAAGCCAACTAAAACACTTCTATGACTGCAAACTTTATAAAGTTTATTTCAATTTCTCAAAGAACTATCTTCGGCTTCTTTTTTCATAACCCAGCAGATCTCAAATCCATAAAGTTCGTAAATCTATTTCTGAGCTGTTTTTTTGTTTTCTAGGATCAAATTCAACTAAGCTAATTCAAATCAATCAACCTAACTGCCGCCTAAACTCATTAAAGATTGTACGTGAAACAAAGTTTGATGGTTTCAAACCTAGTGCCCAGACAGACACCCTGTGCACCGAGGGCCAAAGCAGCAACATAACCACGTCCATCTACAATCCCACCTGCAGCAATTACTGGTATGCCCCGACCACCAACAAGATCGACTACCCTTGGCACCAATGAAATTAATGCATCCTGTAAGCAAATCAACCAGCCGAGGAGAAAAAGATCAATATTTTGTGATAGCTAGCCATACTGAAGTTTCTTCAAATGAAGGTTCTTCAAGGCTTCCCATTAGTGCATACATTTCAGGTAATTAGCTGAAGCCTGTATTTTTATCACTGTTCATGATAAACTTCAAGAGGAAGTAAAAGTCCACTGTAAAATGCTAATATGCCTTGCAGTTTGTCCTGCCTGAAAGAATAATGCGAGTCTAAAATCAATGAAGAATGTCTGATTCATCACTTGAGGCCGGTTGTACCTATCCCAATGACAATTGACAACTAATTGTTATTGTGTATGTGGGACCAAACGTCGCAATTATGCATAGTAATTTATTATTTTGTTTGTCTCTAACAATCAAGTCTATTGCATTTCATGGTGGACATTTGAGGAGGATTACATAAACTACATAAAAACGAAAATAGTCACTTGGGTTCATACCTGTCCAATCACATGCCCGCCTGCTTCCCGACCTTGGACAATTATCGCATCTACCCCAACATCGATAGCTTTTCTCGCTTCTTCGACGCTCCCAACCTCAAATGACAATAAATTGCAAATCATAAAGTTTGTGAAATTTTTTTTTTTTCCCCTAATGCATAACTAGAAGGGGAATAAAATATCTAAATGACTTCATATATAATCTCGAGTCAAACTCTTGCCGTCTTGCGTTAAACCAAAGGAAATGACACAAGTCTTCTTTTTCAAGACTATACCGTACATCATTTCTGAGAAAGCTGGGTATTTTAACAAGTGCATGCTTTCTTATGCAGGAGAGAAGCCCAAATTTTAACACTGTATTAGTCAAGTGTAAAACACACTAACTAAACCACGTATCAAACATTATGCCCAACACATGGTTCAATGACCTCAACCATTTTATAGACAATAAAGGTTTTATAAGTTTTTTTTTTAAAAAGTCTTACCAACTTTAGACCTATACTTAAGAGGCAGGGTGAGTTTTAGAGATCAATGGCCGGTCACGATAGTATGTTGGCCCTCAAAATAGCAACCGACCGACATTGCCACATCTATGTAAGCTTACTGATAGGCCTCCATGTAACTTTGTAAGGGAACTGATAGGGCCCTTGTAGTTAGGATCGAAAATTGCTAGCTCTGCTTGAAATAGACTCAGGTTGATATACATTAGAAAAGGGGAAAATGACCATACACTGCCTACCTGGGGAACAACCCTTACGCCGGCTTGATGAGCTTCGAGGACTAGCTCCTCCGTACATTCGCCCCAGTAAACTTGCAACACGGCAACCTTCTCATCCAGTATGGCCTTTAGATTTTCTTTGTGGGGAAATGCTAGAATAAGACCAATCCCAAATGGTTTATCGGTCAAGGTCCTAGTCTTCCTTATCAAACCCCTCAAGTAACTTGGCGACTCCTGGTACACAAGAAGATATTTATTTATTTTTGAACGGAGCTACACAAGTACATTAAATTCATTTAAATGGCATTACCAAAATGTTGTCAGAAAAATAGGAAGTTAGTAAAAGGGGGGGGAAATAAAAGTAGGGTTCTGGCATAGCGGTAGTCGCTAAGATGTAAAATGGACATAACTTCTTTAGATGAGTTGTTTCCGTATCTTTTCATTTCCAATGAAATACATGTCCACAGTTGCCATCATGTCTAGAAGTACTGCTATGTGTCTGGATTCTCTGGAAGCACTTCTGGATTAAAGAACCTCGACTAAGGATTGACCAACTTATGCCTCCAAACGGCACTCTCGATTCTCAACTTGGATGTCTCTCATTAAATCCAGAAGTAGGGACATGCCCAGAGTGTCCTTCAATCGAGTATAAAGATGAAGATTACATACTTCTATGGCTCCGGCGCACCTAATGCTTTTACAACATGTTCCTCACCAGTTTCAAAGGGAGTCAATGATCATATGATAAGATGGAAAGAGCTGCATTATTTGCAAGCTTATAGCCAAATAAAGTGATTTCTGGTAGATACCAAATAGAAACAACAAGGTAGATATCTTATAAAGCCTTATGCCTGTAGGTTTTAATTCAAATTACTTGGCTAGGTATCATACTTACGAACAAGAGAGTGATCAAAACTGAAAAACAACATAAAGAACCAGAAGTGTGATCCCCTGACATATCACTGCTAGTTCTGTGCAATTAACAGATAATGAGCTCATGATACATAACCAGGAAAGGATAATGAAATTAGGATAATGCTAAGCACAGACCTAGGGCGACGGATAATGTAGATAAAAAGTGTGTCGGTATCCAATAAAGGTATACTAATAGCCGTGACAATATATTGATGTTCGTAAAAGTGTATTGAAATCCAAACTTTTTTGTGCATTGTAAGCATATTATCCACTGCCTGGTTAGCAAGACCATCAAATTATTCAAAATTCCCAGAAGATTATAAGTTGGGTTAAGTTGGATTTCAGTTAACCATGATCAATTACGGAGAACAACACCTTCTACGTGCTCGAGAAAATGTCGCAACCAAATAAAATACACAGAGAGAGGGAGAAAGCCAGAGAAATAAAAGGGGGGGAAACTGAACTGACCCAGTCAGGGGCTCTGAGTAGACCGAGACCACCGGCGTTGGCGACAGCAGCAACAAGCTCCGGGCCAGAAATGTCGGGTCCTAACGGTGCTTGCACAATTCCATACTCGAAACCCAGTATCCCTCTCCATCCCCCCATCTCTCTCTTCTACGCCACAAATCTATGGAGCAAGTTTTTTAGTCGTAATTGGTCTGTGTGGTTGCCTGTGAATATTATGGGTATTTATATGGGAACAGAGTAAAGGTCCCAATTTCTTCCTCCGCCCTCTCATCGCCACGGAGGGGCGTCAGCAAAGGGTCTTCGTTTTTGTCCATTGCTTTCTTCCAACAGGTAAGAGACTGCATTGGCTGCACAGCACCCCCAGGTTCCTGTTTATTGTGGCTATCAACCTATCATCATCAACATCGACTACTTGCCGTATGATTTGAGTTTTTGGTGGACGTCTCCAACTCAACCACTTTCTTCCTCCTATATATACCCAATGGGAAATGGACAACAGCAAGTAAATTGAGATAGTGGAGTTGTTGACATGTTTAATTATCTCTAAACACCCAATACCTTTCTCGGCCTTTTGGCTAAGATCAAGTGTAGTATATGTTCTTATTTAATGTATGTAATACAAGGGTTATCGGCTCACATGATATTAAATTAATTTTTAGGGAGAGAGGCTTATCACAGTAACTTGCTGTTGGGGTCTCTCGAGCGTCACCTTGGCATTGCAGTGTTGCCTGGGGCACCTCACATTTAAAAGAAAAAAAAAATGGAGAGAGAAGAAAAATAGAATCCAGCTACCCATTCATATGTTTAAAGGGCCACTCACAAGTCAAAGTTCCCGGCATCTCACTATTATCCCATCCACCTAAAGAGTGCATCAAACATTCTCTAAAAGTGTTTTTTTTTTTTTTTGGGTAAATAAGCGTGAAATTAAAAGGGGCTAACCGAATTTACAGCCTACAAGGGGCATACCCCAGGAGGACAAAGCAAAAGAAAGGAAGAGTAGAGAAAAGAAAAGGAAAAGTAAAACGAAATTGGGGAGGGCCAAATGGCTACATGTAGGGAGGGATAGAGTGTTTCCCTATCGTCTATGGCGTTACAACCAATAAAATAAACTACAATCAGCAGCATCAGCACAGCAAAAGAAGATCAATATAGCACAGCATCATTCAGTAGTTATCATATCACTCGGGTATCTCATCCAGTAGCAGGATAGGCAGTGCAGTAATCCAGTAGCAGCATAAACAACCAGTAGCATCCAGTAGTAGCATAAAATGAGCTGCAAGTGGCTTAGTAGCAGGTGGTATGGGAGGACAATCCCCTCCCTAATGGGTATCAAACTTGCCAAGGGACAGCCCCTCCAAGGCTAGGCCATGAGCAACAAAATGAGCAAAGAATTCTAGACTTCATACCAATAGCAACACATTAAACCGATTGGACTTAATGCGGACTTTAAGTTTCAGAACAAGCCAATCACAACTGCTATCAGTCAAGCAGCAACGGATCCAACATATGGCCACACATGGCAGCAAACAAAATGGGCAGCAGTGTACAACAGAGAATTCCAACAGTGTGCAGCAGCAGACAAAATTGATCTGGAGCTCTACTCAGCAGATACTTAAAATAGATTTGGATATACATCAAGAGCATTATTCACATATTGCTCACACTAGAGCTTCAACCAAAATATAACAGCATAGGGGCAGCAGCAGTAACATCAAAGTACCATAGTGAAATCCTAAAAGTATATGTGTCTCACTCTTCATCTCCCTCAAAATCTCACCACTTCTTTACACTCTCTAAGGACCCATGCTCCCTCAACTAAATCTCACCAAGCTCCCCCACTAAATATTACCTCCTCTCAGGAAAGAAGTCTGGGGCACAAGCACACACCTCTCTAGGAAAATACTCAATATATATGGTAGTTCACACAGCTCAAGCATGCAATCCAGTACAATATCAATCCACCTTAGACATATCACAAAAGAAAGGTTTGCAGCCTCACAGACAGTGAGCATGAAGAAGAATAAGTTAACTTACCCAAGTACTAGAAGTAATAGCTCTTGGATGGATTGATAATCCAGAGTTGTTGTACACCTTTCTGAGATGGACCAACGTAGGCTGGGGTGAGGGATCTGTCATGCTTCTGGAATTACTCCTTCCTGAGAGATGAACCTGCAAATGACTTACTTGTAGAGAGTGACCTGCATGAACTGAATTAGTAGCAAGATAGCTTCTATAAATGCAAATCCCATTTCCTGATAAGCCAATGAGATTGATGCCCTTGGGGAAGTTCCTTTAAAGACATCAATCTATGTCTCATCATAGAATGAATCTTATGAACAACAACTTGCTCAGTACATGACACATTTTGGAACTTCCTATAGTTCCTCTCAATCCAAATGTGATAAATTGAAGTGGTAAAAGCCAATTTAATCATTAGACTCTTAAGAGACTTGCCTTTGATGGATGAAATAAAAGAAATCCAGCTGGTCCAGGATTTAGGAGACCAAACCACATTAAGTAATCCTGTGATTTGGGTCCAAACCTGAGAGGTATATGGACAGTTGAAAAATAAATGATCATGACTTTCTTGACCTTGACAGAAACTGCAACAAGACTGTGTTTTGGTCCCAAATGTGACCAATCTATCCTCTGTGTATAACCTGTTTTGCACAGCCACCCAGACAATGAGGCTGCACTTAGGTATGTGACCAGAAAACCATAGGCAATGATGCCATTGGACCTTAGGGTAGTGTGTCCTCAAATGACTCCACATGGATGCTATACTATGAAGACCTTTAGGAGTGAGCATCCATCTATGGCAGTCAGCACCCAAATTGGGTTCAGGAAGTAATGACAGTGGATCTGACTTCATTGAGTTCAATGGTTTGGGTAATGGGAAATGCCCACTGAGAGTTTTTGATAATGGATGATACTTTAGAATCTTTAGGGAGGCCAGATTCATAAAGTATCTTGGGCCTAACCTTCTCAGCAAGTGGGCCAAGGGGATGCCAATTGTCATACCACAAAGAGGTATCCTCTCCATTGCCAATTATAGTTTTGATGTGTGGCTGAACTATTATTCTAATATTCAGCATTTTCCTCCAAACCCATGAAGGATTACTAGGCATTTTAACTTCCCAGAAGCTTTTCCCTTTTAGTAAATAGGATTTGACCCATTGGCACCATATGGACTGCTCACCTCCTGAAATGAGGAACCAAATATGCTTGGATATAGCAGCTTTATTCCATGTGTGCATAGATTTAAATCCCAAGCCACCTTCTTGCCTAGGTGAACACAGGTGGTCCCAAGAAACTTTGGCACCTGTTTTTTTAAGGTCAGGACCAGACTAAAAGAAAGCTCTCAAGATGGTTTCCACCTCCTTAATGACTTTTTTGGGAAGAATAAATATGGAGGACCAATAAGTTTGCATAGAGAAGAGAATGCTCTTAATGAGTTGTATTCTACCAGCATAAGTGAGGTCTCTATTGGTCCAAGACTTAGTCTTAGCAGTGATTTTGTCAATCAGTGGTTTGCAGTCAATATGCTTTAACTTTGTAGAGAGGAGGGGAACGCCAAGATACTTGATGGGAAGAGTGCCCTCTTTGAAACCAAGAAGTGTGAGTATGTCATGCCTTGTTGAGGAGTTAACTCCAGAGAAGAAAATGTTACTTTTACTAGGGCTAGGAGCAAGACCAGACAAGGTTTCAAACTCAGACAATGCTGTTTGGATATGCTTGATGGAGCTCAAATCCCCTTTACAGAAGATCATGAGGTCATCAGCAAAACAGAGATTGATTATTTTAGTGCGCTCACATCTCCAGTGAAAATGGAAATCAGGAAGCTTGGCCTTTTCTTTCAAAATACAAGTCAGGGTCTCCATAATAATGACAAAGAGATATGAGGAGAGTGGATCCCCTTGGCGAAGACCTCTTTTCCCTATGATTTGGCCAGTGGGCTCACCATTAATGTTAAGATTGTAACTGGCAGTGGAGACACAAGCTTGAATCCATTGAATCATTTTAGGGTGAAAATTCATGCTAGTGAGAATATCCCAAAGGAAATCCCATCTAACATTGTCATAGGCTTTCATGATATCAACCTTCAAAGCACATCTAGGCGTGGGAGAGGAGGTGTGGTATCCTCTCATGAGCTCCTGAGTGAGGAAAATATTATCTGCAATTCTCCTACCCTTGACAAAACCAGATTGTACTGGATCAATTAGGTAGGGAAGAGAGAGTTGGATTCTTTTAGACAATATCTTGGCAATGCATTTATAAATAGTGTTACAACAAGATATTGGTCTAAAATCTCCCACTTTGGAGGGATTAGGCACTTTAGGAACCAATGCCACAATTGTAGAATTGACTCTTTTTAGAAGCTTACCAGATCTAAAAAAATTCCTAATGGCAGCTATAACATCATGACCAATTATCATCCAAGCCTTCTGGAAGAAACCAGCATTGTATCCATCCGGACCAGGTGCTTTATGGGGATTAAGAGACAAAAAGGTGTCCCTAATTTCAACATCAGTTATCTCTTGCACCATAGCAATGCTCTGCTCAGCAGAAAGTTTCTTGATGATAAGCTGATCAACTCTAGAAGCCCCAGAGTAGGGGGTGGGATGGGAGGTACCTAGGAGGGCAGTGTAAAAGTCAACAAAAGATGCTTTGATCTCCTTGGGATCATGAGTAACAGAGGAGTCACCAAGAGTCAGAGTAGTGATCTTACTCCTATTTCTGGTGTTGTTAATTGACTTGAAGAAGAAAGAAGTGCACTGATCTCCAAGTTTGAGCCACTGGATTCTAGATTTTTGTCTGACCAGGCTTTCCTCAGCTCTAGACAAAACAATGAACTGTTTATACACAAATCTCTCCTGAGTCTGAGTGGCTGGATTGGAGGGATCAGTGCCCAACTTCTTTTGAAGAATATCAAGTTGGAGTTTAGTATCACTAACTCTTTTAGAGATAGAGCTAAACTCCTTAGTATTGAGAGCTTTTAGCTCAGCCTGTAAGATTTTGAGTTTCTCAACAATACAAAACATAGGATTGCCTATGATAACCTCTCTCCACACCTTCTGGATTATGGTGAGGAACTGTGGGTGTTCAGCCAGAAAGTCAAAGAATCTGAAAGGCCTGGTGCCTCTCTTAGGAGATGGTGTGATGTGCACAATAGCTGGGGAATGATCTGAAATTCCAGGGGTTTGGAAGAATGCAGATGAATGTGGGTGAAGCCTATTCCAACTATCATTAACAAAAACTCTGTCAAGTTTGTTGGAAATATGGTTTGGGGGATCTTGCCTATTAGACCAAGTGAAAAAATAGCCAGAGTACCTCAAATCATCAAGCTCAGCGGTGTAAAGACATGAATTAAAGTCATCCATGTGTGCAGGCCACTGGGAAATAGCTCCAGATTTTTCCTGGGGATTCCTCACAGAGTTGAAGTCCCCAAGAACAATCCAAGGATTGGAGCTTTTGATATCAACAAGAGAATCCCAGAGAGCTTGCCTCTCAAGATAATAATTTGCACCATACACAAAGGTAGCAAGGAAATTATGGTCACTATTTAAGACACTGACCTCACAGTGAATAAATTGGGCAGTTTGAGCAAGCGTCATTACTGTCATGATCAGAGGGTCCCAACAGACTACAATCCTCCCAATTGGGGCTTGATCATAATTATGTACAAAGCTCCAATTAGGACAAATATAGTTCAAAATTCTACTAGCATTAGGATGTTTGATTTTGTGTTCTATCAAACCAAACAAAGACAAGTTTTTGCTTCTCAAAAAAGACTTTGCTTCCTTTTGTTTAAGAGGATCATTAAGGCCTCTTAAATTCCAAAAACCAATATGCATATCTGAGCAAGTCATATTATTAATGAAAAACAGTAAATGGCAGAATATAGGAAGTAGTAAATGCCCAAAAAGGATACAATGGGGTTGTATCAACACTTATCTGAAGAGGAGGGAGCAGCTGGAGTGCCCCTCTGCTGTTTCCTTCCTTTTTTCTTGTTTGATATACTTTTGAATGCTCCCAAGCCCTCTGTTATCCCTTTATTTCCAGCTGAAGCAAGTATATTGGGAGGTTTTGGGTCAGGTTCAATAGGAGGCTCCAATTTGCCCCCAAATCTGTTGTCCTCAATTACTTGTGATAAGTTAGGGATATAGACAGCAGCAGAGATTTGGGAAGGGTCAGGGGGGTTAGGGTCAAGCGGGATTGAACTACTTCCTGTGAGAGGAAAAACAGGGCTGAAATTTTCCTGTGGAACACCTGGTTGGGCCTCTACTTGCACTTCCTTGGTTGAGGTAGTAGTAGACTCTTGAGGGGCTTTCATCTCTTCACTTTCTGCATCAGATACATCACTTTCTGCATCAGATACATCACTTTGAACAATAACATCCTCTCCCAAATCATTTGCAGATTGAGAATTTAGGACTTCTTTAGTCACTGCCTCTAACGCATCTCCACCTCCTCCAAGGGCTTTTCCTATCATATTCCAAGCTTCTTTGGTATTTGTGGCTAAGGGTTCAGCCTTAGGTTTGCAGGTGTGCCCAAATACCTTACACCTATTGCATTTAGGAGGAAGCCACTGATATTCAACAGTCACTGTAACTGATTCTTGTCCCATGTTTATTTGTATAACCTTAGGAAGATCTGCTTTGGCTGAAACTTCAATGCACACCCTTGCAAAATCTATTCGTTGTTGCTTAGCAGTGGCAACATCTACATGAAGAGGTTTGCCTATGGTGCTAGCAATACGACTAAATCCCTCCTCTGTCCAGCATTCAAGAGGAAGGTAGTGTAATTTAACCCAGGCTGGGATGGCAGCAGGATGTTCCGTAGATGGTACCAACATTCTATGCCAATCCTTAAGAACTAGATATCTCCTGGAAAAGAAATAAGGTCCACCCTCCAGGACCTTGAGCTTAGTATCTTCATCTTGAAACTCAAAGAAGTAACAAGCCCCAATCTGCTTAATGCTGATTTTACCATGGTCCTTCCAGATTTTCCTTGCTGTGGAACTAAGTAATGAAATGGCATTTTCCCATCTAAAAAATACCCAATAAGGCAACAATTCCAAGTTTTATCATTTAGGTCAGATTCCTCTAATTCAACAACAGCACTAGTTTCCTGTTGGAGGTCTGGATAATGGCACAATTTCATGACATTTGAGGGTCCCTGGGTACGGAATAGAGATGCCCAGTCCCTAGCATTGGACTGTTGTGTGGTTTTGGGAAGAGCATTTTGGGTCTGCGGAACAGAATTGATTTTGGGCTCATTATCTATGAGTTTTGGGGAGTTTAGAGATGTTGTAGGTGTAGAGAAACCTACCTTGAGATAATCACCATTTGTTGAGCTTGAGGACGGAATATCTGGAGAGATTTCCTTCTCCCGAAGCCGATTGAGTTGGGTATTTAGCTCAGTGCAATCAACCTTAATTCCAGCCTTATGCATCTCTGCCTCAATAGACTGAACTAGGGATGCTAGCCTCTCCTTGCCATCCAACCGGTTACCTTCTTGTTGAAAGACTTCCTGTAACTTACGGGCAGAATTAGGGCTTGACATGGTGGGGCTATGAGGACCAAACACAGGGTTTCGCTCTGTAGAACGGATTTTGGGGTTGTTCGAAGGAAGAATCGGGCTCTGATGTTCAGCAATTTTGGGTATATGGACACCCTCATGAGCTAAATCACAATCGGATGTTTTGTTTGTCTGAGGGTAGAGATCGAGAGGTTTAAATGGGGTAAACTTGGTAGGAGTGGTGTATACTGTACCAGGAACCAGGAGCCTACTCTGGATCTTGCCTCCATGAGGTGTAGTGTTTGATTTGTTTGTTGTTGTTACCCTTGCTACGACCGCATCAATGACAGGTCCTTTTGCTCTTCTCAACTCCTCTTCAAAAGCATCGAAATTTTCAACAATGCTTGACAACCGATCTACGCTCTTGATACCTAACACCTCTGCTAAAGAGATAGTACCTTCAGCCATGTTTAGGGTTTGATCAAGGTTCGTAGAGAGAAGGAGGAGTGCATCATGTTTACCGGGAAGAGCTTAAAGAAAGTTTAGTGTTTGTTATATAATACTAAAAGTGTTAAAAACGGGACTCAAAAATTATGTATTAGAGAATTGTTAGGTACATTTAAATGGGTGACATTGTTAAGGTATTTTTAATGTATTTGTTAAAGAGAAATTAAATTAGGCATCCTATATCAATATTATCATTATGATTCCATCTTACCGAGTTTGAATACTTATGATTTTATCCTGAAACTAGATAATCGGACCATTATGCCCTTATGAATTTGGCCTGCACATGCAGCTCCTTTAAAATTTTTAAGGGAATTAAAATTATGTGAAATCACCGAAGTGATAAAATAATAAACCATATTCACTGTATAAATAACCATCTTTTAAAGAACATGTGAACATGATTGATTAAATTACCATTTTCTCACCAAAGTGGCAAAACAATAAACCATATTCACTACTCCATTATTTAACTTTCATTTATGAATTTGGCCCGTGCATGCGGCTCCGTAAACAGTTTTAACCATGATTTTTCTTTATGTTTTCATCCTAAATTGTTTATGTTTTCATCCTAAATTCCATCCTAAATTCTTTATGTTTTCATCCTAAAATTCTTTGCCTATAGGGTAAAGATTTTTGGGATGAAAACATAAAAAATGTTGCCATCCTAAAATCCATCCTAAATTCTTTATGTTTTCATCCTAAAATTCTTTGCCTATAGGGTAAAGATTTTTGGGATGAAAACATAAAGAATGTTGTCATCCTAAAATCCATCCTATATTCCATCTAAATTCTTTATGTTTTCATCCTAAAATTCTTTGCCTATAGGGTAAAGATTTTTGGGATGAAAACATAAAGAATGTTGCCATCCTAAAATCCATCCTAAATTCCATTCTAAATTCTTTCTATTTTCATCCTAAAATTCTTTGCCTATAAGGTAAAGATTTTTTGGATGAAAACATAAAGAATGTTGTCATCCTAAAATCCATCCTAAATTGTTTTTGCTTTCATCCTAAAATTCTTTGCCCATAGGGTAAAGATTTTTGAGATGAAAACATAAAGAATGTTAAAAAAAATTAAGGAGCCACTGCGTGAGCCAAATTCATAAAGGCAAGTTAAATAAAAGTGAATACGATTTATTATTTTACCACTTTGGTGAAAAAATGGTAATTAATCCACCATTACACAGTTAATATGGTTTATTGATTTACCACTTCGGTAATTTTACATAATAAACATAAATAATCTAATTATGGATAAAGGGCATTTTGGGTATTATTTAAAAGCCATGATGTAATCTTAAGTATTTAAACTCGGTAGGATGGAATTATAATGATATTATTGATACAGAATGTCTAATTAACTCTCCCTTTGTTAAATTATTAGAAGTATAATTAAAAAAAAAGCACAAAAAGTAACACTCTCCTGTGGTGCAAAGTGGATGCATAGGTGCCACAAAACGCAAGAGTGCCTCACAAAAACAAAAACAAAAAAAAAAAACCTCTGGAAACGTCAAATGGAGCAAAAAAATAATGAATTTTCTTGTTACGTGTTTAAAGTCTTACACTAATATCGTCTAAAAGATTCAAATGTGATGCTCTAATGGTAAGGACGCAATTTTAAAACACAACTCTGGACATAAATGTGTTCAGTGTCCAATGCAAATAGGTCCACAGGCTTTGAACTTTTGAACACAGTTGTTTTCGAAGTTGTGTGCATAGACTTTCCAACACTTTAAAAGCTACAAATTATTGTTTGTGGTTGGGCCTAGTACCTAAGTTTTACAAAAACGGCCATTACATATGGGCTTTCTAAACCGTGTACTTGGTTGAGTGGGCCTTATTGAAGCCATGAGTACAAGACCCACAGAAATACCTAGCCGTAGACTCAGCCCATCTTCGGCCTATTTGTCTTCCCCAACTTAAAACTTGAAATTAAGGGTTTTATCCACCAAAAAGTTTGTTTTTTTAACGAAATATTATGACCCCTGCTGGAAATTAAAACAAAAACGGTGGGACAAATAATTTGGGGGGAAAAAAAAACCCAACTTTGCTTCAATAAAAAATAAAAAATAAAAAAGGGAGCCACGTTGCCAAATTTGGCTTGCTTTTCCATGTTAAGCAGAAAAAAAAAAAAAGGATTTGCATATCATTCGCAAATGGTTGTAGTCTAGTAGATACACCTCCAATCCATGCACAAAGGACTGATGAGGCGATGAGCTGATCAATGGATTATAGACAAGCTAGGTTATCTCAAGTGACAAGATTTTAAAATTTATGTTAATATATTTTCATTTATTGATATTTTAATTTTGATACCATCAACAAAAATGTATTGACTAAATAAAGCAAACCAGTTGTGGGTTTCCTGATTTGTGAAGTTTCAAAAGGAAATATATGTGAGATAAAAATCAAATTCTAATAATCTATACTATGTAATATTGCACACTATAGAAATCTACAGCGATGGTTGCGCTAATTAGCAGGAATTAATTGACATATTATTTTAATTTTGAACACATCTACAAATTAAAATCTGCTGACTAAAATCAATTATGGTTGTGCAATCTGTGAAGTTTCCAAAGGAAAAATATGTGAGATAATAATAATTTTTTTTTTTGAATAGAATGGACATGTATCCAGAAATAAAAATCAAACTTTGGGGCTCAACAGGACCAAGATTAAATGATCCAAGATTAGTAAGGAAAATAAATGCTAAAACAAAAGTTTGGTACAAATAAATAGTATAGAGTTTTTTATTTTTATAATCGGCAACTAGATATATATCGTTTGGGTATTTTAGATTATATAATTACAGACAAATCAACATCAATAATCCAACCCTATATTATAGACAAATCAACATCAATAATCCAACCCCAGATTAATGAAAATAAATGCAACCTTATCATAACCACTTAGAACCTAATTAGATAACCAATCTATGGAAGTGGGGCTTTAGAAATATGGGTCAATGTGAACGGAAAATGCCTATAAAATGTGGATGCTTCTTTGGGTTAGGTTATGGTCTGGTGGCTATTATATACTCGTACTATAATAGATGGTCCCAGCATTAAACATATATGAGTCAAATATATAGAGATGCAAATGATATTGGCATCTACTCCTATGTGTTTTCACTTCTCATTATCAAACAAATTGTAGGATAAGAAGAAGTCATCTCCTGAATTACAAGTTAGCAGGTTTGACTTTCGCGATCAGTGAAAAAAACCCTTGAAGTCACTGGAAATTTAGCTTATTGACGGTGACAAAGTCAGGATTTGAACTTGACTGCGGCACCCAAAATGATTAACTCCCACCGTTTCAAAAAGAATGTCTGATTCGTCAAACCGTATACATATAACGGATAAGTTTTTCTTGGAACAATTTCAAACTTTTTGAAAAAAGAACTCGTTGTTATTTAGTTTCTTAGAAAATAAGTTTGAACTTCTTTGAACAAAAATGTATTTTTTAAGTTGTCGTTTTACTGACCAAACAATATTATTTTTTGGAAGTTGGAACGGATGAATATTTATACCAAAAAAACATACGTGTTCTAAGACCAGTCATACATAAAAGTCTAAAAAATACGTGTGTTGGTGGGAGGTGGAGACATGAGGATTACCTGTACAGCAGTACCACCGGCTCCCCTTAAAGTCTCCGCCCTACTCATTATTTACGATCCTAGAATTAATCGAGGTGTCACAAACTGTGGCTCGGCCATCGTGTTAAATTTAGTAAAAATAAATAGAATAAGACCCCCTCAATCCCTTATTTGGGTGGCTATTTGCCCTGTGATGGGCCTTGTAAAAGTTGTGACATTTGGTGATCCAAATTCTTGGTATAGGGTTGATTACCAAAAAGTTGTCAGTTGTCACCTCACTCCCTCGATCGGTATAAAATTAATAAACGTCTCATTTTTTAAACTTAACTGATCAGTCTCTCACGATACAAAATTAAACAAGCAAGATGTTCGTCTTAAAAAGGGGACTCAAAAAGTCGTGCACTATTCATTAGACGTATGTTTATACATTTATTTAAATTGTTTCTGGATTAGTCCAAAAATATGCACGAGCATAATTGATATTTTTGTCGTAAAAAATGTAATGTTAGAAGACTAATCTTTGAGTGATTGTTTCCCATTTTGATAATGTTCCATTATTTTAAAATATTATCTTGTCGATAATAATTTCACATTTTGAAGTTCAACTTCTATTTGTATTATTTTTCTTGTAAAGTGAAAAAAGGGCGTCATTTATGAAGTTTGGCCTTGTTTGATAACACAGATTCAGCACTTAAAACTGAATCAATTAAGTAATAAGTTATTAAGTAGGTTTGATAACCACATTTTATGTTACTTAACAGATTAAGTGCTACTTAATATGTGGGCTAAAAAATTGATAAAAATTAAGTAACTTTAAGCTACTTAATTCTGGCTGAATTTTTATGTGCTTACAATCAACTATCACACCGCCACCGCCGCTGTCACCACCACCACCATTCCACCACCATCACCACCACCACCACTCCACGACCACCACCACTATCACTAGCACCACCACCACTCCACGACCACCACCACTATCACTAGCACCACCACCACCACTGCCACGCCGCCTCCACCACCACAACCACCACCATTGCACCACCGCCGCCACACCGCTACCACCACAACTACCACCACCATTGCTACACCGCCACCACAACCACCACCACTATCACCGTTACCCATATACCACCACCACTATTGCCATGCCACTGCCATCACTTCACCACCGCCGCCACCACCACCACCACTAGCATTCCACCCAGCCCACTACCATCATTACCACGCCATAACCATCACACTACCACCACTACACCACCACCATTGCACTACTACTATTACTCTACTGCCACCACAACTCACCATCATTCTACCACCACCATTACTCCACTGCCTCCGCCACCCCTCTCACCACCTCCCAATCACCACTCCACCACTACCACAAATGCATGATGACCATTAGCAAAATTAAGAGACAATTAGAACAAAAAAAAAAATCATTTTTTTAATTCAGTGCTTAATATGTTTTATCAAACAGCTTTTCAGCTTAAAAAATTCAGCATTCAGTTTTCAGTACTTAATTTTCAGCTTTCAGTTTTCAGTTTTATCAAAGAACAATGATAGGTACACACCCTCTCAACCACTCCCCACCACACTCTCTCTCACATGTGTGGTGGGGCACACTGGGACCCACCGGGTGAGCCCCACCACACATGTGAGAGAGGGTGTGGTGGGGAGTGGTTGAGAGGGTGTATACCTATCATTTTTGTTTATCAAACATAGCCTTTGTCTTGGACTTAAAATGTCAAAACCGGCCCAGGTCTCCGATCACATCTGAAGAATGGAATTTTCCAACACCTTAGTTAAAAAAATCATGAATATATGAAGAATTTTTTAGAATGAATAAACAAAGGTAAGGAAAACAAAATTTTGGAATTCTGAAGAGGAAATACCTTATTTCTTCTTTACCGTCCTGGCGTCCAGGGGCGGAGCCAGGATTTTGGTTCAGGGGGGGCAAGAATTAGACGTGTTCAGGGGGTGCAAGGATTTTGGTTCAGGGGGGCAAAAAAAAAAAAAATTCAAAGAGGGGTCAATTAGCAATTTTGCGAGGTATACTAGTAAAATCCCTATAGAAATTTGGGGGGTCAGGGGGGTCAACTGACCCCTCTTGTCTCCATGTGGCTCCGCCCCTGCTGGCGTCCAAGAAACTCAGCTTGGTTGGATATCACAACAACAAATATATAATTTCAAATTTATGCCATACATCTTATAAATCAACCTATGAGTTATTCATAATCTCTCGAAGTCTGACTACATTCATTTTTTTTTTTTACAGAGAGAAAGCGAATTCGACTAAGTTCATTTTGTAAAGAAACTCAGCTTGGTTGGATATCACAACGACAAATATATAATTTCAAATTTATGTCATACATCTTATAAATCAATCTATGAGTTATTCATAATCTCTCGAAGTCTGACTAAGTTCATTTTTTTAAGAAAAATTATAACCTCAGCTCACAGGATAAAAGATAATAAGTAGAAAGTCCATAGATATCTGCAAAAATTGTATTAATATTCGTGAAAGTATATTAATATCAGAACTAGTTTGTCATTATATGCATATTATTCTCCACCTATTTGATGGAGATTAGCAAGACCCATTTTTTAATCTACTCCCTCCGTTCCAAAATAAGTGTCCCTTACTCTCTCTCTTACCGTTTTTCAAATTAAAAAATTAAGTACTTTCGTGTATTGTGTTTCGAATTTTTTTGCACCGAATTAAAGTACTCAATGAGTACTTTAATTTGGTGCGAAAAAGTTTGAAAAACGATAAACGGAAGTACTAAATTTTTTGATTTGAAAAATGGCACGACTTTTCGTAGTGGACACTTATTTTGGAACGGAGGGAGTATGAAGGATGAGGAGGGTATGGAAGGGAGCTGACCCCTTCAATAAACCTTTCATAATCAAAACTGCCTAATTAATCAATGATAGTTTAAAGGAATGGAACGCAGTTACGCAAACCATAATTTAAGTGGGGTCATGGCCATGGATTGATGTTTCGAGAATTAGTCAAGATAGCTCGTAAATTGGTCCGCACACTAGATAGTAAAAAAGAAAAAAGAAAAAAAAAAGAAAAAAGAAAAGAAGAAGAAGAGAGAATTAAAGGAGTGAAATGCGAACCATGATTTAAGTGGGGGCTATAGCGATGGGTTGTTGTGCTAATCGATCTTGAGAATTAGTCGAGGTGCTCGAACTGATTCGGACATTCAATCATTAAAAAGATAGAGACAAAATTCTAATGGAACGCCATGCACCCACGTTAAGCACACCCCCTTCCAGTGGGGCGAGACCAAACAAAGTCTACATCGATCCGGAATTGGGGGTCCTGTAGTGAGTGAGCTCACTACATGCATGTAGTGAGCTCACTCACTACATGGCCCCCGGATCCCCATCGATCCATCGATCTGCTTGCTAGGGTTCACATTGTATAGTGATTTGGAAGCTAACAAAGACAAAGTTCCTCTTTTCTATCTTGGCATCGAAGACAAAATGCTTCAGTTACAAACTTGGGCCCATGCTTAGTTTTCATCTTTCTAATATCTTCCCAATCCAAAAAATCAGTCTATTTCTGCAGTTTGGGACGATTAGCAGAGCATAATCGGTAACTTAGAATAGATTTCATATTTATTATTATTATTTTCAATGTATTCGTATTATCTCACCAGGTTGATGATTGTAAGCAAACTTGTAAGGATAAAAATGGGTCAACAATATAATTGAATTGAAACTATGGAATTATGGGGCAAATTTCTTCACATTAATGTGTGGGAGGAAATATTCATAATGAGACAAAAAAAAAATTTGATTGGTGAAAGTAGAAATTCAGATGCTATTAGGCGGGGGGAAATTCTCAAAATAAAACAAAAAAATTGATTGATGAACGTAGACATTGGGCCTTTAAAAAATGGACCTTGCTGCGTACAGAGAGCTCTCGGGGACCCAATTTTGGGTTCCACGCGAGTGATTCGAACCATTCATTATTCTTAGAACATACAAAAATGTATTTTTTAAGTTGTCGTTTTAGTGACAGAACAATATTCTTTTTTGGAAGTTGGAACGGATGAACATTTATACCAAAAAAACACACATGTTCTAAGACCAATCATACGTAAAAGTCCAAAAAATACGTGTGTTGGTGGGGAGCTGTAGACATGGGGATGACATGTGCGGCAGTGCCACCGGCCCCTCTTAAATTCTCTGCCCTATTCGTTGTTATTTACGATCCTAGAATTAATCGAGGTGTTGCAAACTATGGCTCGGGCATCGTGTTATATTAGTAAAAAAATAGAATAAGACCCCCTCAATCCCTTATTTGGGTGGCTTGCAGTGGCTATTTGCCCTGTGATGGGCCTTGTATTTGGTGATCCAAATTCTTGGTATAGGGTTGATTACCAAAATGTCGTCAGTCGTCACCCCACTCCCTCTACGAGCCATTCCTAAATCAGTTCAATCTGCGCTTAAGAGAAAAAATCAAACGTCTTTTTGTTGTCACTGCAACTGGTGGGAGGGAAAACCGGAAAAAGACATTGAGGTGCTGCAAATCATAAAAATGTTATACCGAATATTAAGCGAGGAAGACGTTCATCTCATCAGTCTCTCATCTCACAGTATAAAACTAAGAGACGTCTCATTTTCTAAACTAACTTATCAGTCTCTCACAATAAAAAGTTAAGCGAGCAAGACAATCGTCTCAATAAGCCCCCAAAAAAATTGCTTAAATGAGGGGACCCAAAAAGTCGTGCACTATTCATTAGACATAATATTTATACATTTTCATATTTCCAAATTACCAAAAAAAAAATGTGTTAATACATTTAAATTCAGTCTGAATTAGTCCAACAAATAAGCACGGTCATAGTTGATAGGAGTATTTTTTTGGGTTAAAATGTAGGAAGACTAATCATTAATAAGTGATTGTTCCCCATTTTGATAATGTTCCATTATTTTAAAATATTATCTTGTTGATGGTAATAATTTTATACATGGCCCTTGTTTCTTGGAGTATTTTTCTTGTAAAGTGAACAAAGGGCGTCATTTATTAAGTTTGTCTTGGACTTAAAATGTCAAAACCGGCCCAGGTCTCCGATCACATCTGAAAAATGGAATTTTCCAACACCTTAGTTATATAGATCATGAATCTATGAAGCATTTTTTAGGAGAAATAGAAAAAATAAGGAAAAATTAGTCATAAATACATATTTTGCCTTTTTTGAGGGGAAGGACAATGAACTTTTACAATCAAACATAAAGACATTGTTTCTAATATTGATTTAGCAAAAAGATAAAACATATCCACTCTATCTATTTCCTTCCAAATTATCCTCAACCCCATGTATATAAGATAATTAACTGCAAATATGCAACAATAAAGATATTGATCCATGTACTTGTGGTGGAATTATAAGCACTGTGTTCACTTCACATTTCTAAAAAAAAAATCAAAAAGATTATTTCCTTATCTCTCATCTCTCCAATCATTAATCACATTTCCCTCTCTACTCATTTCATTCGTTCCAACCATTATTTCTCATTTCTCCCTCTATCTCTCTCCAATTATTACACCTCTTTCTAATTACTCAAAAACTCATCCAAACACTATTTAAAAAATATTCTTCTCAAAAGTCTCAACCAAACAAAGCGAAGATCTCTTGCAGTGAAGAAACAAAGCGAAGATCTCTTGCAGTGAAGAATGGCGCTCTGGATCCCATCATCCATCATCTCTCCTCGCCGGTGCTGCTCTCACGGCTGACGATGTCGCTCAGCTCTTCCCCAAATGGTTGCCCGCCTTACCCACACAAATCCCCTGCTGCACTTGCTTTCTCGGAGATGAAAATGGAGTCGTTTTCGAAATCTCATTCGTTTGATCAGAGTGTACCTCTTCTGATCAGAGTGTACCTCTTCGAAGCCTTAGAGTAAAAACGATTGATCATCTTTAGGCACTTCTGGATCACAACTTTTGGAAAACCCATCTAATTAGTATCTGTCATTTCCCCCTTTTCATTTTTTTCTTAAATGATGCATTTCAAACCCGTCTCCAAATTTCATAATTGCTTGGGAGTGTTCCACTAACAAAAAACAGTTTGTTTAAAAAACCAGGACAGGTCATTCTCTCACAATACATCACATAAAAAACCGTGAAAAGCCAGTTTATTTAAAAAAAACTCCTTTAGTAGAACACCCCCTAGTCATGAATAATTTCTTCAGTGGACTACAATGATTATGGAAGCCCTTGTAGGATATAATCCGTTGGAGATTTGAATTCCTGGGATAGTGTCCTCTAACTCCAACTGTTTGACGAAATACCTCTACCAACTATAGTTCATGGATGGGAATTCCGGCTGTTGTGACAGGGATTTGCATATCTTTTATGCTCTATTTGATTTTTCAATGTGGGAATTCGATGTCGGAATTCCGATATCCCAACCAACTGTGACTGACGACGGCCCCTCCATCTCTCCTTCCTTGGATGAAGATTAACTCATGAAGTCATTTCTATTCTCATGTAGGATTTGTACTGTTTGATGCACTAGATTCAAAATTAGGAGTTTTAAACCATGTACAAGGTTTAGTTTTTTTGGTACAGAGGAAATGATAAAACAGAAACAAACTAAAGCCTTTCAAAGGTTATTTCCCTCATATCAGCTTCAAGGAGGGGAATGATAACATCTGGAGGAGCAATGTGGGAGACCCACTTTTGGTTCTGCTCCACTCCCATATTTGCAAGCTTATCTGCCACTTTGTTTCCTTCACGGTATACATGGTTTAGGGAGCATCCAGTGGCTTCCATCAGTGTCTGGCACTCCTGAATGAGGACCTTGTGAGGAGAGTGGGTAGGAACCACTCCTTTGATGAAATCTATGGCTGCAGCCGAGTCTGAATCAATTTCCACAGGCTCCATGTTTTGGCTTTTCACCATCTCCAAACCACGAAAGATGCCCCACAACTCTGCCTCGAGACTTGTGCACACCTCAAGTCTCCCATAGAAGCCAATCACCCAGTGACCACGCTCCTCTCTGAAGACCCCTCCAAACCCAGCAGGGCCTGGGTTTCCTTTACTGCTGCCATCCGTATGTAGCTTCAATTTGCTTGTACCTGGGAAATGCCAAGTAATGAATTTTACTTGTCTAATGGGGACCGTAGAATGATTTATAAACGAAGACACTATTTCAGATCTGAATATCAAGCATTGGTTATGCACACTGACAGGGTCTATGTTAATATCATCGAATACTTTTCTGTTCTTGGCATTCGAAATTTTCCATAAAGTAACAAGAATAAGCACAGAATTCGAATAACTCCCTTTAGTAGTTCTGGAATGATTGACATTATCCTTCAGCCATATTCTCCATGCATTGATGTCACCCGTAAAGGGGTACCTGAATATGAGGAGTCTTGGACCAGATGTCAGCACTAGTAGGACATGTAAAAAATAAATGCAGCATGTCTTCACAGAAACCATTACATCTTGGGCAAATATCATTAGCATTAAAACCTCTAATACTTCTCTGTTGATTAGTCAAGAGTTTTACCATGCATGCAAACCCAAAGAAACCCTTTCAATTTGGAGGGAACTTTAAGTTTCCAGATCCAATTCCAACTATTATCAGGGGTAAAGTTATCAACCATGTGTTCATACGAGGACTTAACAGAAAAGTTACCCTTGTGATTCAAAGTCCAAACAGGCGTGTCTTCCATGACAGCATTCTTAGGCAACAAAATACGAGGTTTAGTGACTTATCACTAGGTTCGAAATAGCATTATTTGTTGATCTCTTTAGCTTTTATAAAGTTTAGTGAGTTGTCAATACTTTCAAGAGTTGACTAGCTAATTGGTATTTTTTTTTCAATTTCTGTAGAAAATTAGAACTTTTAAAAATTAGTGAAATGTCACTTCTTTTTTTTGGATCACCGGAAATGAGAGGTGGGGTGGAGAAAAGAAGTTCATCTACCTCGGAGACGGAACTAGAGAATTCTGCACTAGATTTGAAAAATGAAGTGTAGTGACTTGTCCCTAGATTTGAAATAGCTTTCTTTGTTGATCTCTTTAGTTTTTATGAAGTTTAGTGAGTTGTCACTAGTTTCAGGAGTTGACTAGTTGGTGATTTTTTCAATTTTCTATACAAAATTAGAACTTTTTAAAATTAGTGAAATGTCATTAATTTTTTTGGTCGCCAAAAGTGGTTAGTCAGAGGTGGGGTGGTGGTGGGCCGGAGGTAGTAGTTGTTTTTTTTTTTTTTTTGAATTTCATGTATGAAATTAGAAGTTTTAAAAATTGGTGACATTTCACTAATTTTTTTTTGGTCGGCGGAAGTGTTCTCCGGAGGTGGGGTGGTTCTCGGCCAGAGGTGGGAGTTGTTTTTTTTAAATTTCCTATACGACATTAGAAGTTTTAAAAATTAGTGACATTTCACTAATTTTTTGGTCGCTAGAAGTGGTTGCCGGAGGTGGGGTGGTGGTAGGTCGGAGGTGTTTTTTTTTAATTTCCTGTACGAAATTTGAAGTTTTAAAAATTAGTAACTTTTCACTAATTGTTTTGGTCACCGGAATGGAGTGGTGGTCAGCCGGAGGTAGGAGTTGTTTTTTTTTTTTTTTTAATTTCCTGTATGAAATTAGAAGTTTTAAAAGTTAATGACATTTCACTAATTTTTTTGGTCGCCGGAAGTGGGGTGGTGGTCAGCCAGGAGGCAAGAGTTGATTTTTTTAAATTTCTTTGTACGAAATTAGAATTTTTAAAAATTAGTGAAATCTCACTAATTTTTTGGGCTGCCGGAAGTTGTGCACCAGAGGTGGGGTAGTGGTCGGGGGAGGTAGGAGTTGATTTTTTTTTTCTACACGAAATTAAAACTTTATAAAATTAGTGAAATGTCAATTTTTTTTGGTTGCCGGAAGTGGTTGCCGAAGGTGGGGTGGTGGTCGGCCAAGAGGTAGGAGTTTATTTTTTTGATTTTTTTGTATGAAATTAGAACTTTTAAAAATTAGTGATATTTCACTATTTTTTTTTGTCTTTATGTTTGATTTTCTTGTCCTTCCTTTTAAAAATGTCAAATATTTTTTGTTTTTATGTTCGATTGCAAAAGCTCCTTGTCCTTCCCTTTAAAAATGTCAAGTATTTTAGATTTTTGAAAGTGGCCCAAGAAATAAACAAAGGTAAGGAAAACAAAATTTTGGAATTGTACAGAGGAAATACCTTATTTCTTCTTTACCGTCCAAGAAACTCAACTTGATTGGATATCACAACGACAAATATAATTTCAAATTTAAGCCGCACATCTTATAAATCAACCTATGAGTTATTCATGATCGCTCGAAGTCCGACTAATAAGTTCATTTTTCTACAGAGAGAAAGCGAATTCGACTAAGTTCATTTTTTTAAGAAAAATGATAACCTCAGCTCACAGGGTAAAGGCTAATAAATAAAAAGTGCATAGATATCCGTAAAAATTGTATTAATATCAGTGAAAGTATATTGATATCTGAATTAGTTTGTCATTATATGTATATTTTTCCCCACCTATTTTGTGGAGATTAACAAGACCCATTTTTTAGTCTATGAAGGATGAGGAGGGCATGGAAGGGAGCGGACCCCTTCAATAAACCCTTCATAATAAAAAAATGTCTAATCAATGATAGTTTAAATGAGTGGAACGCAAACCATGATTTAAGTGGGGGTTATAGCGATGAGTTGATGTGCTAGTCTCTCCTGAGAATTAGTCGAGGTACTCGTTAATTGGTCCGGACACTCAATCATTAAGAGGGAAAAAAAAAAAGAAGAGAGAGAGAGAGAGAGAGAGAGAGAGAGAGCAAAATCCTAATGGAACGCCATGCACCCACGTTAAGCACACCCCCTTCCAGTGGGACGAGACCAAACAAGTCTACATCGATCGATCTACTTGCTAGGGTATGTTGGCTAGTGATTTTGAAGCTAACAAAGACAAAGTTCTTCTTTTCTAGCTTGGCATCCAAGCTTAATGCTTCAAATACAAACTTGGGCCCATGCTTTTAGTTTTCATCCTTTCAAATATCTTCCCAATCCAAAAATCAGTCTATTTTCTGCAGTTTGGGACGATTAGCGGAGCAGTTTCACAAAATTCGGGAGTCGATACTTTAGAACAAATGTTTTGTTTCTTGTTTTGTAATTACATATGTAGAATGTATTCATATTATCCCACCAGTTAGATGATTGTAGCAAAATAAAAATAGGTCAACAATAAAATTTAATTGAAACTACGGAATTATGGGGCAATTTTCTTCACATTAATGTGTGGGAGGAAATTTTCATAATCAGACAAAAAAAATTGATTGTTGATAGTAGAAATTCAGATGTTATTAGGTGGGGGGGAATTCTCAAAATAAAACAAAAAAATTGATTGATGAACGTAGAAATTGGGCCTTTAAAAAATTGATTGATGAACGTAGAAATTCAGATGTTAGTGGGGTCCAGTGAGTATGATTTTTTTCCCATTGTCGTGGTCCCAAGTGGGAAAATGATAAGGTACGGACAAGGAATGCCAACCTGTGGCTGTGGGGCTCATCCGTCTGCATTACTTTAGCACTAGTCAACAGAGTCGTCTTTTAGCTCCGCCATTGGACTTGGTCAAAACTCAATTTTGTTTTAATAAAGCCAAAATAGGTAGATTATTGACAAATAATTCACTTATTTTGGCTTTATTTAAAAAAATATTTAATTTGATCATAATTTCATACTTGTTAGATTCGTCTCCACTAGAAGAATCCAGAAATCACAGAATCTTGACGCGAAACTAACAAATGCAAAAAAAAATTAAATAAAGACGAAATAAAAAAACCAAAAAACCATAATCCACTTTTTAGCCAAAGTAGGCCTTGGCATTACGGAGATATAATTATGGTGACGGCAACGCCCAAGTATTCCCCACCTCAACATCATTACGACGCCGTGTTTGCTAGCCGACTCTGCTTTCGTCCACCACACACGTGATTATCAAGGACTTTTCTCCTCCAGTTCTCCTCTTTTTTTTTTTTGGGGAAATGCTAACGGGCACACTTGTTAAGAGTATAAAAAGTATAATTTAAAAGTATGTTTGTATACTTTTAAAATGTATTTTTTTATACAAGTGGAACCCATAAAAGTGTATTTTTTGTACCCTTAAAAGGTGCACTATGGAACCTGTTAGCATGATCTTTTTTTTTTTCTTTTTTCTTTTATGAAAAATGATAACCCTATACCCTATAGATAGAGCCATAGAGGATACTGTATAGAAAGAGTGTATCGATATCCAAAAAAATATATATTATTATTTGAGAAACTGTATTGTTATCCGTAAAATGTGTATCAATCCACCTCCCCCTTTTTTCCTTTTCTTTTTTTTGGAAAATTCTAACATCCACCCAATAGGTGGAGGATAATGTGTAAAAAATATATTATTTGTTATCCGAAAAAGTGTACTAATATCCGTGAAATTTGTATTAAAATTCAAACTTATTTGTTTTAATGTACTCATTATCCTCCAACTATTGAGCGGAGCTTAGACTTTCCTCTTTTCATCTTCGTCTAAAATCTCCGGCTAGCAAAATAAGTAGTTACAGTAGTAGTACTATTTTGGAGCAGTAATACCAAGAAAAATGGATGGTATAGCAAGAGTAATTTTACCTAAGAAAAAAAAAAAAAAAGTATCAATATCATTTTCCTTAATTATGAAGCACTCTGTAGGATTATTGTGTGGTCCGAATTAGAAATCACACGCACGCACATTTATGTAGCAGCATTTTTGTTACCGTTTACCACCAGCCGCACCTAATTTAAAATTTACGAGTCCCAAAAGGTTGGCATTGAAAATCCCGATCACCCACGTCACTTCCAGAACCTTAACAGCCTGGCATTTTGACTTCTCGCCAACCATTACATTCCACGTGGCATCCCTAACCAAACCCCACCCCTACTCTCATCCAGCTGTTCCCCCCCTACTCCTCACCATATAAATCCCCCTCCCTCACCCTCTCTCTCGTCATACTTCAAACCCCCATTCGAGTCATTGACCTTCATAATGGCCTTTATTTACCAATTTACCACTAACTTCTCACTTCACCTCCTTCTCCTCCTCTTCTTCTTCTTCGCCACCTCTTTTGCAGCTCTAGTAAAGGAACAGCCATTAGTACTGCAATACCACAAAGGCCCTCTGCTGAAAGGCAAAATCACGGTCAACCTAATCTGGTACGGCCAATTCAGCCCCACCCAACGCTCCATAATCGTCGACTTCATCCAGTCCCTCAGCACCCCAACTCCCCCGCCACCGCCCTCCGCCGCGTCCTGGTGGCGCACCACCGCGAAATACCAAACCGGCTCCACCATCCTCTCCGTCGGAAGCCAAACGCTAGACCAGAATTACTCCCTGGGGAAATCCTTGAAAATCGCTCACATCACGGGTTTGGCTTCTAAGTCGGACCGGGTCGGGTCCATAAACGTTGTCTTGACGGCGAAGGATGTTTTTGTCGACGGGTTTTGTATGAGCCGGTGCGGTACCCACGGGTCGACCCGGGGGAAGACACGGGTGGCTTACGCTTGGGTGGGAAACCCGGAGACTCAGTGTCCGGGTCAGTGCGCGTGGCCGTTTCACCAGCCCATGTACGGCCCGCAGACGCCACCTTTGGTTGCGCCCAACGGGGACGTTGGGATTGACGGGATGATAATTAACCTGGCTACAGTAATCGCTGGTACCGTTACTAACCCGTACAATAACGGGTACTTTCAGGGACCCGCAACCGCCCCGTTGGAAGCGGTTTCGGCATGTACCGGGATTTTCGGGTCGGGTGCTTACCCGGGTTATCCGGGTAAGGTGCTTGCGGATAAGAATACGGGCGCGAGCTATAATGCGAATGGGGTGAACGGAAGGAAGTTCTTGCTGCCGGCTATGTGGGACCCCGCAACATCCACGTGTAAGACTCTGGTTTGATGTTTGTGGGGGAAATGATTGGGTGTAGGCGTGTGTAATTGTGGATATACTCGTACGATGGAGATAACTGATAAGTATGGGCTTTTTGGAGAAGCTTTTGGCGGCTTGCCAACATCTGGGTTGTCGTTTAGGGTGACGTGTAAATTATGTTTGTTTGGGAAATTGAATTGAGGGTGTTAAAAAAATTAAAAAATGGAAAATTACATTTGTGGGGTAATGAATTTTGAATATGCTGGAGGAAAGAAAAGATGCTCGGTAAAGAAAGTGGTGTCTCTTTGATGTTGCTTTGATGCTAAGCATAACTAAAAGTAATCACTTTTTCAATTTCTAATCGAGAAAGGAGTGCATTAAAAAATGTTGTTAGCGGCTGGGAAACCATTATGGAGGAGAAGAATTTGGTGCCGAGCGAGTATGAGTGACGTGGTATCGAGCACATATCAAGATCGTCCAAAATACTAGGCCAAATTTCTATCTCCTATTTCTCTCTCCCCTTTCTTTCTTTGATTTCTCTCCTATTTCTCTCTCCTTTTTCTCGCTTTAAAATTTGGACCGTCTAAAACACTTTTGAACAGTCAAAATACAGGGGGACTTATTTGTTTACTTTTCCCAAATTGGTTGTTAGTAGTTTTAGTTATTTGAATTATAGGCATAGTAAATAATAAATCTATAAAGTGATTAGAGATATAAATCTATAAGTGTTTGAGAGATATGTTTAGAATGCATTTTGCAACAAGCATAATATTTGGGAGATATGTATATACTACATTTTATAAAATCTTTTTTTATTTACCAAAATGGGAAAAATAAAAATGAGAATTCAAAAATATCTGCTCTCCCTTCTTTTACATTTTGCTTTTTATCACCCAAATTTGAAGAAATGCATTTTTGTGAAAAGTATATTATGAAGAGAGAGAGGGCCAAACACCCGAAATGCAAAAATTAAAATGCAAAAAGTTTGAACATGTGCGTATTCCCGTTAGTATCATTGAAATGGAGTCCCTTGCGGGATCCGCTTCTAGATTTATTTATATGCTCTCTAAATATGGATAGTCATGTGCATCAAAATTATATTTAAGCCTTTGGATTAGCCCGGTTGGTTGATGGTTTGATCTCCTCATTAGGGTTAGTGTCAGTTCAATAACCATTGCCTCAAGATACTCTACAAATTTTCAGTTCAATAACTTTATGAAAAGTGTTGAATTGGGAGAGGGAGGAAAGTTTCACACCATGTTTAGTGTAGTTGATGGACCGTTGGACTGGACCATAACAAGAGACGTATGGAGGCCTTTTGTTGCCTTGGGCTTTGTTTTGCAGGCCTTTGCTTCGGTTTAGGTACTTCATCCTCCTCTCCATGTAGCTCCACCATACTTTCTTGTATTTGGAGTTGTTCGTCCTTTTTGATAACTCCATATCTGGCCCAATTTGTCCAATTTGAAGGACTCATTTCACCGTCCACTAGCAAATAACATAATCAAAACTAAGACAATATCCTGTGTGGACTGGTCGAACACAAAAATTGATAAAGCACGTGATCTAATTAGTGTTAGAAGAATTATCATTGCACCTATTTGTACGGCTTAAGTTATTTTCTCATATAAGAAAGTTTTTTGCATGTCAAAAAAAATAAAATAAAGCATAACAGATCCAAAAAAGGAAAAAAAAAACCGTAGAAAAATTGAATTTATTTGAACATGACATATCTCGGCAGTCGGCAAAGCCCATTACCAAAATCTCTTTGGAAAACTTTGGCCCCTTTGGCCTCATATTTTTGCGATTTTTTGGCGTAGTCTTTCACTCCACAACTTTTAACTATGTATGATTATGAAAGTACAACTAAGTTCAGTGACTACATAGATTAATTTACATTAGCTTAGTAAAATAAACGTTGGAGGCAAAATAGTGAGACAGCTAATTCATGTGAATTGGAGTGGCAGTTGGATTCTCCATCACAGACATGAACTTGCTAATGTGAGGCTTCACATTTTCCACAATCTTGATTATTACCAACAAAAACAGAACTTACAAAACCACCATGCTCAATAATATCTCAAGATCAACCCACTTGGAATACCCCGATTTTCACCTGAAATTCGATTTTTCAGGATATATTCACCGGTGATCACGACCATTCCCCCTGTTTGGCTAGAAAATTTAATTCTAAAACTCATTCTTGTACATCCCTTGATAAATGATACGAGTACTTGTTGAACGCAATTGTTTACATATAAAATTAACAAATCTAATAATTAATTGACACGTAATCAATTATGCCAAACATTGGCAAGTATGTGTCAATGAAGATACACTGGATTACTGATGTAAAATGGATTAATACGATGTCGTATTAGTTCA
Source organism: Vaccinium vitis-idaea (assembly GCA_963854785.1). NCBI lineage: Eukaryota > Viridiplantae > Streptophyta > Magnoliopsida > Ericales > Ericaceae > Vaccinium > Vaccinium vitis-idaea. The sequence continues at coordinate 6,446,832 of OY978215.1, read as the reverse complement.
CATGTTTGAAAAGCAATTATTGACAGTTAGAAGTCAAAATGATATAATAAATTGACTTCGAAGCCCTGATTTCAACTGCTTAATGCATGAATTTCACATGTAAACATATGAAACAAGACAATTGACGGTCAAGACACGTGGAGCATATTGTGCAAGACAGTTATTTTCTTAACACTTAATCATTTGAGTCAGGTAAGTGACTGTGCAGATTCAAATTAAAACTTCTGAAAGAAGATTAACAAGTTCAGATCTATTGGAGGGAAGGAACTGCCAATTTGAAGTGCAAAGATGGAGTTCGAAGCAAGTCAAAGTTCAAATTCATTGTCTGGGAAGTTCAAATAACAAGCAGCGTCTATAAATAGAAGAAGTTAAAGAGTGAAAAGCCCCCGGACAAATCTTCAACAAACAGCTATCAAAAAACTGATGCTTGGTTTGTTCCTTGAAAAGTAGTTTTAGGATTTCGAACTCAGTTCGAAGTAGATTAGGAAGTAGTTAGGATTAATCTTGGTTGTTCTCGCCTGTTCAAAGTTCTCGTTACCTTGTATTTGAAGTTGAAGACAATTTCGAAATAAGTTTATCTTTGATTTATCAATCGAAGTATCGTTTCTTTGTTGTTCTTTAATTTCCTAAGTATATTGGTTTGCATTTCTTCACTTTGAAAGAAAAATCCTCTTAATTGAGGTAATTGAACCAATAAAACACAATCGCCTGATTAGATTTGGTTTCCCCAAAGATAATCTGAGGGAGAAGATTAAAACTCTCTCTGGCACGCTCGCACACAATTATTTTTCATTACAAAAAGTAAAAAGAACCAAACAGCAATGTAGTACAAAGGGTATTTCCAGAAAGGCTTGGGGAGATCGTTTGGTAGTCTGAAAAATCCCCCTCCTAAGGCCATCTCTAGTAATGGAATTAAAAGTGGAATCAGCTCAAATATTAGGACAGTTAGATAGAGTTAACGTTTTCTTTGGTTGTAATAGTGTAGTTTGGTTGTTGTTAGCTTGTGTCCGGAGTGGAAGAAAACTACCGCAGGAGTGAACTGTGACATGCACAGAAGCTACAGCCTAAAGAGGAGAGAGGAGAGAGGAAGAGATAGAAAAGTGGGGGTGGGTCTGATACAGTGGAGAGAGAGAGAGGGGGTGGGTCTGCACACACACAATTTTTAACACCACCATTGTGGCACTCAATAACTTAACAACACATTTTGTCATAACAACACATAAATAGGACCCAATTGTTACACTTTTGTGTCATATAACAACACAAATTTAACTCCACCACTACGGATGGCCTAATTTCATCAACCCTTGGATTCCTGCACCTATGATTATGGACAGAGGGGAGGTGTTGCGCAGCCTTGTGCTGCGCAGCGTGCTGTGCGGCACCCGGCGCGGCCGCGCCGGTGTCGGTCCGATGATCGGAGACGTCCATTGCGTAGAGCTCGTCGAGTACTACAAGTATAACAAAAATCAACTTGATCGGATATCGTTAAGTGTGTCATCGGAACAAAAATAACTTGAAAAAAATGGGTTTAATAGTTTTCATCCAGTGTTTCAAGTCATATGTGTTCCAATTTTTTTCAAGTTTTATGTGTTCCAATCACGCATTTAACGATATCCAATCAAGTTGATTTTTGACACACTTGTAGTATTCAACGAGCTCTACGCAATAGACGTCTCCGATCATCGGACCGACACCGGCACGGCCGCGCCGAGTGCCGCACAGCATGCTGCGCAGCACCTCCCCTCTGTCCTATGATTATGTCCACAAGGAAATTAGGCACGATTCTCGCGACGATCATCATGCAAGTGAATAGCATTGAATCGAAGTGTAGGAAGTGTTCGAATCCTCGCTGAAGTCCCGGAAGGTAATAGGCAAGTCACAAGTGCTCCAGGAATTAGTGAGACTAGGAGCAAATATGGCACAGCAGAAAGTGTGTTGGCTATAGCAAATGCAGTGGTATGGTATTGTGGGACACGGGGTGGCTGCTGTGCAGCCACCACACAGCAGGTGCTGTGCACCCATCCGAGCCGTCCGTTGCTCGGATGGACGGCCCAAATTTCACCTCAGCACCTTTGCATCCGAACCGTTCGTTGCCGCGCATGCAAGATGAAATCTGGGCCGTCCATCCGAGCGACGGACGGCTCGGGTGGGTGCACAGCAGGCACCCCAAATCCGGTATTGTGGTACCATAGTGCCCATCAATCTTTCCCTTCCAAATACCTGGGTTCATTTAGAGGAAAGTTCACTAGTAACACCATAAACACTACAACAAAAAAGGCTTTATGGGGCATTCATAACTGCCTCAATAACGGGCCTGTTGGGGCATTTCACCTGTTGAGGCACTACGCCTTAGTGCCACGTGTATCGATGCAGCTATAGATGTAATGCGGCACTTCTTATGAGGCACTTTGAGGAGCCTCAAGAGCGCTTCTACGCTGCACTTCTCGGTGCCCCATATAGTACTTATTAAGGCATTCGATTGAGGCACTTTGAGGAGTCTCAAGAACCTTCTATTGTTGCACTTCTAGGTGCCGCATATACTCTTTATTGAGGCATTTTCCAATGCGGCCACAGAATTTGAAATTCATTGTTAATACACTATTAAGGCATTCCAAACTGCCGCAAAAGCCACAATCTGAGGTCAAGAGGATAGCTTTCACAGCACTTTTGAATGCCTTCTAAAGTGTTCACGACACTTTTTAGGGCATTCTGAATGCACTACATTAGGGCATTCTGAATGCACTACATTCAAGCAGTGACAATAAAATAAAATCTAATTAATTGGAATTTGTATCTCACCCATGTCCAAAACAAAATAAGCCATAGTCATTAACTTCAACAAAGAGTGTCAACAAACATAAGATCCAAAACAAAAAGAAAACTTCATAGCAATCTCTTAAGAACATGAAATACAAACTTCATAAAGTTTTCATAAGAAATCTAAACCAATACCATTGAAGATGCAATTATATACAAAAACAACTACTAGTAAAAACAGAACAAAAGCTACAAGTTCAGCATCCATGTGACAAAACTCTGTCTACCACGCATCTTCCAACTCATCTCATCGTTCACCAAAGCAACCATCATCATCTTTCTCTACCTAATCAAAACAAAATCACTCACATGGTTTTAAAGTCTACTACTTTGAAGTAAAGTAAAAAGTAGACAAAATTGGACATTTACGTTATTCTCGGAATCTAACAATAAACAAAAGTTTATCCATAGAAAAAGTTTTTGATACGCACAACTTTTTTCCCCAATTCCTCATTTGAGAATACGCCTTTCTTTGTGAAGCAAGTAATGAACACATGTGCACGCGATGGATCATGGCCGAGCTTTTTTGCCTGAGTGCATACCAAAAGTTTACAATCTCGCATTGTATATAAATTTTTGAGATAACCGAAATTAGTAAAGATTAAAGGTCATGTACCTTTGCATCTTCATGCCAATACTTACAAGTTCTTTCCATTGATCTGCTTGCACTCAATCAGGAGGACTATTTATTTGCTCCTCAATGGGTAGCTTAGAATCAAAGTTTTTCCTCTTCAGCGTAGCCTTCCAGTTCCTCCACTTTTTCGAAATGGATTTCAAGATCCATCTTTTATGACCAGGAGATATATCAAACTTTTGCTACAAATCCACAATAATATATATTATATATTATGATACATATTTAGCAAGCTAACAAGTCCAAAATTTTGAGGATGTAATATAATCTAAGTTCAAACTTACCAGTACTAATGCTAACATGTCATCCTTGTAAACTCCAAGCATCTTGTGCCAAGTCTTATAGTGGAGAGGCGCATACTTCCCATTTCTTGCTATAGTTCCCAAAAAGTGGCTCAAAATGATGTTATTACGAGTGGTAGGGGCCATGACCTAAAAACATGTTAATGAATTAAGAATAACACAAAGTTGAGGTCAGAGACTATTCAAAAAAAAAAAACTTTAAGGAATCAATAGTGATCAAGTTACAGAAAACATAAATCAAAACTGTTTGAAGGGTGCAAGGTCATGTTTTGTTGTAGTTTGAATCACAGTCTTTCTGTCAAGTCAATATATGAAAAATGAGAACACCAAATAGAGCTTTGTTATGGATTATAAAAAAATAATGTTAAAGAAAGGATAAATATATCAGGCAAAGTCATGGATAAGGGGATGAGGACAAAATGCCAACAATTGAGTTCAAGGGACCAGACAAATTGCAAGTTATAGCAGCACTCCAGTACGAATGGGACTTAGGTATGAGCTAAACAAACAATAACTTATGAAACGGCATTAACCCCAAATGCCGAGTCAAGCTATCAACAAAAATTCAACACTAATCCTCTTCGAACAGAAAGGGAACAAGTATAAGCATTTGTCATCTCCCCCTTCCTTAATTTATCATATACACTTTCTACGATTTACTATCTCTTCTATTCACGTTTCCCCTTAATTCCTCTATACTCTTTCCTTTTCTTTCCTTTCATGCCGTTATTTTTGTTCCCCAGAATCCTCCTCCTATTCAATTCATTACAAACTTCTTTATAAAGAAATTGCTTAGTCACCAAAGAGAGATCTTTCAGATTGACACTTGTTCCTCCATTACTTAATTTGTCTTTTCCTTTATTCCTTGTTTCTCTCCCTTTGCAACGAGAAGCAAACACATACTTATACATGCACACACTGCTCCTTCACTTCACGTGCACATAACCCAAATGGTTTACACGTTTTTCATGCATGTGAAGACATTTTTTGGGAAAATACTCCCTCTATCTCATTTTAAATGTCCCCACGTAAAGTAGTGTCATTTTGACTTTAAAAGAAAATATATTTCTAAAAAAAAAATTTCAAAAAGTTTTACAACATTCAAAAGTACTCGTTGAGATCTTTTGTACCGTACAAAAAAATTTAAAAAGTAATTCCGAAAGTAATTTATTTTTTAAAATCAAACTTGCACGGTCTCCCGTAGGGGACATTTAAATTGGGACGGAGGGAGTATTAATCTGTCTTTAAACTCTCCTCATACCCAACTAAAGTACCAATGAAACGAACTACTTAATTTGTAAATAATCAGATTGTTGGAAGCACGGTTATTACAACTTATGACTCCCACCTTAGAAAGGAGCAAACTATCTAGGAAGAAGTCAATGAACCAAAACCTATATTTGACTTGCATTCGACCCGGATAATGAAATAGAGTCCATTCCCACCATACCATATTTTTCCCGAGATAATGCTTTTGATCTTTTTCTCCTGTTTGTGAATAACATCTCTTTTTTTTTTTTTGGTACGTAATAACATCTCTACATGCAAAACAAAAATATATGGATCTGTATGGGAATTGGTTAGGCCATAACTATCAGAACATGGATAATTCATGTGAATACCCTTTTTTCTTCATTGATCTACAATCCAGACAGGAAACTATTCCTATAAATATTAAGGGCTGGCTGGGAAACGTAATGTGTTGGCCACCGTTTTTCCCGGACTGTGCTGAAAAGAGTTGGGGACCCATTTACGTATCCAATTAATTCCAAAAGCCCTAAAATCAAACTTGACTAATTCGCAAAGAGAGATGAAGGGGCGCAAGACATGGAGGGGGGAAGGAGGAACATACCGATCGATGGCGTCGTGCGGTGAGAGTTGAGAGTTGCAGCAGGGTATACGCAAGGACGGTAGTCGCCTAGTCGAACTAGCAGAGAGAGAGAGAGGACGGAAGAGATTTGCAGTTATGGGAATTTTTAGAGTTAGGTCTTTTAGGAGTGGTGGAGGGAGGAGATTTGCCTATTTGGTTTATGGAGGGAATTCTAAATTTTCACGAAAAAATTTGGGGGAATTTTGGGAGTAAGGTATTTGGGAGGGAAAAGAAGTACTATTGGGGAGGAAATTAATTATTCAGTGTGCTTGTGTTGTATAATTATTATGTTCAAATTGTAAGCTAATTGTCAGTGATATTTTTATAATGATTAATCTGAAACATTGTAATTACACGTCTCATATATTCTATCAAAGTCATCAAAATTAGAGATCATCAGATATTAGAAACTGAATGATTGGATCGCATTTAATGCATACTGAGTCACAAAATAATTATGAAGTACTAACTAGCCCCACCCGATGTATTTTTTTGCAATCAAAATAATCTATCTTTTGTATTAAACGCATTAGTCATATCAAGAATAGAGTTAATCATGTCTCACTACAAACTTGAGAGGGCATAAAAACTTGTTTATATAATGAAATTGTGTCCCGATCAAGGTCCTTTGCAAACCCAATCCATCCAAATTTTTGCGATAATGAGTTAATCAATAAGCACAACAAAATTAACGGTCTCGATCATCTTGATGGTGTCGCGGTCGCGTGGCTACTATACACTCAATTACAGCACACTACTTAGTTTGTTGTCAACTACATTCAGCGTATAGGTCTTAAAGGTCATTACCAAGTCAATTATACAAATGGTCGATCTGAACCGTTAGAATTTCCTGTCTCATTGATTTCACCATCGTCGCCAAAATAGGAGATCATCGGATATTAGCGACCGCGTGATTGGATCACATTTAATGCATCCCGAAGCATTAAAGTCTTATAGTGGCCAACCTGAGCTCCACCTAATTTTTCTTTTCGATCAGAACTGTTTATCTTTTACATATTATGGAATCCATCTCAGTCATACAAAAAACTAAGTGGATCGCATACGGTACGCATTTAATCGGACAAAAAGTATCATTAAAAAAACAAATTGGGTCCCGGTCGTCAAGCTTTGTAAATCCAATCGAGAAGAAACTTTAAACGATTGATTTCTTCGATAGGAACAACAAAATCAACGACTCGATTGTTAAAATAGTTTCAGCGTATAGAGATTCGCAAAATATTATCAACGGCTCGATTGTTAAAATAGTGTGACGGTTGGAAAAAATTGCTCTTGACACCTCTAGAGTGACGTCGTTTAAGGAGTTGCAAAAAACTGCCCTTTTAAACCATGTTTTTTAGGCACTTTGGCCAGCCCTATCAGATAAACATTAAAAATAAAAATAATAAATTATGGTGTTCGGATGGAATGCCCTGTTATGTTATAGGATTTGAGGCACCCAATAAAAATGCCCCTTTAGTTGGGTTCAAGAGTGACGTCGTTTCACGATTTGCAAAAACTGCCCTATTTGACCAAGTTTTTGAGGCACTTTCGGTAGCCTTATCAGATAAACATTTTTTTTAAAAAATGCAAAAATCCAGTGTCAAATTGGAATGCCCCATTAGGTGAATACAATGCGGCACTTAAAAAGGGAATGTCTCATTATCATACTTGACGAGGCAATTTCTTAAAAGTGCCCCAAAATCACCATTTTGTTGTAGTGACCTGAAAAGGGAAGATCTACAAACGTTGTGCACACAATACTTAAAACGCGTGGGTCTATAGAAATCAAAATTTTCAAATTTCCTTAGGAAAGATGACCTGAAAAGTGATCAGAAAATAAATTGTGTGGTTATGATTCATTTTTAGTATGACTTACCCCATAATCCAATCTCAAACCTCAGCACGTAAGTAACAAATATAGAGCAACATCGAGGTCTCAACCTCGTGAGGATTTCGTGCATGAGTTATGCGCAATTAGCATAAGTGATTAAAAATTTAAGGACATTGTGTTGATTCAAGGAATAACAGTACTACTCCAGTAAGAAATTAGCTGAATGAGAATTTCCCGTCTTCAAAGAACAGGATATATCCTTTCATGACAAAACACCTTTTCACAACTAGACACCTAATAATTTGGCGGTTTACTTATCACTCATAACTTGAAACAGTAAATAGAAAGAGGATATGTAGCGACGTTATGAGATTTCTTACTATTACAACGAAGTGATTACATAGAAATTCATTAAACATCGGAAATTTACATACCATTAGCCGTCCAATACGATTCCTACAAATTTAACTACTTAAGAAAATGAAAGTACAGCTAATTTAGAGACTACAAAGATGAATTGAGCAACGCTAATTCATGTGAGTTGGAGTAGCAGTGGGATTCTCCATCACTTGTATTTTCTGCTTAGACTTCACAGACATGAATTTGCTAATGGCAGGCTTCACATTTTCCAGAGTCTTGATTATCACCAAAAACAGGACCCTGTACAAAACCACCATACCCAACAAGATCCCCAGATCAACCCACTTGGAATACCCCATTTCCACCTGAAATTCATTTTTCAAAATGTATTCACCGGTGATCACGCCGCCCCTTCCCCCTGTTTGTATACTGGGGAAAACCAATCCTTCAAACTCATTCTTGTACATCCCCTGATACGCGTACTTGTGGAATGCAATGTAGTACAAAGGGTACTTCCAGAACGGCTTGGGGAGATCGTCCGGTAACCGGAAAAATCCTCCTCCTAAAACCATTAACCCTTGGATTCCTGCACCAGTGATTATGCCCATGAGGAAGTTTGGCACGATGCTCGCGACGATCATCATTAGGCCTTCTACGAGCATCATGCAGGTGAACAGCACTGAATCGAAGTAAAGGAAGTGTTCGAATCCTCGTTGTAGTCCGGTTAGGTAGTAGGCAAGTGCTCCGGGAATCAGTGAGACCAGGAGCAAATATGGCACGGCAGAAAGTGTGTTAGCTATGGCAAATGCAGTGGTACCATAGTGCCCATTCAATCTTTCCCTTTCAAACACCTGGGTTCATTTGGAGGAAACTTTATTAGTAATTTCTGCACAAAATACCTATAATCCGTGGTCCAGTGAAATCCAAAAAAAAGACAATTTTCCAAAAGAAAAAATCAACTACAAAAGTATTCAAAAAGAATTGTATGGTTCTAATTCATTTTGAGTACGACTCTCAAATCGTAACACATTCCAAAGTTCAACCTGAGCACGAAACATATGAGAGAAATAACGAGCACCCACTGTCGTGAGCATTATGCGCACAAATTCTGTGCAAGTAGTACAATTGAAGCATCATTTAAGGCCATGCCATGAATTAAATTTTTTTTTTTTTTGGAACAAAGAGCAATTTAGTACAAGGATTCTATCACTAGATACAAGAAATGAACTAAAACTACCAAAACTAGACACGAGCTCATGCACTAGGGCTCTACGACACATACTGTGAAAGCAGACTAACATGAATGGGATTCAATAATTAGCAACACTAGTCGGTGCCGAGGACACTACCAAAAAATTGGAAGTGTCTAGAATCATTCTAGACACGAGCTCATGCACTAGGGCTCTACGACACATACTGTGAAAGCAGACTAACATGAATGGGATTCAATAATTAGCAACACTAGTCGGTGCCGAGGACACTACCAAAAAATTGGAAGTGTCTAGAATCATTCTAGGTACCTAATTTGCATATGCACTAAAAACATTTTAGTTTTGGAGTAAAACTTCTGGGTCCTAGGAATTTCTATTCAATGAGTTTAAAGCAATGATTCCTTTAACTTTAAGCAAAGCATAGGAAGAGGTAAGATTGTGATGCTTTATACCTTCATATCCTCAACAAACGAGGGGAAGCCACCAATCGCCATGAAAGTGAGGAATGAAGCTATGAACATGAGCATTGCACCTCTGGCCTGGAAAGTCGTCAAAACCATACTTATCAATCTTGGCATATATGGAAGTAGAGATGTCGAATGGGCCGTGCCGCGCCTGTGTTTCGTGTCGTACCGGTCCAGGCCCATTTAATAACCGTTCCGTGCCATGCTTTTTAAGAGTATCCTCGGCCCACGACCCAACACAGCCTGTGTCGTGCCCGTGCACAATCGAGCCTTGTGAATCTAAAAAATACTTCTAAAAAATTGCCTTTACTTTTTTTTTAATTAATAATTACAACTAAAAATTAACACATTTAATTAATTCGAAAATATAAAACATTTTATTAATAATTGAACTTTGTAATACAATGAAAGCAATTATAAATAAGAAATGCATCACTATAATTAAGGACATCTGGTTTGTGTTTCTCATAAAGTATATATTTTTTTTAATGTTTCTTACTAGTATTTTTATAATTTTATTGTGCCCTTATATGCATCTGTGCCATGCCATGTCCCGTGCCTCACCGTGCCCGTGCCTTGAACAATGGCCCAGCCCAACCCACTTTAGTGTTTGTGTCGTGGCGTGCGAGGCCCATACCATGCCGTCCCGTGCCAAAGCTAAACGTGTCTCGTGCTCGTGCCGGCCCGGCCCGTTCAACACCTCTATATGGAAGTCCACTTATTTCATCAGAAATATATTCAAACTTCTATAGTTCTTACCTTGATTGAACTGTTCCCGGATCCAATATCGTAGTAGATAGTGCCGAGGCCTAAGCACAAGAAGACATAGATTGCTAGGCGCAACCAGTAATAACCAAGATCGCGATACATGTTGACAGAAGACCTTTTGGTGAGAACAAGGCATTGGGTAAAGAAGCTAGCATGGCTTCTGCTCTTCTGATCAAGTGATCCATTGCCTCCCTTCAATGTGCCCACAATCGCTCTTTTGTTAAATTACGAAAATCAAATCAAATCGATTCGCAATATTTTTATGTCGTTACGTACCTGCTTACGTATTTGAGAAACTTGTCTTTTAATTTCTTGGTAGCCATCAGAGGATTTAAATGATTTTACGAGAATATCGATCACTTCTTCGGTCACTTTCTTTCCACTGGAACCCTGTTCTATGTCCTGTTAACATATTATCTTATCAAGTTATCACATTTAAAGTCTCTACAAATGGGAAATTTGAGATCAAGACGTAGTACTAATTGATCTGTTACCTCATCAAAATCCTTGTTTATTGTTCTAAGGAAGTGGTCTGATGGATTCTGAAGAGTTGGGCATGGGAAACCATTTGATGCAAAAAACTACATTGAATAAAAACAAGACAAATTAGCCATATCTATAACTATCTGGGAAATAAAAACTCGGTCAACCTGAGGTGCTGGTGTGCACATCCGAGCCGTTATCTTTGCAATCGACAGGTTCGGATTTAAATAAAACTTTTCGATGAAAGAGTTTTATTTAAATCTGGATTGTCTATAACACTTCTCGACAGTCCAGATGTGCAACCCAGGTCCCCGTTTCCTAAAAGCTCATGCCTGCAATTCAAGAAATTCCCTTTCCTTTTACCTCATTTGTCGCACTAGCAGGGCCAAAGTACACAACTCGACCCGAAGACAAAAGACAAAGGTTGGTAAACAGCCTGAACACTTCACTGCTCGGCTGATGAATGGACGTGACGATAGTCCTCCCTTCTCGTTGCTCTAGCTTCGCGATTCTATTCATGACATAGTATGAAGCTGCGCTATCTAATCCACTCGTCGGCTCATCGAGGAAAAGGAGCTTTGGGCGCGTCAGAATCTCTATGCAAATGCTCACCCGCCTCTTTTGGCCTCCGCTGAGGCCTTTGGCTCCCCACCCTCCGATTCTCGTGTTCATGGCGTCCTGCAATCCCATCTCCCTTATGGTCATCTCTGCTCGCTCCTTCTTCTCGGATTTCGACATGGAATTCGGGAGTTGGAGCTGAGCAGAGTAGTACACGGCTTCTCTTACCGTCAGCGTTGTGATCAAAGTCTCATCTTGAGTCACATAAGCCTTATTCAATGAAATGCAAATTAGATACAAAAGATTACACACAAATTTTGAACGAGTTATGTTGTTGCTAATATTTTTTGCTTACTGATGTTCCATAGGCCAAAGACTGTTTGTGACCGTTAATCAGAATATCACCGGCCTGTCTAGTGTTGGCTCCCAATCTCCCTGCAGTTTGCGGGTCGTTAGTCAGATTTCAACAAATAGTTGATTTTCAATTAGGTTGATTATATTCGTATAGAGCTCAAATTTTAGTGCACGAAAATTTGAGCTCTATATGAAAATTTGATTATATATATTACAACTGCTTGTCTGCTTCTATGTTAGTACCTGCTAAGGCATCAAGCAGTGTGGACTTGCCACAGCCAGAAGGACCCATTATGGCCAGGACCTCACCAGGCCGAGCGAAGCCGGTTAGGCCTTGGATGATGGGTCTCCGGCTACCTTTTCCATCGGGAACGGTCACCCATAAATCCTCCCACGTCAAGGAAATGCCGTTATCGGAGTTCGACCAAGGTTCAACTCTAACAACCTGATGTACCACTCCATGGTTTGGCATTGGAGCACTGGTTTCCACCTCTAGTGGGACTTTTAGGAGCATTTCCAGGCTAATTTGTGTGGCTGATGAGTTGGAGTTCAGTTGAGATTCACCAACGTAGGGGTGAATGGTGTCTTGAAGGGAAGCCATTCAGAGAGGGAGAGGGAGAGGGAGAGAGATGGGGCTGTGATCGATATGAGATGGCAAAGTTCAATTATATAGACTTGGGCTCTGAGGAGGAGGTAAATATAGGATATCACCAATGAGAAATGTTGTTGTGCACATCGTTTGAAGTGAGATCTTGATTCCAAAATTAGAATGAGAGAGAGAGAGAGAGAGAGAGAGAGAGAGAGAGGTGAAATAAAGATTCAGTATAATTTTTTTATTTTCCCAAAATATAATCTCAATCGTAGGATTTATTTATTGATTAACTGTTTAATTTATAAATTCTAATACACATTTTACAATTCTTAATACACTTTCACATATTCCTATACACTTTTCACACATTTCAATACTTTTTCAACCTTAACGTGTACCTATTGGGCGCACGTTATCATTTTCCTTAAAATTTTCTAGTTGAGTTTAATTTAATAGTAGATCTTTACTTAATGAACACAACAAAATTTTTAGGAGCCCACTTTTTAGCTAATTTTTTGCTACCAAGGAATTGTCCTTAGGCCCTTGTTCCACTAAGGCAGTTTATAAAAAAAAGTCAACTAATTTTGAATTTCAAGACCGGTCATTCTATCACAATATATTAACAAAAAAAAAGCCAAAAAAAAGCCTTACTACTTGTCGTCGTTGAGCTTATTTCACAGTGAACCCGGTCCATTAACAATTGCTCCATAGTACTTAATTCATAAGAATGTTAGACTTTTCCGTATTTGTTGGGTGTTCACTGTTATGTAACTTCAGTTGACAAGAATTTTGTGAGACTCGCATCTTTAACTTTCTCAATAAAATTAATTTTTCATCAAAACTCATCCAGCAAAAAAAAACATACTTAAGATTTTACTAAAAGGAATCAGATTTTTGCACTAGCTTCCTGTTTTTTAATCCTCTTACGCCTTGTTCGTTTTGGTTTTCAAGAACCGGTTTTCTCAATTATTATTCAATTATTATCCCTATTTTTAAATTTTATTTTTATTTTTCTCTCTATCTCTCTCCAATCATTAATACCTATTTTTTAATTATTATCCCTATTTCTCCCTCTAATCATTGCGAAAACCAAAACTCAAAACCCAAACCAAACATAACCTTAATTTGAACATGCACGGTGGAAAATTCAAAGACAAATCTGAGCTGCTTGGTAGATACGACAAGAACTAGGTAGTTTGACAACTCCAGAGTCCAGACCCTCCAAGAAAGAAGAAAATTGCCCCTGCGGCGGTACGGCCTACATGCGACTGATGCGACCTTCCACCGTCCCCTTTGATGAAAAACATGGGCTAATCACTAGGATCAATCACATTTCACATATGAGGTACTTGCCGTAGACTTTCCAGATATCACTCCCTCCGTCCCTTTTTAACCGGTAAATCCAGAAGTACCCTTTTTAACCGGTAAATCCAGAAGTACCGACCCTTGGTACAGACATTGTACAAACCAGCGCCATGGATCCCTTTGTGGATACCACAAGGTCGATCTGAGCCGTTCATTCATCCCAAAATCGAATTTCGAGTGGTCATGCGGAAATCAACTCAATTGGAAGTTCCTAAGTACTCAATTCAAAATCACCCCATTTCGTTCAAAAATTTTTGGACGAAATGGGGTGATTTTGGATCGAGCACTTAGGAACGTCCGATTGAGTTGATTGTCGCAGAAAACCCCTTCGGAATTTGATTTTAGGATGAATGAACAGCTCGGATCGACCTTGTGGGACCCAAAAGGGGGTTCCCAGCGCCAGTCTGTACACCTTTTGTACCATGCATCTGTACATATAGAACGGTTGCTTTTTAACTGTTAAATTTTAAATCCTCAAAAAATATATTTTGCTGTATATTTTTTTAAAAAAAATTTATGCAATAAATCTTTTAATAAATTCTACGAAAGAACATTTTTTTACATCCATGAAAATACATGTTTTTTAAAATAGACATTTAAAAAAGAAATGAAGAGAGTAGTAGCTCAAACGTGTTTCTCGTGGACACGTAGATGAGGACAAACTTAACTTTTCCAAAGTGATGTTTACATATCATGCACAAAGTAGTAGATTTTATGGAGTTATTGACATCATCAGAGGCCAGTACTCTCAGTCACAAGATAGTAGTATTAATTTTATGTCTATCCAAATTTTTTTATCAAAAAAACAGGCTTTCTGGGTTTTTTCTTGAATTTTTACAATAACAATTAAGTTTCGGTCATAATTTTTTACTTTTTCGATTCATCTAATTGAGAAGAGCCCATAATTCATAAAAATTTGACGCGAACCAACAAACGCGATTTTTTTTTTGAATAAAATATAGCTCCAAATTCCCTTCGATGATTGTGGCAATCAATGAAGGACAAGCTGCGTTTTACTATCAATCTGAAAATGTATCAATTAGAGAAGGGTCATTCTATTATCAATCCACTGAGCTAAGAATAAGGCAAAAAAAAGACAAAAGAACACTCTAGTGTATTTTTTCCCTTTTTTTTTAATACATTTTAACACATTTCTATACATTTTACATGTTTTAATATATTTTTTAAGTATTAACAACAGTCCAGTAGGCTGATTTTAAAATTTTCCATTAGATTTTTTATTTTATTTTTTATGGGTCAGCTTACAATTACCACGTTTTCTCAAGACAATATCCAAAATGTACACTCAAAATACACCAAAAAAACGTGTGTGTGAGTCCCTTTACAGGCGCACACATTTATGTGAGTCCTGTGTCCGTGGAGTATTTTAGGTGTATGTTTTGGAGTTGTAAGTCGTTGCAGGCTTTTATTTGACGAGGTGGGGACGTGGGGTGGGTGATGGAGAGAGTTTTAATTTTGGCCCTTGTATTCGTACTGTGGTTGGTGCGGATTGTTAAATTCTGGGTAGACTTTTGTTGTACTTGCACGTAAATGTACAATTTTTTTCCCTTTTCATTAGTGAAAATTTAACAAATACCCTTATAAAGATAAAATATGGAGAATTGATATTGACATTCATTTTTTCTCTATTGACACTTCCTTTTTGTCTTTATTTACAAAGTGTAAAAATAATTTTATATAGTAATAGAGACCAAAAAAAAGGAATGACAATAGAGAAAAGGAGAGTGTCAATATCACTTCCTTAAAGATATATGGGTCTTATTAACTTCTGCCTGAGGAGAATAATAAGTACCGCATCTGTCCAGATTTGTTTGTCCCTCGTTTTATTGCAACTGGATAAAAAAATTAGTGATATCTTTAAATTGGTAAATAATGTTGGAAAATTGGAATTTTTTCCATTAAATATTTACGGGTTTTAACCCTTAAATTAAAGTGGGACCCACACCGCGTGAGGTGGGCCCTTAGTGGCAATAGACACTCCTATGTTAGGAGTTTATTTTGGTAGAGGAATGAGCAAATTCCAATTTAGAGATGAATGAGAAATTGTCTCTTAAAGTGGACTATTTGGAGTACCCAAATTTTTAGAAGGAGGGAACCGTCTACTGTGAGCGCCGCCGCCGCCGCCTGCCCGGACCGGACCGTGACTGGGACTGTAAGTTCGAGATCCGTGGTCCTTGGCCTGGGCTTAGGCTTGGCTGGCTGGCTAGGCGATTAATTGGCTTGGACCTAAGTTCCTCCATAATTGGTTACAACCCAAAAATTAGTGGCTTTGGGTGCGGGTCGTACCCGTTTGATTTAGATTCACAAAAGAGTAGGAAAATCAATATGGGTTTCTTAGTCATGCTCATTTTTCTCCTCACGGTTTCATTGGTCTGATGGTCTCTTGATGGCATAATCAATTGTGAGTATATTGCTCATTAAAGTGGCCAAGGCAATTGGATTCTTCAAACGGCAAATTCATTTGATTAGTGCACTGATTGGGTTTCAGTTTGCAATTTTGAATGTCAATCGAATTGCTACGTTTACGGAAGAATATGAATACACGAATTGCATATCAGTTTTTTTTTGCAAATTCAATTTGCAAAGTTAATACCCCATGAATGAGAGAGGCTCCTCTCTACTCCTATATAAAGGCAGTCCTTTCTATTGTTTCAACACACCGAAAATCAGTCTCTTGTTCCATTGTTCTTCATTCAGTTTTTCGGAAGAGAGTACAGACACTAGTTCGTTCGACAGGGCAATCCGGTTGGTGTTACTGTTTGATTGTCGTAAGCCACTGTATCTTGGGAAGCAGACGTCGGTCAATCCCTCAAACACCTACGGTGAGGCGGCGAATTTGCTTTAAGGAAACCGTGTGAAACACGGGCCCTGGCTTGTTTTTCGGTTTGCTAATTTTTCCCGGTTTCCATTATTTCTTGTTCATATTTTTAATTTCCAGAATTTAATTATGTGTTTACTGTTTTTACCACTGATTTTTCCTACAAATAATTATATGTCTTAATATGGGTCTTGTTTGATAGATCTCAATTGGTTTTTATAAGCCAATATTTTTAAAATTACATAAAACATTATAAATTATAAGATATAATCATTGGAAAAATGACACAATCTCCCAAAATGGACTAACAAATCCGGACGGAGGGAGTGTATAATGATAAACTAGTTTGAATATCAATGCATATCTCACGGATGTCAATATACTTTCATGTATATTAATACACTTTTCCATGACTTAATAGTAACTAGGTAAACAAATTTGGGATCGGACTTGGGCAACCCAAACATCGAAGCCGGCATTGGAGAGTCGTAGGACTCCTAAGTTACCTGCATTGATTAGGAAGTGACATGTCGAGATAATAGAGTAACCGAGAGAGAACCAGAGAGTTTTGCTGTGAGAGGTCGGTTTTCAAGTTTGTTTTTGGTTTATAACTACTCCCTTTGTCTCGCAACGATGGTCCACTATTCCATTTTGGTATAATCCTTTGGCAAAATAAATCAACCAATTTATTTTTGTTGTTAGTTTTGCGTCGTTTTTTTTTTTTTGTGGATTATTGATTCGACTCTACGAGAGGAATCTAAAATTAAAGTAAAAAATTATTAACAAAAGAAAAAATTTGTAAATAAAGGCAAAAATAATCCAATAATCCACAAAAAAATTGGATTATTTTTGTCTCTACTGAAACTTTTTAAAAATTTTGATCATAATTTTTTACTTTCTAGATTCCTCTCGTCAAGATGAATCAATTATCCACGAAAAATCGATGCAAAACTAACAAATGTGATTTTTTTAACAAAGACAAAAAAAAATTGGTTGGTTTATTTTGCCAAAGGACCATGTTTCCTCTCTAGTGTGTGGGTGATTCCGCGATCCCAACACTTTGTCCGCTTTGAGATAAGTTTTTGAGATAAAAATGTTGTATAGGGTAGGGTTGCGTATTTTTTCATCGTTAGTTAATTTTTTAAAAATTTAACAAATATTTTTACTTTTTGAAGAGAGCTATGCCATATATATCTTAAGGCCTAATTTTCCAAAAGATTTTAGCAACCCAGTTGCTAAAATCATGGCATTTCAAATAAAAAAATGAAGTGGTTCCGTGTATCGTTTTTCGATTTTTTTAGCACCAAATTAAAGTACTCCTCGTGTACTTTAATTCGGTGTGAAAAATTCAAAAAATAATACACAGAAACACTTAATTTTTTGATTTGAAATACCATGATTTTAGCACCTGGTGAACTCATTTGCTAAAATCATGGTTGATTTTAGCAACTGGGTTGCTAATTTTTTTTTGGAAAACTAGGCCTACAAAGGTAAAAATATTTTTAAAAAACAAAATTTTGATCCGCGTAAAAATAATAAATAATTTTCTTAAAAAATCACTAAGGATGAAATAACAAAAAATGACGAACCAATGAAAAATTTTGAAAATAAAAAATTTTCTGAGATAGAAAAATCACTAAGGATGAATAACAAAAATGACGAACCAATTATATACATCTACATAATTGTGTTTATGCATACTATAAAGATATCGTTTGTTGTTTGTTAGTGTTATTCCACTCCCCATCGAAAAGTCAGATTTTTTTATTAAATTAACGTTAAATGAAAAAATGTTTTTCCCCAAAAATAATTTACATGTAAAACATTTTACATTGAAGCAAACGGAGCCTAAATCATAAACAATTACTTGTACAAAATACAAAAACACAAGATAAATGTATTGAGAGAATAGCGTGCTTAAGCACAAGGAAAAGAGAAGAACAATGTACTATCACGCAATGAAAATTACAACTCTCCACCATCGCTCGCCCTTCCTACTACACCTCTGAAAATTTGAGTCAGAGGCTGCTCTAGAATCCCTAATGAGCCTCGAGCCCTCCACGATACATGATCCTCAATTCTCGATAACTTTGTGAGGCTAGCGGATCCGCTGTAACAAACTCTTTGTCTCAACTCCCTATCTCGCCCATCCGAGTCGTTTATCCGAGCAATCAACGACTCGGATTCTATCTCACCCCAAATAAATCTGAGTCATCCATGTTCATCTGCGAATTTGAGCCGTCCTTTGTGAGTCTGCAACCACCCGTGAATACAGAACCGGCTCATGGGGTAGGCAAGCGAAGCTGCCGCTTCAGGCCAGAATTTTTGCAAAAAATAGAGGGCCCCCATGTAGGTATATGATTAAGAAATGTAATATGTATGTAAAGCTAGTGAATTTAAATGTGTAGGTAGCATAGCTCAGTTGGCATTTTGTGGTTGCTATTTGCTGATTGTGTTGTTGAATGAAAGTGGTTCGAGATTCCTTGTCTCCCTCTTTCACTAGTTTTATAACTACTGCAGTATAATTGAGTTTGATTTTTGTTCAAATTTTCTGTTAAGTATTTTTTTCCCTTTGTTTAATTAACTATTTACATGTTTTTTGCCTTACACTTAGTAGATTATATTGTGTACCGTCCTCGTTATAAATTCAATTAGAATTTTTTGGTTACATTTTAAGGTTAATTTTAATTTTCAAATTTTTAGATTAAGATATAGAGGGCCCCATGTTTGGGATTTGCTTCTGGCCACCAAACTTCATGAGCCGGCTTTACCAGTTCTAGCATTAAATCACAACATCACAAAACATTATGGTTGCCACTGAAAATTTGAGTCAGAGGCTGCTCTAGAATCCCTAATGAGCCTCGAGCCCTCCTCGAGCCCTCCACGATACATGATCCTCAATTCTCGATAACTTTGTGAGGCTAGTGGATCTGCTGTAACAAACTCTCTATCCCAACTCCCTACCTCATTCATCCGAGTCGTTTATCCGAGCAATCAACGACTCAGATTCTATCTCACCCCAAATAAATCTAAGACATCCATATTTATCTGCGAATCCGAGCTGTCCTTTGTGAGTCTGCAACCACCCGTGAATACGAAACACATTCTTTGTTTCTTTTCAGCTTGAGGCATGTCACTAGCCGTCTTCTATCACTGCGAGTGTGATGTGGCCATTGACAATTGGGTCCCCAATACGAAAATCTCCGTTGTCCTTGAAATGACTTTCGAAGAGAACAAAGCAGTCATATTAGTACAAGGAAGCCCTAGCTACCTCAAATTTCTCAAAACAAACAGGAGCCTTTGGCCTTGTTTGGTATTATCACATTCTAGTACTACAAGAGTTACGTTTTGTTGGGATTCTGAAGGAAGATATTTACTACTATACTAATGTCCTGTCCAAATCACATAATGAATTATGTGGTCTATATTCGTTCATTTAGTTATGTGTAAGGAATTAAATTGCCACCAAAGTGAAGTTGGACCATATTACAATTGGGTAACGTTTTGGCGACCACATTTGAGTACCACGTTCTAGATATGTGTCGTTGATGTATTGGTAGAAGGAAAATGTTAACCTTAGTCCTAAGAGCGGAGGATAATAAGTTAAAAGTGGATAAATATCCGAGAAAAATATAATAATATCCGTGAAAGTATATTGATATTAATAAAAAGTACGTTGATATCTAAATTAATTTGTCATTATATGCTACATATTGTCCTCTGCCTGAGTGGAGATAACAAGACTTTTGATAGAATGTGATATGTTTGTCATGTAGCATTGCTAAAGCCTAAAATCATTGATAAAATCTCACACACCCATCTGTCTATCATCCGTGAAATGTCTATGCATATAGTTTTTATTTTATTTTATTTTATTTTATTATAAAATAATTTTCCTCTTTTAACCATCCAAAGACATCCTACCTTGAAATGTGAAGAATCCATTTGAGTTACGTTTGGCCTCAATTGTGTATATATATTTTTGTCTTGATTTCGTTTCTTAGAGATTTTATTAGTTTTGTATATATATTTTTTTGCATTTAACATTACATGGTGGGAGCAACTTTGATAAATTTTTAATTAAAAAAATCTAAGACAGATTGAAAAATTTATTCTTTTGTTCCTTTTAAACTGTTCTATATTATATTAATTTCTCTCGTCTATAAAAATTCAAAATTTAAACCTATTAACCAAAACAATTTCACTAATGGAAAAATACTGATTAATAACTTAAGAAAAATAATTTCGGCCCTTATTTTTACATAAATGCACTTTAAAATTTATCTTGTACTATAGCCTTGCATCTCGTATTACATGTGATGGTGAACACAAAAAGATAAACATTAATGTGTATTTAGAAAAGTATTTTCACACTCCCCTTTTTTATAATCACTCTCTCTTTTTTTATCCTTTTATATGTTAACTTCCGAGTTTTACTCGTAGTTGTATACTCCTGCTGTAAATTAATATTGTAAGAGGAGGGAAAAAAAAGTTGTTCTCATAAAAAAAGAAGCAAAGTATGAAAATCAATTACCTAAAAAAAAATTGGAATGATAAAAATCATTTTTTCTCAAGTTTTTAGAAGATTTTTTTTCTTGTGTTTGACCCGTAGACCCTGGTTTGTAGATAACATAGTTTTTTCTGCTTGTATGTCTTTTTGTTTTCCATGACTTAATAGTAATTGGGGAACCAAGTTTGGGGTCGGGTTTGGACAACCCAAACATCGGGCCGGCACTGGATGGCTGTAGGACTCCTCATTTACCTGCATCTATTAGGAAAAGTAACGTGTGGAGATAACAGAGTAACCGAGAGAGAACGAGAGAGTTTTGTTGTGAGAGGTCAGTTTTCAAGTTTGTTTTTAAAAAAAATATATAAATAGAGTTTTCTCTGTAGCGTGTGTGATTCTGCAATCCCAACACTTTGTCCGCTTTTAGATAAGTTTTTGAGATAAAAATATTGTATGGGGTAGGGTTGAACATATTTTTCGTTGTTAGTTAATTTTTTAAACATTTTAACAAACTTTTTTTACTTTTTGAAGAGAGCTATGCCATATATATCCAAAAAAAAGGTAAAGATAATTTAAAAAACAAAATTTTGATCTGCATAAAAATAATAAATAATTTTGTAAAAAAATCACCAATGATGAAAAAACAAAAATGACATAAAATTTTCTGAGATAGAAAAAGAGTAAAGCATCAACAATTACTTGTACAAAATACAAAAACGCAAGATAAATGTATTACGCCCATGGAAAAGAGAAGAACAATGTACTATTCTTGTATTAACGCAAGAAAATTACAACCCTCCACCCTCTCTCGCCCTTTCTACCACATCTCTACAAGTTCTTGTATTAAGGCCTTGTTTTTCCAAAATCTTAGATTTTATCAAATCTTGATTTTATCCCGATTTTATTGTTTGGTAACAGGGCCTAAATCACAACTTCACAAAACATTATGGTTGGCACTGAAAATTTGAGTCAGAGGCTGCTCTTGAATATCCGTAATGAAACACATGTTCTTTGTTTCTTTTCAGCTTGAGGCATGTCACTAGCTGTCTTCTATCACTGTGAGGTGTGAGGTGGCCATCGACAATTAGGTCTCCATTGTCCTGGAAACGAATTTCTATACAAGGAAGCCCTGGCTACCTCAAATTTCTCAAAACAAACAGGAGCCTTTGGCCTTGTTTGGTTTTGTCACATGCTAGTACTACAAGAGTTACGTTTTGTTGGGATTCTGAAGGTAGATATTTAGTACTATATACTCCTGTTCAAGTCATCGGAATGACGCATGGTTCTCTTATTCGTATGGCCCAATTCAATAAAGATTGTCTTCCTTTCAATTTCAGGTACAGCCAGACTCATTTATTGTTGGGTTTTTGATGTATGCTTGTTTGTAATTGAGAACTTGATTTCCACCTTCAAGTCTTCATGATGTGGGAAATAGGGTTGCAAACGAAGTGAGCAGCTCGTTAAGGCAAGACTCGTTTAGTAATTGAGTCGAGCTCAAGGTTTCGACTCGTTTAGTAAACGAGCTCTGTAAAACTCAGCTCGGCTTGCAAAAGCTTAGCTCATTTATATAATCTTGACTTGTTTAAGAAGGTTCATTAAGTAAATTACTCTAGCTTAGCTCTTTACGAATGAGCCGAGCTCGAGCTTGATTTTTGACTCGTTTACTAAACGAGCCGTGTTTGAGCTCTACAAAACTCGATTCGTATAGTTTGCACCCCGCTTGTTACAAAGGAGCCGAACTCGAGCATGATTTTTGACTCGTTTACTAAATGAGCCGAGCTTGAGCTCTACAAATCTTGAATCGTTTGCACCCCTGGTGGGAAAACCTATGCATGTGGTCTATAAGTAAAAGGTAAATAAATGCAAAACCAATGTTATGTCCAAGTCACATAGTGGAGTACTTGCATTTATTTAGTATATGTTTAGGATTAGGAAATCGAGGCTAAAGTGAAGTCGGACCTTATTACAATTGGATAATATTTTGGTCACCACATTTGAATACTACTACATTTCAGGTACTATGTTTGATGTGTCGTTGATGTATTAGTAGAATGTGTCATACTTGTCATGTAGCAATGGTCATTACAATTTAAACTGAACCACTAGTTTGCTAAAAATAAAGCCTATTGGTAGAATGTGTCATGTTTGTCAAGTAGCAATGCTCCTTGCAATTTAAATTGAACCACTGGTTTGCTAAAAAGAAAGTGTAGAGACCCATAATTTATTACTACAATGTGCTTAAGTCTAATTTTTTTTAGCCTTGCTAGTCTTTTTGCGTGCATGTGTAGACATATAAGCATTTTTTTTATTTACCAAGATTGGGTGCGCTCGCCATGAGATGAGAGTGTTGGGGACCCATGGTCGGTAACTTTTAAAATTAAGTATAGTTAGCTATTTATTTAAATATGGGACGTGAGGAGGATGCCTAAGTTAGCAGAGGGGGTGTGGTGTAATTTTACACCTTATCAGGAACCCGATCCCATTTCATTCCCCATTTTCCTGGTTCTCCCATTCTCTCTCTCCAAATTCACACATTTATAAAGGGTAGAAACCTTGTTGCAAGGCCAAGAGGAGCATTATTTTTGGTGGGCTACTACAAGTATCAAGCTTGGAGCATTTACGATTCCCTAGCATTTTGGGTTAGCTCTTTGAGGTAGGATTTTTGCTAAATTTGGTTATCGGCAAAAGTCTGCTAGTTTTATTTATTCAATAACCAAAATTTGGTTACTTGTTAAGAGATTGCTTAATTTAATTATTTCAATGTGAACATTTTTTTTGAACAAACATTGCTAGCCTTACCAACTTTTTGGTTTTGATTAGGCCATTGAGACGTTGTACTTGTAAAAAAGAAAATGAAGTGTGAAAATCAATTACTTAATACTGTAAAAAATTGGAATGATAAAAAACAATTTTCTTAGAAGATTTTCGCTTGTGTTTGACCCGTAATCAATTACTTAAGGGGTGTTCTACTAATAAAAAATAGTTTTTTTTTTAAACCAAGACATGTTATTTTCTTACAATACATCACATAAAAAACCCGTGAAAAATTAATTTATTCTAAAAACACCCTAGCGGAACACCCCTTAATAAAAAAGTTGGAATGATAAATTTTTAGAAGATTTTCTCTTGTGTTTGACCCGTAGATCATGGTTTGGAGTTAACATTGAGAACTCTGCCTCGTCGTCGACTTCCCGCCGGGGCTTTTGTCGTCTTCAATCTAAGGTTCTCATCGTTCCTTGTCGTATGTAATTGTCGACCTTGTACTGGTACCATCTCAATGCAGCTCTACGATGTTTTTATACCCAAATACATATTCGAAAATGATTCGCGTACACCAGGATGCGTACCCCACTTGCACACCAACACATCCTGACCATTCAAAAGCTTTTTTCGACGTTTGAAATTTGAAATGAATTCTTACTGGTAAGAATTAACTCTTACCGGTAAGAATTTATTTCAAATCCGGACCATTGATTCTTAATGGACGATCGAGATGTGCTGGTGTGCATTTGGGGTGCGCGTAGCAGCGTTCTTAATATGTTTACTTTTAGAGTACCAAATCCTTTATCATGTCATCATGGGTCTGACCTTTCGATTACGCCTACATGTCAAGATTTGGTTGGACGTTTTTAAACACAGTGGATAAGATCAGAGGTATTTTCCTTCAAGGAAGAAGACCTCTGTTACTTAGACCAATACTGTCGCTTTATCCATGGCTATTCATCTATCTAGAGAGAGAAAGAGAGAAGGAGAAGCAGAAGGGGAGAGGGAAGGACTGTAATCAAGGTACCCACTTTCCTTAAACTCCATTAATAAGATATATGTGTGATATAAGTAACCAATATGTTGCGTATGTCTTGCAATCTTCTGTTGTATTTCTTAGCTAAGCTAACTAGGAAATGGGTACTTTGCTTCTCAAATTAGGCCACTGTAATTTGAATTTCATATCTCCAACTTGAAAATGTTGCTGATACATTGTTTTCCCATGAATTAGTGTTCAGAATCAGTTTCAAGGATATGAGAAATAAGTAAACCGAGTGTATGGACCGGCTTACATGACAGCGATGCCTCGACTAATCCGTGGAGGACTTATTCCACTTTTTACTTGCAGAGACACTATTAAAGTCTGGGCAAAGCCCTTATTGATTGGCCCACAATGACCAGATTTGGTCATACTAGGTTGATACTTAGTAGTCACTCGCTCCATTCCAATTTGTTTGTCTATTTTTAAGATTCCAACTTATTGGAAGGACACAATGATTAGTACTGAAAAGTTTTAATTTTCCAAGAATACCTCACTTTTTTAGCATTAAATGAGGCTATGTGTTCTTCAATGCATAATTTTTTTAAAAGAGAAAGGGTATAGGTCAACTTCAACTTGGACAAATATTTTGGGGCATGTAAAATTCAGAAAATAGACAAACAAATTGGGACAGAGGGAGAGACTTCTAAGTAGTCTTGAAACATGTTAATCCTTGGGGTCAAGGCATGTGAGAATTTGGGAATAGATTTTATGGAGATCATATTTGACAATTTTTGCTCAGATTAATGGTATTTACATGTTTGTGAGTTTTTTAAAGCTCAGGGTTGTATTTGGACAATCGTTTTGTGGAGGGATTTACATAGGGGAAGGAAATTCTAGGGAACTAAAGACTTCTAAGTAGTCTTGAAACATGTTAATCCTTGGGGTCAAGGCATGTGAGAACTTGGGAATAGATTTTATGGAGATCATATTTGACAAATTTTGCTGAGATTAATGTTAGTTACATGTTTGTGAGTTTTTTAAAGCTCAGGGTTGTATTTGGACAATCGTTTTGTGGAGGGATTTACATAGGGGAAGGAAATTCTAGGGAACTAAAGAGCTTCTTCACTTCATTACCTTCTTTTCTTTGTGAGTGTCATATCATTCTCCCTCCACGAATCTACGTTCCAAACACATTCTAAATGCAGGTTTACTCTAGCATTCCTACATTTGATGTGTCCTATTCATTTATTTATTCATATATTTGGAGGTTTGAATGATTCTTTGGAGTTGTCTCACCATTTTCTTGGTTTGGGAGCATTTTTAGGGCTAGTTATTGTACCTCACCGTTGATAATTTAGTCCATAGTTGGTTTGATATTTTGTTTTCACTGTCAATGGCATAGGACTGAGCATCACATTAGTGCATTGTAGGTAATATATGTACTTAGAGGGCTCCCAATGGCATCCTCATTCTGTAACCTATTAAGTATTGGATCTGGTCAAAAGAAACTTGGCGATTACTTCTCGAATCAGAACGATGCAAGGCAAGTTTTTTCACTCTCTTGTATGCCAATTCTTACTAGACATGGATTCAGATTTGAACAGTGAAACAAGGCAAATTGAAGTATCTATTATTTGTGTTTGGCCCTTTGTACTGTTTCTAGAATCTAGTATAAGGACTTGGAAAGAGAACTGATTAACTACCAGGTGTAAAGATAGTTAAGCTTTAGAACTATGGGAAGCTTTTGGAACCCACACAAAATTTTACATTTTGCTTCCTGTCATTTACAAGCACGAGGTTATTTTCCATTGCCATCTGATTGTTTTTTTGGTTGCATCATGTTTCACAAAATATGATCTCAATCCATATTGTTATTATGAATTTGCATTTTAATTCGGCCCTCTCATAGAAAGGTATGGTGAAGTGATACTGATGGATAATGATATTCTCATAAGAGGGGGAAAATGTCTATAAATGATATTTTAGTGGCCAACCCATAGTTCAAATAAGGAATAAGGCTTTTCTATTTACCCATGTTCTTCTCCCATTAAGCTCTTAGCACTTAATTCCACTTCAGTTATTTCATGAAGAAACAGGATGAGGGTGATTAACACGAGTCATTACCTCTCTTTCTGAAATGATTAGGATATCTTTTTTCTCAGGCATTGTCGCGGAGTCCCTTTGTCGTATATTGTCCAAAGGTCGTCCTCTTGTCGCCGCAACACAGAAAGCTATCTCTATAGAACTCATACAAGTCAACTAGAAGTCAAGCGGCGGCGTCAACGTAGGCGCACTTGCTTTAAGAATGGAGAAGAACATCTTGACACTAATGACGTGAAAAAGGAGGAGGACATTCCAAGAGCTACCTTGATATGGAGGGCAATCAAACTACCAATTTACTCTGTGGCATTGGTTCCTCTCACTGTGAGTTTCTTTTTAACACTTGATAGTGTACATGAAATGAGGAAGAGATGCTATCAAATAGATTTTAATTCGGTAACAAACTAGTGTTTTTTAAAACAAGCTTTTCCTTGCATTGGAGATAGAATTTATATTTAACCCAAGGTGTAATTCATACACTGGGCTGGATGTCAGTTCATATTTCCAAGCATAACTTCTCAGATATAGGTGTTGACAACCAAGTTCTCCAATTTGGGAAGTTCTGATTCTAGTTCCTAAGGTCCACCAAACAATGTTTATTTTCGATTTCATCAAGCATCAGCTGCTATTCAATTGACCCGACCGAATTCAAGTGATTGATTGGTAGAGCTTTTGGTACAGTTATTCAAAGCTTGAATGACCTAATAATTAGCCATCTCCTTGCGTTTTCTTCTTGCTTCCCCAGGAAACCTTAGCTGCTTTCTTACAACAGAGCAAAATCATGATCTTCAAGCAGTTAAATTGAACGAGTTCGTCATTTAATCAAGTTAACTGGGCCAAATAGCTTAGTATCTGAAACAGAATTATTTGGAAATTCGTGAAATCAGTATTCAATAAACCTCACCTGGGTTTCCACCCCAATCTGAATGATTTATGCTATGTTTTTGTACTCGCTCTCTTTATTTGAACTATAACAGGTTGGAAGTGCTGCTGCTTATTTGCAGACTGGCCTGTATTCAGCCAGACGTTATTTTGTGCTCTTGGCTTCTTCAGTTCTTATCATTGCTTGGTTAAATTTAAGGTGAGATGCCGTACCACTTTGTGTAGTTCAGTCTAACATGACTTGAAACTTGAAAGTAAACTTGACAAAGCTTGTCTGCAAATTTATCTATTGTAGACATTTTCTGTAATAGTTCTGAAACTAGAGGTTTCCTAGGATTTGCATATAATACTGGTATTAGTTGCATTATAAAATGCAAGCATATCATTTAGACAGTGGACACGAGTGGGTTACTCACGCACCCCGGAAGGTTTCTTAACGGCTGCTGTATATCCTCCTAGAAGATGGTAAATAGTTGGTTGCTGGTTGACTCGGATTTATGCTACTTGGTCAATTTGGACCTGGGCCTAGGTTGTTTTATGATTTTTGCTTTGGCAAAGGTCTGGCTTCTGCTTTCTTATTATCGTTTCATCAAAATGAAAGGCATGGTCATTCAATTTTTAGTCCACCATTTTGTGGTTCCCTTCCTGCATGTTTGCCATCTACTAATTGCTAACATGTTAACATAAATGACACTGTTGGGAAAAAGAGCCACAAATATATTCCCTCCTTGTGCAGATAGAGAATAGGCCAAATGTTGCAAAAAACAATATCAACAAGCAAATCTAGGATCCAAAATGTAAAGTAAGCAACAAGCAAACCATGAGACACATAATTTTTAGGTTCACGGGACCGAAGTCCGCTTCCAAATCTTCCACTATAATAGTAATGGGGCTACAATAGTTCTTCTCCAGTACACCACTAGCTCACCCAAAGGTCGATTTCAAACAAAAGCAACAAAAGATACAACTTTAGGTCTCACCAAAGTGGATATCCCAACCCTCAGATTCCGAGCATAACTTGACAATCCACTCCAATCAAAACGTTGAGCTTGGAGAGATGAACAGCATGCTGAAATTTCATCAAAATTGGAGAAGAGATGAACGTCCGATCTTGGCTTGAACTTGGTGCAAAACCCTCCCCTTTTTCTTTCTTTTCTCTCGTACTCTCTCTGTTTCTGGTAGCAGTAAACGAAAGAGAAAATTCTCTTTTATGCTTCCTTTGTAATTGTTGACAAGATGACCCTTTGCTGTTTATCAAATTTGATGACCCAATACCTTTTGGATCCAATCAAATGAGCCCTTGGGAATCCACCAATTAAGGAGGGACCCACCCAACAGACTGCATCATCAATAACCATCAACATCTTCATACCAGAATTATTCTTTACAGCATGGTCATTCAATGTTTAGTCCACCATTTTGTTGGTTCACTCCCTGCATGTTTGCTATTTTCTAATTGCCAACATGTTGACATTGCATCATCAACAACTGTCGACATCTTCATACTGGAATTATTCTTCACTCCGCTGCTCTTTTCTCGTAATTTGTGCAGCAACGACGTTTATGATTATGACACAGGAGCAGATAAGACCAAAAAAGAGTCGGTTGTAAATATGGTTGGCAGGTTTGGCTCTTGGAAAGTTTTCATTATTTTATCCTATAGGTCTACTAGTGGTCTCATGTTTTGATTTATAGAGAAAATATTTGGCTAACTATGTACTGTATTGCATTTTCAAAGCCGTACAGGAACTCTACTTGCAGCCTGTATGTTACTTGTTCTGGGTTTCTTGGGACTGACTTGGGTTTCTGTTGGGGCTGGAAATGTGCGTTCAATGTTATTACTGGCTTGTGCAATCGCTTGTGGTTATGTATATCAGGTATTAGACATCCCTGCTGGAGCTGGTTAATAGGTGACTTATTAGCAATATTGGAAAATTTTGAAATTAATAAAGTAGTATGTATATAAACCCGTCAATAACCAACCTAGTAAGATCTATTTCTTGTAAGCTTGACTCTTCTTCATAAATAAATAAGAATACTGATTGGATTTTTACTGTAAGTTTCTGGTTTTGTAACACTCTTCAGATCGAACCATGAACTATGCAAACTTTCTCAAGTTGTAATGAAATTCATATGGCTTCTTGCTTTACCAGGGCAATTAATGTCTCCTATTTGTACACCCTCAACTGGACTCTTCTCGAGTCATGTCACTGTAAACGTCAAATTTTAAGTAGTCCTACAAGCAACATGCTTCCAAAGGGTCATGGCTATCATTTTGCTTGATGAATAAATCTTTCATGTTTTGGACCTTTAATAATGAAAGAGGCCCCATTTAGTTTTCACCGGTTTGAAGCTGTCATTATTGCAGTGCCCACCATTTCGGTTAAGTTATCAGGGATTTGGGGAACCCCTGTGCTTCGCAGCATTTGGCCCATTTGCTACGACGGCCTTTTACTTACTGCAGAGCAGCACAAGGTTGTAGTTACATTGATTACTTGGTAATCTTAAATTCGAGTTCACAAGCCTTATGTGAGGCGATTTTGGATGATTATTACAGTGAGCTTCCCATAACTGGCGCAATCCTTTCTTCGTCACTCCTCGTTGGCCTCACCACAACCCTAGTCCTCTTCTGTAGTCATTTTCATCAGGTAATATTTCCTGCTTTTGTTCTCCTCTCCCTTCAGCATATGCACATCTTCCAATTCAGGCCGTATCTTTATCAGGTAACATAAGTGATGTACAACTCAGGTAGAAGGAGATAGAGCGGTCGGGAAGATGTCCCCTCTGGTAATTACCCTTGCAATCTCATCTTAAAACTGGGAAAAACAAAACGGATGTAGTTTCTGTGGTTTGTTTGAAATGTTTGGATTGTTAGCAACCATCACACTATTTGCAGACATCTTCGGCTCACTGTTTTTCAGGTTAGGCTTGGCACAGAAAAAGGCTCAGCGGTGGTGAAAGTGGCTGTGGTGACACTATATTCACTTATGCTTGTTTTTTGTCTCAGCAGAGTTCTTCCTTTTGCCTGCATTGTAAGTTCTCTTGTATTGTAGGGTGGTGTTATATACGAAAAATGGTTAGTTTAGTTGTTATTAGATCCCTATTATCCCACTGTCCTAACTATGATTATTGTTGTGTTTCAGTTTCTCTGTTCTCTGACCTTGCCCGTGGGAAATCTAGTGGTCAGATTTGTTGAGGAGAACCACAAGGTGAGTAGTGATATAGTTAGCATCAAATCTTAGAAGCACATCTGTAATAAACCGGTATGTTGGTTTGAATTAATAAAATGCTGTGGTGTTCAGAAAACGAATAAAAGGATCTCTTTTGCTTCTCTGCGCAACCAAGGAGCGCCTCTTGGGCACTGCAACTCTGAATGAAACCATGAAAGAACTGTAGAAGTACAAATTATATGGTTATGGAGGCTGCTTCTTGTTCTTCCGCAGCTGAATTAAATTTCTTCTTAATAATGGTATTGAGACTTCATTCTTGTAGGACAATGGAAAGATCTTTATGGCAAAGTATTACTGTGTGAGATTGCATGCTTTATTTGGAGCGGCTTTGGCTGCTGGGCTGGTAGCATCCAGAATGATCATTGAAAGACCCCTTCGACTTTTCTGATACATGGATAAGAATAATTACCAGGTGAGAAATCGGAGTGAAAATCATTCGAAAAGCTTTACTTTTAACGGTCATTATAAATCTCTGAAAATTAGGACTACTTTGTAGCAGTACCAAACTGGCAAAAGATGCATTTTGGGTACTTATTTTATAATTTTAAAAATTTGGGTCTGTACATGCAGGTTGTATGCGTAAGATGCTCAACGAAGAGCTAGTTCAAGCTGACATCCTTCGACCATTCCTGAATTAGAGCTGCTGATAAGAAACATTAAGCTTTTTGATGTATTTCACATGAAGCCGCAACTTGTGCACCAAAATGTTGAACGAAAAGCCCGTTCATAGTTGGATGAGAATTCGAGTTTTACTTTCTGCATCTAGGTAAAAGGACAACCACCCTACTAGCAAATTTGATTATCAGGGTATTTATGTCTCCTACCCTTTTTTGGCTCAACAGTCCATTCCAGCGTCTACTGTTGTATTGTAGGATCACTGAGACTTGGGGTCTGTACTCCAGATACACTTTTGAACCTTGTTGAAATTGCTTTATATGATTGTGTATTGCTTTGTCATCTTGCCTATCAGCCTTAAAAGAGCCGGTGTTGGCACTTTTGATACACATTGTTGTTTGCATCTTTTGGGTATGTGAGAGAGAAAGAGAGGATTGCTTTAATTCCAGAACTAATCATTCTCCACATTATGGTAAAGTTTGCCTAATCTTTTGACCACTGCTAGTAGTCTGCTACAATCTGCCCTACCCCTCCTAACATTATCCATTAAGATCAACAATTCTCATCATTCGAACGAGAAAGTTTGCGTATAACAGGGTTCTACGCGTTGGCTAGGTGAGCATGCTGTAGTAACAGTAGTAGTTACTTATGAGAACAATGGACATTCCCCATGCCCTTAACTGCAATCCTGTCCTAGCAGAACTCTAGGAGCTAAAGAATCAAAGGAAACACAGTCAGGATTCGTATGGTGCGTATGGGAGGAAGATGGTCTGCGGTAACTCCATTTGCACCTTCAGATCTTTCGACAGGAACGATCGCATGCGCATTGGTTACAGTACTCATCCAGTTGATGTACTTATTGGTTTTCTTGGTTGGATAAAGATTTGATCTGCCGGCTAATCTATTAGCCGGCAAGCCAAACCCATTGATCCTAGTTATCTGTTGGCTGGTTCCAAAAGAACTTAAAATACTAGTAGTAATTAAAAAATGGGCATTGTTTTGGCTCCATAATCCCAGGGCTATGTCTTTTACAAGTGTTGAAGGCCTTGCCGTTTTGCAAGCTCTTAGGTGGGCAAAATCTTGTGGCATCAAAATGGTGCAAATTTTGACGGATAGTGTAGAAGTTGTCAATGCTCTTTGCAAGTTTGAGGATGCTAACTCATCTATTAAAAATATAGTGCTTGATATTATGGATGTTGTATCTTTTTTTTACTTTGTTAGTGTTTCCAAGGCCACCCGCCAAGATGTGAAGACTGCTCACAACCTTGCGCGGAGTTGCCTTTGTAATATTTCTGATTAATATATATATATATATACAATAAACTTCTAATAAGGGATCCTTATTTAACTTTTCATGCGGACCTAGGGGTATTTTTGACTTTCTGGACCAAATTTCGAAGATCCGAACCGCTCAATATTTTTAAAACGTGTTTTCAAGGGCCCCCGCGAGGAATCATCAAAAAAATAACCGGGAAGGGTTTGATCCAAACAGTTTTTGATAAAAGTTATACATATATAATTTTTATGGAAAACTATTTGGATCAAGTCCTTCCCGGTTACTTTTTTTGATGATTCCTCGCGGGGGCCCTTGAAAACACGTTTTAAAAACATTGAGCGGATATATATATATATATATATATATATATATACACGAATTATCCTGTCAAGGATCCCGGAAATCCCGGATTGAAGCGTTTTGAAGCATTTAGAAGATGTTTTGGCATGATCCGAGCCGTCCAATGTGTTCAAAAGGTGTTTTCCAAGGCCCACGCAGGAAATCTTCAAAAAAAAATACCGGGAAGGGCTTGATCCAAGCAGTTTTTCGCAAAAATTGTACATTTACAGTTTTGCGAAAAACTGCTTGGATCAAGCCCTTCCCGGTATTTTTTTTTGAAGATTTCCCGCGTGGACCTTGGAAAACACCTTTTGAACACATTGGACGGCTCGGATCGTCAAAAAAATATTGGGAAGGTGGAGTCCCGGATCCGGGACTCCCGGACTAGATCGGGCCTCTATATATATATATCTTATGTTTGTGGTTAAAAAAAAAAAAGAACTGCAGTTAATTTGTGTGAGAATCTGTTTGAACTAGTCAAAATTTTTTTAGTTAACAATATATCGACACATTAAACTTAGGGGGTAGTTGGCCTTAGCCTTAGGTCCACTATCGGCATTTTGTAAATCCTTGTGTCCACTGTCAACTTATCTGTTCTTTGTATTTATTTTTTTTAATTTACTTTATTACATGGTCAATATGTTCGTCGGTCAACATCTTCTTCTCCGCAGTTCAAAAAAACATCTTCTTCTCCATCTCTGACGCCGGTCGCTAAAGACCACCTTCGACACCGACCAACTTTCCGGTGCGGTCCGGCAAACTTTCCGACGACTTTTCCTGCTCGGGTATATTATTTATTAAATTTAATGGAAGAGTATATTTATTAAAAAGGAGAGTGGACCTCACACCTTATGCATTGCAAAAAAGTGAATCGTGAGCCTTAGACCAATTTTTTATTAAATTTATACAAAAAGTTTTAGTGAACTCTATAATGGACCTTAGTCCTTAGACCAATTCTTTATTAAATTACTACTATCATTTTGTTTAGTTACATTTTACAGAAGAAAATAATCATATATAGTTTTGATACATTTGAGCTAGGCAATTTTTATTTTATTTTAAGGTGTTGGTTAAAAAAATTGATCTTTCCCCTCTATGCTTATTACTACACTCTCCTTTTCCATTTTATAGTCCCGGTTAGCACTTTCTATCGGTCCTAAAATGATTGTTCCATCTCAAAACTAAATGAGAGTTAATGAATTTCCTCTAAAACCATCCATCTTTAAATTAGTAATACTAAAAAAGTAAAGAAAAAATAATTATTGAAGGGTAAAATGAGGAAAAATATATCTTCAACAAAGCAATGATTATTGGAGTATTTGTGTTTTCAATTTTTTTAGACATTTTGAGTAGAAGGAAAAAATGAAATAGAGAACTTATCCAGTGTCTTGTGGCTTACAGATTATTTGTCTATATTTAAAATTTAGGTCATAATTTTTAATGTTTTATATGCAATGTGATTTTTTCCCATAAAATGCCAAAAATCACGTAAAAATATTACTAAATTATCAGCGACTGATTTTTTAAAAGGTAGGAGTATTTGTTTAAATTGAACAAATAAAATAGGACGCATAATTCGGAAAATAAAATTTGATTTATAAATTTTTAATTACCCATTTACCCTTATATAAAAATGCTTTTTATTACCCAAAAATAGAAAATAAAAGCCAAGTCAAATTTCCCCAATACCATCCCCATTTCCTCTCACCTTTCCTTCTCTCTCTAAAACCAATTCTCTCACAATCTCAGATCTGCACCCAAAGCTCCTCCAATGGCGACCCCAACCCCACGCGAAGACAACGTCTACATGGCCAAACTGGCCGAGCAAGCCGAGCGCTACGAGGAAATGGTGGAGTTCATGGAAAAGGTCTCCTCCTTGAACGACTCGGAGGAACTCACCGTGGAGGAGCGCAACCTCCTCTCCGTCGCCTACAAGAATGTGATCGGCGCCCGCCGCGCTTCCTGGCGGATCATCTCCTCGATCGAGCAGAAGGAGGAGTCGCGCGGCAACGCCGACCACGTGGCCGCGATCAAGGAGTACAGGGCCAAGATCGAGTCCGAGCTGTCGTCGATCTGCGATGGGATCTTGAAATTGCTTGATTCGAAGCTGATTCCCTCTGCTGCGTCTGGTGACTCGAAGGTGTTTTATCTGAAGATGAAGGGCGATTATCATAGGTACTTTTTTTCTTTTTTTGTCATATTTTGGAAGAAAGTTACATTATCCTACAATGGTTTTATTTCCATGATGATAGGTACTTGGCGGAGTTCAAGTCTGGGGCTGAGAGGAAGGAAGCGGCGGAGAATACGCTCAATGGATATAAGGCTGCTCAGGTTTGTGTGCATATCTCATGTGAAATTTGTGGTTTTGGTACGATTTGAATTGTTATTCATCTAGATGGCTGTACGGCTGCTCAGATTTGTGTATATCTCTGTGAAATTTGTGATCTTCGTGCAATCGTTATTCTTAAAGCAGAAAAATGGATCTATATAAACCATGAGGAAAATGAAAAAATCACAAAAACTTAAGAGCAAGCATAATTCACCACGTAAAATTTGACAATTTGTGACCATCGTCGTAAAATAGGTCTAGTTTATTTTGTTTTGTGGAGTTATTTTATTTGTTTACTCACAAATTTAAGTGAATTTTCATTTACTTTGGCTATGTATAAATAATTCATTGCCAACAATATTAAAGAAAAATTAAATTATACGACAAAAATTAAACATTTCAGTGCATTTCGTGGTCCAGGGGGTTCTCTTGAACCCTTCTACATGTGGAGCAGGATGTTACTGCTCATTTAGCCATGCGTGGGACCCTACATATGGTTACTTTTGGTATTATTGATTCTAAATTCTTTTTTGTTTTTAAAATGATGTGACTTTTGCATTTGGTGTTCCGTAAGTGCTGTTATGGTGAATGGGTGTTCGATTGTCACAATTCTTGTTCTAGGCCTCAATTTCAAGCTTCTGGTACCAATCTATTACTTTTGCATTCGGTTCTGTTACGTCGGTCACTATCTTTGAGTCAAGGTTGAATCTTATAATTGTTATATTGGCGTTTGAAGTGAGAGATATTTCCTTGTCCTTGTCACTGCTGTATTTGTCAGTCATTGCTTTTAGATTGCAAATGTAATAGATTGGTACAAGGAATCCTTTTTCCTATAACTTTTAAAATTTTTTTTTTATTTATTTTTATATCTGTAAAGCCCTGTTGACATTCATCACAGTAGTTATGATTCGAACATTTCATTTGCAGGATATAGCTAATGCAGAGTTGGCTCCAACGCATCCAATTCGGCTAGGATTGGCTCTTAACTTCTCTGTGTTTTACTATGAAATTCTGAATTCACCAGATCGAGCATGCAGCCTTGCAAAACAGGTGAAGAGACATCTTAATCTCTTATTTTGACTTCCACTTCATGTCGGTTGTTAGAGGTATTGGCTGAAAGCTTCTTCCTTGTGTGAAAATTGCAGAGTAAATGTTGAGGATGATTTTGACATTGTGCTGTATCTTTTCCATTCTTGTTTTGTTTGGAGGATTTACTTTAGTTGGCAATATTGGTTAGTCGAATCTTAATGGTCATATGGAGAAGGACGTGAGAATGAGGCTGCTTTGCTGTTGCATATTCATTGACCTGATTGTTTTTGTAGCCCTTTGTTTCATATGCAGAAGGACCTATATAATGCAAATGGCTACCAGATACAGGCGGCATGTGGGGGCTGGCTTGAAATATTTGGGAATGACTAGGTCTAAACTTAGCAAATATTAATATACTAGTTTGTTTGACCATGTTTATTTGATTAACCGAATATGACCAAAGTATATGAATATCCGGGCCGATTATATAACCTGTTGCAAGAGTGGTGCCGTTTAACTTTCTTACCCTTTTGGCTAGGAGGTTATAATTTTTTAGTTTACTTGAGACTAATAGTTGATCTAATTGTTTTTTGGTTTGTATCAGGCTTTTGATGAAGCCATTGCAGAGCTGGATACACTGGGAGAGGATTCATACAAGGACAGCACCTTGATAATGCAACTTCTCCGTGACAATCTGACTTTGTGGACCTCAGACATGCAGGTTTTCCATCCACTCTTTCCTTAAGATTTTTGTGCCTTCCAATTTTCACACTGTGCACGCCATTTGTATTCTCTCACTAACAAATGTTTAATCCATTTTTAGGAGGACGGAGGAGATGAGATCAAAGAAGCACCCAAGCGTGATGATGAGCAGCAGTAAAGGTCTCATTTGTTTCCATTTTCGCACGTCTCTTCTCCTAAGTATGTTTTTGACTGGAGAAGCTGCGTGGTCTCGCTATCTATTCCTCTATGAGTCCCTAGGATTTGATGCCTTAATTTATAAGTACCTAATTTTCTAGTTCCCCATTTTTATTTTCAAGAATCTTGTTGTTTGGTCTTTGGATTATGAAGTTTTATGTTTTCTGCTTAAACTGGTGGGTGGCTTATTTTGATGGCTGTCAACATCTGATACTAGTGGTGGAATTTATGCCTCCACAAGAACAATGTTTCCTCCCTTGCTTTTATTAGTGGGGATGTGTCTTAAATCAACTCCGCATTTGGGTGTTTCTATTTTGTACCTGACAGTTTCTTATTGTTTGCTCACGATTAATCTTGATCGAGTTGCTGAGGGATAGTGCTTGAGCATTTCATGGGCTTTTTTTTTTTTTTTTTTTACTTTTCATGCTTTACAGATAAGTTATTCTCCTCACATATATCAATTAAAAGGCTCAAAAAGCCAAGATTTGGAAAGGGGTCTAGATTAGCCTTCGGCATTAGTTTTGGAAGATGAGATTTTATCTGGATTTCCTGTATTCAGAAGCCCTAGTCAAAGTCTGCAGTACATGTTCTTCGTTTCTGCTGGCGGTGAACATTGGATTCTGACCCAGCCTCTGATGGACGCATTGGGCCGAAGGGTTCTGGGCCGAAAGTAAAGGTCAGGACCGTCTTATGGCCCAATGCCTGTTGAATACCCATTTGGGCTCAATGCTTTTGATTCGGGCTGAAGGGACCAGACTCATGAGCCGCCTCGGGAGGCCGTTAGAGGAGTTATGGATAGCACGTGGCTTTGTACATGTGGCAGTTGAGAATGCCCGTCCGGAACCTTCTAGAAGCACTACGTGGCAAAGCGGTTATTTGTGACGATTCTCGATTCTGTTGAAGATCAAAGCTGACGATTTTCTTCTATGTTCTGTATGCTGAGGTTTTCTTGGACGAAACCAGTGTCTATTGCTATTTGCTAGAGACTATTGTTGCGATTGTTTGACTGATGATTAGCTTCTCGAGCAAGTGTTCCGGGAGGATTTAGTAATTTTTTTTTTTTTTTTTATCTAAAATTCTAATTGGAGGACCAAAGCATTTTCTATCAAGTAATTAGGCTGACTTTATGGAAAGCGCAAATAGAAGTGTTTCTGCAATGATTTTATCACTATTACTAGCGATCCTAGGATCCGGATCCTCTATAAAGATTTCACCGTGAGGATATTCGAGGGTCTTGTTGTGGAGCTGCCAATACATTAATGAGAAGATCCAAGCCCCTTCTTCTTTTTTGACCTAAAAATATAATGCGAATTTAACAAAAAATTTAAAAAGTTTTTTTTTTTAAAAAAGAAAAAGAATGGAGCCTAACATTCTCTTTCTTATGAAATTTATCCTTTGGCAGAGACGGAGCCTTGAAGGGGGAGGTGGCACGTGCCACCCTCGGGTCCAAAAAAAAGTAATTTTTGTTACAAGAGCACTGATATTTTTCAAAATACGTGTATTATTTTTTGTATTAAACATATTGATGAATGAGTAGTCCATCAAAAAGTGTCATTTTTGGGCATTAAAGTATGTTGGTGGATGATTAACCTATAAAAATGTGTATCATTTCAAGTATAGGCCTTGTTTCCCACAAGATTGTATGAGGAATCTCATAAAATCAACTGGTTGATTTTATAAGATTTCCCATTTTAACACCTTGATTTATGGGAAATCTCGTAAAATCAAGGTGCTAAAATTGAAAATCCCATAAAATCAACCACATAATTTTATAGGATTTTGCACAAAATCTCGTGGGAAACAAGGTCTTAGAAATAATTAAATTTGAAACACTTGTACTTTTTTTCATACTAATTCCTCCCTTCGCCGGAAATGATAATCCACTAACAAAAATTTCAATTTTCGGATAAAAAAATAAAGCACCTCCCTTCATGATTTCTTACTTCTCTTGAC
Source organism: Vaccinium vitis-idaea (assembly GCA_963854785.1). Taxonomy (NCBI): domain Eukaryota; kingdom Viridiplantae; phylum Streptophyta; class Magnoliopsida; order Ericales; family Ericaceae; genus Vaccinium; species Vaccinium vitis-idaea. The sequence continues at coordinate 6,407,458 of OY978215.1, read as the reverse complement.
GCAAAGTTTAAAAATGTAATTGAGATTTTTATCCAAAAATTACATGGTATTTTATAATAAAGTATCTTTGAAGGAAGAAAAGAGAGACAATATTAATTTTGAGTGCTACCTCTGAATCGGAATCCTTGCTCTGTCCATATCCGTTGGTTTGGCTTGCATCATAACTTGAGGTTATATTAAACCGTTCACCTTTGTCGGACTATTGAGCAGCTTTTCGGGTTATAAATTTGAGCACTCCAGACCCGGTCCAATACGGTATCATCCGAACCTATCAGAATTCACTCGTATGCATATATCCAATATCCTATTCCCGCCCAAATACTCTCTCTCGGGAGGAAAAATGGAGGACGATGAAAGTAAGGTGAATGTGAAGGTGGAAGACATGGCGAATTATCTGACAAAACACCACGCCGATCAGCTACGCACCATCATTCTCTCCGCTGACCCTCGCCTCCATTACCCTCTCTATGTCGAGTAATTTCCCCCCCACTCTCTCTATACGTATCGCCACATGTAATGCGTATTTGTGCCCTAACTCTTTTTCTTCTTCTTCTTCTCTCTAAACTTACTCTCTCACTGTCTCAGCATTGCAGAGTTTATGCATTCAAATCCCACGCTTGCATATGCTATTTACGTCGAACCAATTGACCACTTGCGCCTATTTGACGAATCAGCTACGTATGCACAGGAGGTATTTCTGCTTTTTATTTTACTTCCTACGCAGAGCCGGCTGCAGAAATTTTGTATACAAAACCCTATATAGGGTAGTGATTTTCGCACTTCCAACACTCTTTTTGCTTGTTATTCTTTTGTATGTCAATTTACGAGATTAATTTTTCATTTATATACTCTTCAAACTTAGGAGGACAATTTTTATTTTTTATTTTTTATGACAAAGGAACAGCCCCACAACCAGGCCACTAATGAACCCAATTGCGTGACCCAAACCTCCGGAGAACTAGCGCGGCCACACCATTCACAGCCCCCCACTTACTGCAAGGGTACTCATCCGGTGGGGAATCGAACCCCAGGCCTTGAGGACTATCCCCAAAGCCTGACACTTGCCCTAACCACTGGGGCAACCCCTGGGTGTGTAGGAGGACAAGATTGTAAATTCACATTGCAAGAGGACAAAAAATGGAGTGCATTGTGAAAATTGGGAGTATGAAAATCAATTACCAACACTATACTAGAATAAAGGTATTTATTTTGATTGAAGATATATGAGACCTAGTTTATTTTGTTTTATTTAGCTATACGATCTACTTACTCATAAAAGTGAATTTTCATTTACTCTGGCTTTTCTGAGAATGATCCGGTGCAAACAATATTAAAGAAAAATCAAATTATATGGGAAAAAAATGTTAAATTTAGTGTATTTTTAGAATTTAGGGGTTCAAGCTAACCTCTTGAAACCCTATTATAGTTGCCCCAGATTCCATGCCTACATCTTGGGACGGACGGAGGATTGTTAATGAATTGATTTAAGTCGATTTTGCGATGTTTATGGGAATTCAGGAAGTCATAGATACATATTTGAAAGGTTGGAACAATGCTAGCGTGAAGAAGTTTGTGCACGTTCGGATTACTGCTCGCGGTTCTCCTTTTAAGTGCCCGGGTTAGCTTGTCTCTGCACTTCTATTTTTGGACATAGATTTTACTCCCTCCGTCCCATTTTGTTTCCTTGTTATTTCAGTTTGGAATGTATCAAATTGTTTGCTCTCTTTGAAAAATCAAAGAAAGGAGTGTGTAAATTGTAAGCAGAGAATAAGAGGCAATGTTGGAAATCCCGTTAAACTTTCTAGGGAGACTTGCATTAATTACATGTCCCCTTGAAGGGCTGAGTTTCCGGTACATAGCAAACAATATGGGACAGAGGGAGTAGTTCATAGTGAAATTGTTTTAATAGAATTTTGTGTATTTTTTAGAAGCTTTTCCGAGCATTGGGCGGCTCAGAGTGAAGCATCGTGGGAAACTTCTCACCCTCCAAGGAACTGTGGTCCGGTCTGGAGCCATCAAGATGATTGAAGGGGAAGTGGAATTTGAGTGCCGGAGATGCAAGCGCAGGTGCTGATTGTGTGCAGTTTTGCTGCATTGTGCTTTAGGTCAAAATATTTTTTGAACATTGCTGAAGTAGATCAATTATTAGTATAAATTCTTCAGTATTTTCGCAAACTACAGTTTTAATATCATATTTTAGTTCGAGAAAAATTGTGAATAATTGTCTCATGGCAGCATGATTTGAAATTCCACCTGCGAAATAATGATCGCATTGAATATGAAACGAATAGAACTCTGTATCATGCATATGTCATCTGTGGCTCTGCAGATTCATCTTTAACTTGACTGTTCATCTCAGTGATAGTATTCTTGGTACTCTTAGTCTTTCTGATATTTATTCTTATTGGCAAAAGCTCAATCTGGAAACTTAATTCTTCACAAAGTTTTTTCTACTCATTTTGTTTTATTAAGGTTTGGCTGATCTTGTACTCACAACAATCATCTGACGTAGCGAGAAACCACTCAAAGCCAAATCAAGCATTATAGCTTTGTAAGGTTTTTTGGTTGGTGAGTTTCAATCCGAGACAAAAATTGAAATTTAAACAGTTGCGCTGGCTGAAAAACGTGACCATGTTGTCAGCAATAAATCCAATAATGTTGGCATGGGATCAATCATGTACAAGACAATTACGTTTTGTTTCTTGAGTCTTTGAGATGAATCTGTTTACACTATGGGCCTTTTTGTTTGAGGGGACTAATAGTGGAAGGGTATTTAATCTCACAGGACATTTAATCCATCAGAAGAATGTGATGGGATGTCGAATCCCAAGGCGCCCATAATATTTGATATCCCACACTTTGTTGGACTATATATCAACAAATCCCGAATTTGTGGTCTACTTGGATTTATTGTTTGGTGTATAAAAAAGGCCCTATGGGCTTAGGAGTGTAGACACATAGATTTGACATCTTAGATGCTCAATCTTACCTTAGCTTCTGGGTTCAATCAACCTATAGTAGAATGACCATGCATAATACATTGCTAATAAGAACCACTTACTAAATGTTAATAACTACCAACTGTATCTTCTTTCTGTCTTTGGTTTTCTTGTAGGGTTTCGAAGCTTCATCAAATCTTTGTTTAGCTAAGACACTGAGTCTGTTTTTGTTTTTGTTTTTTCTTGTGGCATACTTGTGTGAAGAATAAGGAATGATTAGCAGAATCTGAGGAATAAAGAATGATTTGGCAGAATCTTAGGAATAAAGAATGATTTAGCAGAATCTTAGGGTTTCCTTGTTTTATGATTTAGTAGAATCTTAGGGTTTCCTTGTTTTGTTATTTCCGTATTTGTCATCTCCTATTTAAACACTTGTAATAACGTAGGTTTATATATTCAGAAATATACATTCAATATTTCAGTAATAATGCCTTGGTTTGTTTCTCTCCCCTTTGGTTTCTATCATGGTATCAGAGCGGGTTCGATCCTGTGACATGTCCCTCCTTTGTTTTCTGCATCAGCCTCCCTCCTCCTATGGATCTCTCGCTCTCTCTTCTCCTTCGATGGCAGCAACATCAGCAGCAGCAGCACAACAGCATCAACGGTAGCAACAACATCAGTCAGAGCACTCTCTCTTCCTCTCCGTACAACAGCCTCCCTCTCTCATAGCAGCAAGCAGCAACGTCAGGTAGCAACTCAACAACAGCAACAACTCAGCAACCTTCTGACCTCCGGCGACTCTTGCCGGAGCTTCGTCAGTCTCCGGCGACCTCCAAACAACTTTATTTGTTGGTCTAAACTTTAGATCTGCAAACCCCAGTCTGTTTTGGGACTCCTGGCACCTTCGCCGAAGCTCCGTCAGCCTCCCTCCCTCTCTGTTCTGCATCTGCCTCTAAAAATCTCAGATCTCTCTGATTTTCTGAACAATGGGTCTGTCTTCTCTCTCCCCACTCAGTCTGTAGTTGTCCTCTCTTCTCTGAACACTGGGTCTGTTCTCTCCCTCCCCACCCAGTCTGTAGTTTTTTTTCTGAAATCTGAAGCCGATTTCTGTTCGGCATCTGTTCCTTCCTCCTATCTGTAGCCGAAATCTTTCAGCATCGGTTTCTCCTCCCATCTGCAACCGTTTGGCACCGGTTCTTATTTGCATCTGTTCTGTTCTGGTTCTTATTTGCATCGGTTCAACGTTTGGCATTTTCAGCATCAATGGAAGCACTTTGGTTGGAATTGGCTTACATCCTTGGCAAACTCACGATGCTCTCCGGGCTCGCATCATGAGTTTGAGGGGGGGTGTGAAGAATAAGGAATGATTAGCAGAATCTGAGGAATAAAGAATGATTTGGCAGAATCTTAGGAATAAAGAATGATTTAGCAGAATCTTAGGAATAAAGAATGATTTAGCAGAATCTTAGGGTTTCCTTGTTTTATGATTTAGTAGAATCTTAGGGTTTCCTTGTTTTGTTATTTCTGTATTTGTCATCTCTTATTTAAACACTTGTAATAACATAGGTTTATATATTCAGAAATATACATTCAGTATTTCAGTAATAATGCCTTGGTTTGTTTCTCTCCCCTTTGGTTTCTATCAACTTGAACACAATTGTTGTCCTTTGTGAATATGTTTCTAAATATACCAAGATATGGTGGTCTATGCTAGTTGATTTTTCACAATCACAACTTATCGTGTTGATGTTGATGATGCGGCTCAGGTTCAAAGTTTATCCTGAGGTGGAAACTAGAAATACCCTGACACCGCCATCAGTTTGCCCATTCCAGGTATACTCTTTACTCTTCTTTAGCAAACATATATTTTTCTTACTTTTTCTGATTACTTTATGTCTTTAAGAGAATGCGTGCAATTAGGTGGCAACAAATTGGCAAATAAACAATGCCATGTTTTAACATACAAATTACAAAATAATAGGACTATCATTTTCATTTTTTAAAATGACATTTGGTTCTTTATCATGAAAAATCAAGAGTTCTAGGTTCTTAGTTTCTTAGCGGACTCAACGGGGTCGGGATTCAGGCTTGTAAATATGGAATTTAAACTTCTAGCTAAACTTCGCTTTTAAGTCAAGGGTTCAAAGTTTTCTCGTGTTTTCCCGACATTGTCTTTCAACTAAGCATTTATTGGGCAATTTGGTGTATGAAGTTCTGTCTTGATTAGCTATTCATGGTGTACAATGACAAATCATTTTCTCCCATGACAGAGTTATAAAGTTTGTGGAGGCACCAGTTTCCTACCTGTAGACGGTCCAGTGTGCCATGATTATCAGGAAATTAAGATCCAAGAAAGTACACAAGTGCTGGGTGTTGGGGCAATCCCTCGTTCAATTCCTATCATTTTGACTGATGATCTTGTTGACCTTGTCAAGGCTGGAGGTAAAATGTTACACAAAGCTCATATTTGATCTTCTAGAGAGGCTTGGTGATACTGGTCTATAATTATGGCACCATTGCGAAATCTTTAGCTATTGCCAAAACCTGTTCTTCAGGTCTATATTAACCGTGAAAGGAAGACTGTTAGCCTGCCTCACATGCTCCTGAACCATATGATGTGTCTATACTCATTCAGACATCAATGTCCATAGGAATAGGATAATGAGGTAGTGTATCCAGCAGTTTGGTTGAACAACATATTGTAGGGGGAGAGGGTTTTAAATTTTTAATCCACAAGTTCTTTCTTTACTGCAGCTTAGGCATGTTATCTCGAGTTGCTTGGTTAGATGAGGTGGTGTTTGGAAGACTCAACTGCTTTGGAAATGTACAAACTTGGAAAAGTTTGTCTGTCTTAATTATTCTACACTCAACAGACTATATTAGAGTTTATGCTAACGTACCTACTTCATGTAATGAGTGGGAAAGATACCATGCCTTTGTTCTTATGCTGATGGTGAAGAACCCTCCGAAATTTTGAGACAACTTAGTTTATCCTAGATTGCCTCTTGCCTCTTGGGCGATTAACGTTTTCTCTATGAATTACAGATAGACAGAATAGTTGAAATTGAACTGTTGGTGTATGTTAATAAGTAAGGAGATCTTACTCGCATTATCAGCTTGGAGACAAATAGAACATTAAAATGAAAATGAGAATAAAAAAAATATAGGTATGTGAGGTGAATTTTTTTTACAAGACATACAGCCCAAACAGATGTTACTTGAACTCTTGAAAATAAACCCATTACCTGTGTTGGATACTTAACTCCTAGAGAAGGGTGTGGGACGTGTTTGATAGTTCACATCTGACAGTGGTAATATGTTTTGTTAACATTGTCCTTATGTGCATATTGAATTCGCACTATTGCTAAAAAATGATTGTAAGCGTCTTTTCTCCAACTTTTTTGGAAAAAAAATAATTTATCACATAAAAAGATTAGCATCCATAAATAATGACTCCTTTTTTTTGAATCCGCATACCCTATAAGAGTTTTGACGGGTCCAACCCTTGGAAGCCTAGAAATGCTCCTGCACCTACTACGTACCACGAGTCCATGGAAAAGCAGAATTGGTCCAGGGACAGTGTTCTAAAAGAAGGTCTAGAAGGCCGAATACTCGCCGCCTAGGCGCTAGAAGGACCCTCCCCGACTAGCCCGACTAGACTGATTATCCCGACTATCCCGACTAATTGTCTGACTAGTCGCCGAGTACTCGGCCCTGGAAGCTAGAAGGTGCCCGGCCGTCCTGGGAGCGCCTAGCGAGTTTTAGAACCTTGTCCAGGGAACTGACAAGAAGGGATCAAATTAATAGTGGCAACTCAAAAAGATATCACCAGTCTGAGTTTTGTTTGAAAATGAGGAGGAAAACTGTTGGCTAACCTGCGCAGATTACATCAAGTGGACTGGGGGAGTAAGAATGCAAGAAGAAAAGAAACATTAGATGACAAGACATGCTGTAGAAGGACTGCAATGGAATAGAATGTCCTCGCCCCTTGGTCTGCACCTGGCTAGTGAGAAGTTAATGCAACATCAGGACAATAATTTTCTGTCCACCCTGTTTGCTATTATGGGGTCTTAGAACAAGTTTTTCTGATTAAATCCATTCTCAAAAAAATAAGGAGAATGTTGCCATGTCTGCCAGCTCTTTCACATTAGAAAGAACTCTGACGTTTATATGAAGTTAGACGGTGTAGTGCTAAAATAAATAATATGGATTTCATAATTTGCATCATGGTCCTGTTATATATTTTGTCAAACTTTGTGCTCTCCATGCTGAGAATGATGTTTCTTTCATCTTATTTTTTCTTTGGTGGGATAACCTTTTTAAGTTGTATTCAGATGATGTTACTGTTACTGGGGTTTTGACTGCAAAGTGGTCTTCGGATTTGAAGGATGTGCGTTGTGACCTTGATCCTGTATTAATTGCTAACAATGTGAGGTAATCAGAGTGCTTTCTTTGTTATAATCTTGAATATCAAATGATTCCAAGTACACTTACGCAAAATGTGGAAGCATTTTAAAAGCAATTATAAGAGACCTCTGCATTCTGCAATTGATCTTTGGTGTCAATAAGGCACAGTTGAGGTGGGAATGTTAGTAGTTAGTTTATTTTTCTCTTGGTGGTTTGCATTAAATTTGTAATCCACTTACGGCATATATTCACAAGATTTTGTGTGTGTGTGTGTGTGTGTGTGAGAGAGAGAGAGAGAGAGAGAGAGAGAGAGAGAGAGAGAGAGAGAGAGAGAGAGAGAGAGAGAGAGAGAGAGAGAGAGAGAGAGAGAGAGAGAGTACCTACTTATTTGCTTTTCTGTTGCTGAATTTGCAAATAGCTCTTTTTAATGATTTATCCAATGATTTGTGACCATGTGCTTATAAGCTTCTGTTAAACTACTTCCCATGTTATTATTTGCATGCTTTAGTTCCTTACACTTCTGTGGTCGATTTGAAGAAGTAAAATGCAATTGTGGGACAGAACATTTAACTTTTTATTTACTTCCACTAATTGATATCGGCGTTTATATTGCAAACACTTGTCTCAATTTCAAAACCTTGGGTGAGGTCGTATTCAGCTTTTGTGAGGCTGTTAGCTAGTGGATTCGCAGTTATCTTGGTCATTTGAATACTTTCTATTTTGGTCCTTTATTTATTTTCTATTAGCATGCACACTCCTTTCATAATTTCCAGCGTACTTTTTGTGCTTTCTCGATGAAAAGCAGGTTGAAAACTTGAGATAAGTAGGTTCGCTTTTCCCTATAATTTTTTTGATGAATTTTCACATTTCAGGAGAGTTAATGAGTTGAAGTCAGACATTGATATTCCAGATGATGTTCTCATGACGTTCAAGCAGTTTTGGTTGGATTTCAAAGATAAACCTTTGCAAGGTAAAGTAGTCTATTTAATTATTGGATTCCATTTGCTTCAGCACCACACAAGGTTCTTGTATTCGTCCCTGTTTTTACTTTGGTAGTTTTGTCCTTACAATATTTGAATATTATCACAGGGAGGAATGCCATTCTGCGAGGTATATGCCCCCAAATTTTTGGTCTCTTCACTGTAAAGCTTGCAGGTATCCCATCCACAAGAAATTTCTTTTGTATTTGACTTCTAAGGTTAACACTCCATTGCCTACTTCAGTTTGAATATACAAGTACAAGGTAATTAGAGATGCTTTTCTTTCAATCTAGTGGCATTAACACTTATTGGAGGTGTTCAACATGTTGATGCTTCTGGGACCAAAGTTCGGGGAGAGTCTCATTTCCTTCTGGTTGGTGATCCAGGTGACGTTTTATTGTCCCATGTAACAAATATCTAGAATTTATTGCAATTGTTTTGTGTTTCCTTTGGCATAAATTTTGGCAATACGCTCAAGTTGCAACTTTGGTTGATCATATTAACTACTTAGCGTCTCCGCCCCACCCACGGTCTTCCTTGAGGAAGTGGTGCTGCTGAACTACCTTTCCGAATGTACTGTAAAGTTTTGTCATCGTTTTTGGCTATGGTGCATAAATAGTTAAATTCTGATGGCTAGTTGGAGGAAAAGATTTTCTGTGCTCGACATCTAAAGGAAAACAAGCAGATCCACATTTCATCACTGTTAAAAAAAACTTCCACACAAGATTTGTTTTTACTACCTTTTAGGAATGTGGGTTTGAATAAATTCCCATATACTTTTCTTTTCTGATCCATTATCTGGTTGTAGAAATTTTCTCAGCGCAACCTAAAAGAAACTGATCCATTGACATTTCTATTTAATTCTGCTACTTGATAAGGTACTGGAAAGTCTCAGTTCTTGAAGTTTGCTGCTAAATTGAGCAACAGATCAGTAATTACTACTGGGTTGGGAAGCACAAGTGCGGGATTGACAGTAACTGCAGTCAAGGATGGAGGTATGTTCTTTCACCTTTTGGCTTAATATTTATTTCGAAATTCGATCTACCTACCTATGTATCTGTTGATTTACTTATCTCCTCATATGCTTTCTTAGTCATTGTTCGGCTTGAATCAATTCAGACACAGCTACAGACAGTTGCCATCTTTCCAGCTCTTACATCTCCTCTTTCTCCTGTATTTCTTGGCTACAAAGTTTTACCACCCTAAAACTCGTATTTGTAACTTGGTGGCTGGTCAATCTGGACTCAGTAAACCGTAGCAGGTTTGCTTTAGAGGACTCTGTCGAGTGTCGAATTGTCAATATATCTGCCTACAGGCTACTAATCTCAGCTTTACGATCTATGGGATGGTTGTGTTGACTAATGTCAGCGTCATCAACCTCCAATTGGCAGTACTGTGGTATTTAAGCATGAATTTTGAACCCTGAGTAGAAGTTCTATAACAGCTTAGTGCAGCAGGTCTATAATTTTGTTCTCCCACAACTTAAAAAGGCTTCTTGCTTTATCCCACGACACGAAAGAACTGTCAGTAAGATTTTCAGTGGTCTGTTTAGAAATAGTGGGAAGTGATCTCTGTCGCTCCGTTATTGACTCCATACGTTTGGCGCTGAAATAGAGTATCATTCTTGTTGATGAAGCTGTGGCTAAAATTCTTACAAGGCATGGAAGAATGAGATGATTTGAAGCTGATCTGATGCTATTGTAATAAGCAGGGAATGACTACCGGAGGTTTGGGTTGTGTGTGTTACGACAACTCCTTAGAGCCTCTCATACTGCAGAAAAGTCCCACTGAACTACAGTTTCCTTCTTGTACTTCATGTTTCTTGGCCTTACCAAACAAAATGGTGTGTCATGTGTGTTTGTAAAGTAATTTTGAAATCCCTGGAAAGTTTTTGTTGGACCTGCTTTTCATCAAACATACAAGATATGGAAAGTTCAGCTCCATAGAATAATCTATATGTAATTAATACCAAAAAACTAAAAGAAAAAGTACTAAGGGATTTATTGAACTTTCAGGAGAGTGGATGTTGGAAGCTGGGGCCCTTGTCTTAGCAGATGGTGGTCTTTGTTGCATAGATGAATTCGACAGGTACTACTTTTGAATGGCTGCATTATGCTAGTTTGCTCTAATAAATGCTCGAAAGAAAGCAACTTATCTTCTCTGTTTCATCCCTTGGTATTTGGTACCTCACTTCCGCAGTCTATTATGTTTTGACATCCCTATTCTAGAAAACTGGCCTATGCCACATTGTGATTCTTCGAGTTTTGCTTCCCTGGTTACTTAATATGCAAACTTAGGGACAAATTAAGGACTCCTTAATCATGGTATATTAACGAAGGACCCCTTAATCATAGTATTTAACAAGTCTAGAAAGGAAGTAAAATGTGTATCGGAAAATGTTGGATATTCAGCATCAATTCTTTAGCTTTTCCTTACTTTGTTTATCCAGTTCCGGCTCCCCAATTTCTTCTGGGATCCTTGTTTCAATTCGTTTCACAATATCTTATTTGGACCAAAGTGAGTATATCATATGAAGCTTTCTATACGAATCTGGAAAGTTAATCATACCGTTAACTTCTGAGAAACCTCAAAAAGTCAATTGTACTTGGTTCACTAAGGCATGGAACTTTTTTTAGCTTAAACTTGCTGCATATTTGATATTCCTATCAAGCTGATGTATGGTGTGCCTTTCTCTAGGGAAGATGAGATTTAATTGATAATTAGCTATTATACATCATTATATCCACCAAGAAATGGCAACGAAAGGAATGTAACTTATATAAGGTAGTCTTCCACATGAAGACATGTTTGCTAAAGGATAAAACTTCCCTCGGAAATATCTGAGTAAGTGTTCTATAAAAGTCGTTCTTCGGGTGCTTCTTGGAAAACCCTTCTTATCAGCATAAGAAAGGACATGTTATGGTACGGTACTTGACCTAAAATATCTCTTGTTTGACAGCATGAGGGAACATGACAGAGCAACGATACATGAAGCGATGGAGCAACAGACGATAAGTGTTGCCAAGGTAGGTTAGTATATACCTGGTAACTAACTGGAAAAAATATGACAAGTTCCAAGTTACCTGTGACTGCCCTGTGTAGTCTCCAAATTTTGCTAGAAATTTCGATTGCCTATAGTGCAAAAGATGAGTTGACCAAGGAAGCACCAAATTGTTCACACACATTCCACGTTCCAAGTGCCACACTTTATAGCCAATCACTATGGTTCATGAGCTTGGACCAGTTAGATGAAAATCTTAACCAATTTACTTCATTATGTTTTGTAGTAATAATTATGAATAGGAAGTCTAATTTTTTATTTCTTCTGTTATATTTCTATTTTGAATTAGAAGCTCTCTGATTCTGTGGTGGAAACATTGATTCCTGAATGTTTTGCAAATTTTCAGGCTGGTCTTGTGACAACTCTTAGTACTAAGACGATTGTCTTTGGTGCAACAAATCCCAAAGGACATTATGATCCTAGTCAACGTATCTTTGTGAGAACTTCTGTTAGATGTTTTCATTACCTTTAGGGACATTTACTATCAGGTCACCCTTGGATCCCATAATTACCATCACGTCAAGCCCAACTCTGAAAAATTCCCATCAGGTCAAAGCGATACCATATGAAAGTGCCTAAACCACTAAAACCCAATAATATGAAAGTCACCCTAAACCTAAACTCTATGGTACCCTACGACTATGGTACCCTAGGTGCCCTATGACTAGGGTACCCTTATGACTAGGGTACCCTATGAAAGTGCCTAAAATCCTAGGGTACTCTATGAAAGTGCCTAAACCACTAAAACCCTATAATAGAAAGTGCACCCTAAACCTAAACTCTAGGGTACCCCTATGACTAGGGTACCTTACGACTAGAGTACCCTATGAAAGTGCTTAAAATCCTAGGGTACTCTATGAAAGTGCCTAAACCACTAAAACCCTATAATAGGAAAGTGCACCCTAAACCTAAACTCCAAAAAAGAGTGACTTACCTTTGTGGTAATTAAAAAAAATGACTTACCTTAGTGGTAATTAGACATCTCTTTTCTAGACCTAGACCTAGACCTAATAATCCCTTACCTTTATCTACAAACAACTGTTAGCTGATTACATGGGTTATTGTTCACTATAAAATGTACTTGCATTTTAAGCAACGAAAAAGATGTCAACTTCAGTTAAATCTGGTGGCCTCATACTTACAAAGTCAGTCTTCTAGCTTATTTTTATGCGTAAAATTTTTGTCCATCCTTAACAAAAGCTAGCTCTGTCGGTCAACACGGCACTTTCTGGACCCTTGCTTAGCAGATTTGATATAGTCCTAGTCCTACTGGATACCAAGAACCCGGAGTGGGATGCAGTGGTTTCATCTCACATTCTTGGCCAGGTAATGTTTAATGGCTTTAATGAAGTACGTGAAGCATTTGAATAGATCCAAGTAGTGGTTGATTTTTTGGTAATCAGCAGGCTGAACCAGAGAAAGGCAAGCATGACGAGGATTTAGCAAATTTCTGGCCACTTCCAATGCTTAGAAGGTGAACATTTTTAAAGCATTTGCATATTTAGAAATACAATTTTGGGTCAGTGAGTAAATACAGACCACGAGATTTTGTCTCTAGCTAAAACAAAAGCTCATTTTTTTTTAGACTCTCGGCTAGCAATACACTCTAACCTGGACCCACATTTGTTGCATGCCCCATTTAGGAATATGTCGGGGTTCTTATTGATCACCTGATGGTCAGAAAAGATATCTTTCTTACTAATAAACCTTACAAACGTTATTTCCAATCTCAGTTATGTTTTAGGTATAGATGATTTGATAGCGGCTTTTACTTTTGATTAGTCATAGTTTTGCATCCTATTGTTTGTGTGATCATTCAATGTTGGGAAAATCAATAGCAAACAACCAAGTGATGAAGGGACCTCGAATTCAATGTGAAGGATGGTTAAATTCTACAATATTTTGTTCCTCATTTTGAACTAAGAGCGGGTTTGTCTGTATACGTTCACCTGTAAAATTCAAAGTATTTTGCGATTCATGTTACATTTTTCTGAAATGAGTAGGTATTTATTAAGCAGGGTGTTGTTTTGAGAACAGTGTGAGTTGCATGCTGAGGACTTCTTGCAGGTACATTCATTTTGTCAAAAGATACTTCAAACCGGTCCTCACAAAGGAAGCTGAGAGGGTCATTTCGAGCTATTATCAATTGCAACGAAGATCTGCGACACAAAATGCAGGTTATATAAAGAAAACAATCTTTTTAAAATTCCTAAATGTCGTCACTTTATTTCCTTAAATCATGCGTTTTACTGCAGCTAGGACAACTGTGCGAATGCTGGAAAGTTTAATTAGACTTGCTCAAGGTACATATTCTTCCATTCATTCCATCCAATGAGCATAGACTCCCAATTTCCACCACGAAGTATTATAGCTATTTATGATCTATGTTTTCAGCACATGCAAGACTGATGTTCAGAAACGAGGTAACACGATTAGATGCCATCACGGCTATTCTATGCGTCGAATCATCGATGACTACGTCAGCAATAGTGGACAGCGCTGGGAATGCACTGCACTCCAACTTCAGTGAAAACCCTGACCAAGAATGTATCCTCTTGACTGAGTTTGCTCATATAATTACATTTTTATCAAGTTATCAACTCACGCTGCCAAATTCTGAAGCCTTTGACCCCCAGTTTGTGATATTAATGCATCTTCCACGAGATGAGGCATATGTTTAGCCGAACTAACATGTATACGTTTGCAAAATATGGATAGAAAGGGTTCAAATTGCCTGATCATTCATTTTAATAGATTTATCATGGATACCTGTGGACAATATTGAGCTTCTAGGTAGTCGAGATGTTTCAGATAACAAATGGTGGTTCCAAAGCTTCGATTATTTCCCAAAAGTGGTATTCATCTTAGTTAGGTGCTACACATATCTTTCCTATTCAAATTCTGAGCCTGTAGATCATGTTTCATCTCCATGAATAGATATATCCTTTCGTTCTTCCAGAAATACGAATTCTTTAACTGTGTTGTTCCTAGACTCTACACAGGAAAGGCTGATCATTCAAAAGCTAAGCTCTATTGATGAGTTCCCGGACCTAGACAGTATGACAGGATCTTTAAGAGAATGAGAAAGCAAGGGGTACCATGGTGATATATAAAAGTTGATTTCAAGCTGCTGCTCAGGAGCACGGGAAATTGGTTATCCAAATTTCTATTGCAAGAACCTCACGTGTTGCTTGAAAAGGTAATATCTTAAGACTATTAGCTCTTAACAATTTTTTTTTTTTTTGAGTGTGTGTGGTGAAATGCTTGTAAATGTTTTTGCACTCTATTTATAGTTTGGCTAATATACCCACTATGTTTTTCATGATGTTTAGATTGGCTATGTAGGATTCAATCTTCCTTTTTACCTTTCAAATTTGGCTACTTGGGAAACTTCAAACGTATGGCACAGTAGAAAATCAACAATGGACTCATTCATCTTCAAACGTATGATAGTAGTAAAAAATTAACAATGGACTCATTCATCTTCAAACGTTATAGTACAGTTGAAAAATTAGCTAGGACTCAGTCATCTCCTTTCATTGGTTATTGCTTGGCGGTTAAGCACATAGTAATAAGAAGATTAACCGACCGAGTCACCGACTCGGGCAGGGGATCTCAATTCTCAACCATGTGATCACTTGACTTACAGGTCAAACTTACTGTCAAAAGTTCTATGTACACGACGGGAGTGGGGGTCCTGTAGTCACTATACCCTGTAGTGAATAAATCTCGACCTTCCAAAACAAAAATGGATGGCTGAGATTCTTACTACACGCCTGTAGTGAGTTGCTCACTACAGACTCCCCGGATCCGCGAACGGGACGCGTACGGTGATGATGGCAGTGAAGAAGTCGCACAAGATTGGAGAGGAGAAACAAACAAACCGCGTTTTTGCCTAATTTAAAAAGGGTAGGAATGTTTTTGCCTTCTTCTTCTGCGTATCGCTTTCAGACTTGTCCCCACCGTGGATCCTGAAATGCCATTTACGAATCCAACGGTCAATGGACTGCGACAACGGAGTAGTGTTATTTAGTAATATCCTTCGAAATTCCAGACGTCTTCTTCACATAATCCTCTTTATAAACACCCTCCCACGCCCTCTGTTTCTCCTCAACTCTCTCTCTCTTCTGCATTGTCTCTCAATTCTCTCTCTACTGTCTTCAATGGCTTACTCCAGCATCACGATTACAATGCTGACAGCATTATTAATTGCAACCGCGATTGCCCAATCGCCGTCCCCCGCTCCATTTCCTACGCCCATAATGCCGCCACAACCCTTCGACGCTCCCTCGCCCTCCCACGCTCGCTTTCATCCGCCACGACCCTTCAAACGCCACGCTCCCTCGCAGTCTCCATCGTCCGTGACTCTGCCACCAGCTTTTGCTCCGGCACCTTCTCCGTCCTCCGTAACTCTGCCACCAGCTTTTGCTCCAGCACCTACTCCATCTTCCGTCCAGTCTCCTGCGGTCTCACAGGCGCCGGCAACCCCTTCCCCGTCGTCCATTGCGAATCCTCCAGGCTCTTTCTAAACACATGTATTGTCACCGAACGCCGCCGTTTCGAACAGACTAGCCCTGGGAACCTTCGCCGCCGGTTTACTAGTCATCTCTCTGGTTGCGTAGATTTTCGATCGGAGAATTCTTTGCATAATAAGTGGATTTAGGATCACATATGTTCTTTATTACTAGTACTAGTTTGATATTGTCGTATACTACTATTGAAGCGTACAAAATTTCAGATTTTGATATATGATATCCGATCAAGTTACTTTTTTGCATGAATATATTACTCTGCGAGCCCTAGAAAATAAAGGTTTAGTTCAATAATTAATACACAAACAAGGTGGTGGAAAATGGCAGTTTTCCACCACTAGTGCAAGGCATGTTTCCTCATGTGGATATGCCATCAAATTCTGGATTTGCCGACAAAATTGTATAGTGCCCGAAAATATATCTCAACCATGCATGCAACGTACCTTTCTTTCTTAAGTTTTTAATTGCAAAAGTGCCTCATAGAATTTAGATTATTGCTCTTGTATATTACTCTCTCCATCCATTTTCAAGTGTCACTTTGTAAATCCAACTTATTAATAAAACACTATCATTACACCTTTCACATTAACTTTTTTTTTTTGGTACACCTTTCACATTAACTTTTGAATAATGATGCAGACACACCCTTTCAACCATACTCTACCACACCCTCACTCACATGTGAGTGGTCCCCACACCCACATGTGAGTGAGGGTGTGGTAGAGTGCCTGAAATGGTGTGTCTGTATCATTTTTGTTAACTTTTTACCTATACTTTACACTTTTCCCATCAATTTTTATCTTCACTTTCCAAAATTATCCTCTACTTTTTACCCATTATTCACTAACTTTTCAAAATGACAAAATGATAATTGGACAAAAGCTATTAACTTTTCAAAACAAGTTTATTAAAAGACAACCCAAAATGGAATGTTGACACTAAAAAAGGGAAGGGGAGAGTGTATTTTCTCGAAAAGAGGGTTGAACTAGAACAATGGATACCGTTGTCATGATTGTCCTTTTACTCCCTCCGTCTCCAATCTTCGGTCCTAAACACCATTTTTTTAGTGTCCTAAATTTTTCATCCCCATTAGCTAATTAGCTAATGAAATTCTACTTTTACTCTTTCTTTTTTAGAGTAAGTAATAAGTATGTGTGATGATGATTTTTTGAAAAGTAAAAGGAGAGGAAAGAAAAAATACAATAAGTATTTTTGAATAAAATATGACAAGTGTAATAATTATATTCCCTTAATTAGTTGAAATCCTTAAAATGAACCAATAAATTGGGACAGAAGGAGTATATTATTTAGTTATTTTACGAGATATAGAGTTATACATTAAAAAAAATATATCGTCGACTTGACAACGCCTACGTCTTTCTGTTCTAATTATATTGAAATAAATATATTAAATGAAACAACTAGTTCTATCACTGGATTGGATGCGGGTAGAACTATCCATACGGCAAAGGAAGTGTCTAAAATGAATAATCCAAAGTTTTTGATCGCGAAAGTACCCCATATAATTCTGATTATTGCTCTTTTATGCCCATCTATGTCATTTAGTTATTCTAGAGCTATACATTAAAAAAATATATCGTCAATTTGACAGCGCTCATGCCTTTCTGTTTAATTCTTATTGAAGTAAATATATTGGATAAAACAACTAGTTCTATCCCTGGATTGGATGGGGGTAGAACTATTTTTATGGCAAAGGAGGTGTCTAAAATGAATAATCCAAAGATTTTTATCGCAAAAGAGCCCCATAGAATTTTGATTATTGCTTTTGTATGTTATGTATTTTTTTTTTCAAAAAAAAGGATCGAACTAGAATAATGGATACCATTATCAAGATTGCCCTTCTCTATTACTTAGTTATTCTATGAGATAGAGCTACACATTTAAAAAAAAAAAATCATTGAATTGACGATTCCTATATCTTTGTGCTATGATGTTTTATTAAACGATTTAATAGGTTTTCATTGATTCCAGTATCAGTGGCATTGATAACTTAATTCTATAGGGTTCAATAAAAAAAATTGATTTAATTTAGGGAGACTCTATGTTTATTTTAAACTATAAACAAGAAACTGAAAGAATGAAGGCAATATCTTATTGAGACAAGCATATATATTTTTGGTAAATATCTAACACACTTGAACCCGATTGGATCACATCGACTAATACGACCGGCCTAGTAAGTTTTTTTACAATAATGGTTCCGTTTCTTCATTTTTCGGGGGTACAAAAAACTATTCAATGGAGGGCCTGAATTTCCTATAATTCTGAAAATTTTAGTGATAATGAAACAGACGAAGACGACCAAGACTGATATAGATGATCCTCTTTTAGATGAATTGAAGAAGTAACAAGGGCTAACCTAGATAATCTTGTCAAAAACATAATGAATATTTTTTAAAAATGGAGATTTTAATGAATTATCTGAATCATCGTGTAGGTAATATCAAAGCTTATATCGATAAACTAAGGGAGATTTTCTAATCCATTGGGGCTTGCTTTGGCCGCATACATTGTGGGTTGTTGCTTATTCTTTGTTCCGATAAGAGATTTAAGATTTACGAGAGATCGCGATTTTGCAAGCATGGACATAGCCATAGAAATCTTAAAGGTCTCGACAACCTATATTGTATAAAATTTGACGTTCAAAAGGGTAAAAATGCGTTAATACTATGGATATAAATTGAAAGGAAACGAGATGAAAGATGGATAGAGAGATCTTGTTAATTTGCATGCGCTCTCTTTGTCTCTCTCACTTTCTTGTTGTGAAATTGTATTCCCTTCGGCCTCGTTTGATTCGCGGACTAAAATAGGTGGGATTGATAGTCCTAGGATTGATAGTCCTGGACTATTTGTCCTGGGACTAATTTAGTACTGAATCTCACACAATCCCCTGTTTGATTCATGCAGGATTAACATTGGGATATCCCATGTTTTGGTCAATCCCATGTTTGGTTCCCTCAACTAAATTTCAGGATTAATATTAACATTATCTCTTTCAGAGAGGATTCCAACCAATTAAAATTTTTAAAATTAAATTCAGAGAGGAATCACAGTGGTCCAAACTCAGAAAACCCAGTAGAAACCCAGTATTTCAGAAAACCCAGTAGAAACAAAGAACAACGTGGTCCAAACTCAACTCATCGAGGTCGTCGATTATGAAGCTACCCAGTCAATTTTGAACACAAACAAAGAACGTGGTCAATTTCGAACACAAACAAAGTCAATTTCGAACACAAACAATTTCGAACACAGTAGATTATGAAGCTACCCAGTAGATTATGACGCTACCAGTCAATTTCGAGGTCGTCGGTCACTTACCAGATGTTGTCGGTGGTCGCTAGAGGTCAACAACAGTAGGTTCGAAAATCGATCTCAAAGCAACGAGTAAACCCAGTGATTCTCCATTGTCTCCAGTGATTCTCCATCGTCTGGTGGGGAGGGAGAGGGAGAGAGAGAGAGAGAGAGAGAGAGGAGTACCTGCGTTAGATTTGGGTAAGTGAAAGAAAGGATGGCAATTTTGTAATATGTCAGACTTCCCTCCGTGTGTTTTTATCCCGGACTAATTAGTCCCACACCCCCCCAAGTATTACACAATACCATACGTATTGGACTAAAATTGTGCTGGGATTGTTAATCCCATGTGTTTTTTCAGGAACCAAACAAGGGATTACGCGGGATTGGATACAAATAGTCCAATCCCAGGTACTTAATACCTGAATCAAACGAGGCCTTCAAGTATGTGCTCATGATATGAGTTTCATCACGGAGGTAAAACATGGTCCAAACGGTTCAATTCGTAGAATTCGACAAGAAAAATGTTCTTTAATAAAATCATGTCAATCGAACGTCAATAGCCAAATTATCAGATGAAAAATTTATCTGAAAGAGTATCTGCAAATCATGCTCGTCGATTTTTCTCGGGGGATCAAAATACCTTTATGACTGTATCACTTTAATTTTTTTACAAGTAAAATTTGCTCCAAAAGCTCTATGAAAAAAAAAAAAAAAAAACTTGCGGTGGTCATAAATTTTTTGAATTCGAAACGGAGTCCATTTTAATTTGGAAGAACGAACAACAGGCCTCCTGTCTGGGTTTATCTAACTTATTCCTTCAATTTTTAGACCACCTTCAGCTGGTCTAAAAATCTTCTCTACTGTAACAATTAACCACCCAACAAACAAATTTTGATGCTCAAGCATAGGGTGGTTCACCATACAATTTTTTTTGTTTTCAGACAAATGCCAAAATTGTGATGACTAGCTGCTGACCTGCTGATTCTTAACTTAACTACATGGCTCAAAAGGTTAACATTATGTATAATATCTTTACTTCAAGATTCACATAAACCCAGTGCACTTGAATTCATCCCGTGCATGGCACGAGTTTGCTGCTAGTATTTTGTATGGCAAGAAAGAAATATTGTAGTAGATTTTTTACGATATATTTTCTATGGCCCGAGAATCTAGAAAATTCTCACACAGTAGCGGCTTGGCCTAGGTTCGGGTTCGGTTTGGCCTGGGTCGGATCGGGTCATAAAACGTTTTGGGCCGTTTTTTGAATAAAAAGCAGCGAGGATTTGGGCTGAAAAGAGGTAATTTAATTGACTAATAAGAACAAGAAATGTAGGGATGGCAATTTCGGCCGATCTGACCCCTCCCCGTTTGGATTGGAGTTTCGGAGATTTTTTCGGGGTTCGGGTCAGATTTGGAGGAAAAAATAAAAATAAAATCGGGGATCGGGTTGGAGGCGGTTCTACATACTCCCGATCCGTTTCTCAACCCGTTTTTTAATCACATCTAATATGTTATTCATCTTTAGACCTCTTGAATTATTGTTAATTGCTAGGGTTTCCTCAAAATATATACTATTAGTTTACAATAAATACAATTCATTCTTCACTTCTTAAACACAGTCAAACATAATTTAGTTGGTAATTCCAGCCCTCAAAGTTGGAATCCTTTACTATTATGTAATATTATTTGATTGGTTGGGTTTTTTTTGTGGAAAATTGGAAATTGTTACCATGTTTTTCACTCTTTGGTGGTTTAGATATCAAATATGTTGGTAAAGTCTAAGGGGTATTTTTCTAGATTTTTTAATTTTTTATTGGTTTGGTAACTTTCGGATCGGGGCGGAGATCCCCGATCCCCGTTAGGAGCGGGGATGGAGGGTGGAGATGATTCCTCGTTCGGGAATCGGGGAAGGGACGGAAGTAGATATGAAGTTCGGGCCTTCGGGGGCGGGGATGGCCAAATCCGTCCCCGATCCTCTCCGTTGCCATCCCTAAAGAAATGTGTAGATTGAAAATAACAATCTGCTAGAAGATTAACCGACCGAGTCACCGACGAGGGCGAGGGTATCACAAACGTGTGATTGATTACCTGACTTCCGAGTCAAACTTACTGTCAAGTTCTACGCATGCCACGGTGGGTGATGGTAGTCGCACAACTCCAGCATGAACAAACAAACGTAACCGCGTTTTTGCCTTATTTGAATTTTAAGGAATGTAGTCCCCGCCGTCGATTCTGAAATGGATATAACAAATCCAACGGTGAATGAACTGGGACACGGAGCAGAGTTAAATATCCTTCGAAATTTCACGCGTCTCCTTCACAAAAACATCTATATAAATCCTCCCCTGTTTCTCTTCAATCCCATCTCTCCTCAACTCTCTCTCTCTCTCTAAAAAACACCTTCCCAATTCTCTCTCTACTCTATTCAATGGCTTACTCCAGCATCACAATTACAATGCTGACGGCATTACTAATTGCAACCGCGGTCGCTCAATCGCCGTCCCCCGCTCCGTTTCATCCGCCGACAATGCCGCCTCAACCTGCCGCCCCTCAAGCTCCCACGCCGTCTTCATCCTTCGTGACTCTGCCGCCAGCTTTTGCTCCGGCACCTTCTCCGTCCTCCCTAACTCTGCCACCAGCTTTTGCTCCGGCACCTACTCCAGCTTCCGTCCAGTCTCCTGCGGTCTCACAGGCGCCGACAACGCCTTCCCCGTCGTCCATCGCGAATCCTCCAGGCTCTTCCGAAACACCTGGACCTTCACCGAACGCTGCCGTTTCGAACAGACTCGCCCCAGGAACCTTCGCCGCCGGTTTACTAGTCATCGCTCTGGTTGCGTAGATTTTCGATCGGAGAATTCTTTGCATAACAATTGGATTTAGGATATATGTGTTCTTTATAACTATTGAAGCGTAGAGATATGATTGGGATTATATTCAGAGATTTGTTGGTGTATATGAATGAGGCTCGTTGTTTTTAATTTATGTGATTCTTTGTTCCTTGATTCAAAGTTGGATTTTTTTATTTTTTTTTGTAATTCATTGATGCGAGTAGATTAATAAGCTATTTACCCCAGAAAATACATGAATTGCTGGCTTCTAAAAGTTCATGTCAATCTGTATGTTCTAGCTTGGTATTCGTGGATTGAGAAAACATTCTTTACATCGCAGGTGTAAAATCACTCATTTCTACTCCATATATCATCGCCATATGGGGTTCTGATATGAACCGTTTATCTTGTAAGGCCTGCAGAGTAATATATTCATTCAAAAAATCAATTTGATCGGACATCGATAAGTACATAAAATTTTGTGAAATGGACAGTCATGGACAGTTTAACGTAAAAATCCATGACCGACAAAGCAAAATTCAAATTTTGATATACTTCTTGATGTTCAATTAAGCTAATTTTTGGCATAAATGTACTATTCTGCGGACCCTACAAGATAAATGGTTTAGTTCAACAATTAATACACCATGGCAACTAGAAAGACGGTGGTGAAAAAGAGCGGTTTTCCACCGCCAATGCCCAAAAATATATCTCAAGAAATACTGGATTCGTCTGCACATCTTGGATTGGCTGACATAATTTTTGCTGCAAAAACAGGATTTCCTGGCAAAATGTGGGATGAGCATTGCTAAGTACATCCATTTTTACATCCCTATGGTGGGACTTCTAACACTATTTAGAGGGTCCTCAACTTTAGAGATAATGTAAAATGGGTGTACATTTTGATAAGTCCCTATTTTTATGTAGGATTTGCAAATACGGTATTTACCTATGATTAAAGTTGGAAGGGAAAGTGGCTCGCATGGTTGAGATAATACTTTCGGGAAAATAGACCTTGTTCGTTTCTCAGTTTAGTTTTAGTTTTAGTTTTGATGATATCATCATTTCCCTTATTTCTCTCTCTATCTCTCTACACTCATTACACCTTATGACATCATCAAAACTAAACTAAACTATCTAACCAAACACAACCAAAGAATTTTTGTACATATTTGCCGAGAAATGATATATTTGTTTGTTGACAAATTCTTTAATTACTGATAACTAAAATTGAAAAGGAAGTTTGGCTAATTGTAATACTAATTTGGCTTATCTCTATTTTGGTCCTAAGAAAATGTTTCGTATTTCATTTTCGTCCCTACAGATTTAATTGTTTCAATTGCATCCGTACAGTTTTAATTTAAATCGATTTCGTTCTCGCCGTTCCTTCACAAACGGAAAAAGATTCTGCTTGCCTATGTGGACTCTTAAGCAAAAATGTAAAACGATTTGCGGGGCTCATTTTTGGGGTCCGACTTAAATAGTCCATACCGTTCATTAATTGTAACGTAATTTTTGAATGTCCTTGCAACAATCAACTCAATTGGATATGTGTAAATGGTCAATCTAAACTTCAAGTTTTCATTCAGAATTCAGGATCCTAATTTCCGAATGAGAAATTCTAACATTGGATCACCCACTTACGCATACCCGATTGAGCTGAATTTTTGTAGTGACATTTGAATAATTATTTCAAGAATTAATGAAAAGTTCGAATTATTCGTATGCAACCCAAAAAAGGGCCCAATTGAATGGTTCGATTTGGGTTAAAAATAGGCACTTAATTGACATGGATTGAAAATACCTCAGCGAACACAACTATATTTTAGAAAACTTTGCAACTTAATAAAATGTTGTATGGGGATTTTGATGCAAGCGACAGAGAGACTAGTTAACTGAAGAATGCATCAAATCGGCTCCATTGGTAAGGGCATAGTCAATCATAACATGGCCATGGCCATAGAGATTTCAAACGTCTCCTCAACCTATATTGTGTAAAAATCAACTTTCAAAAGCGGTAATACAAGACTAATAATATGGATGTTGGCTAATTGAAAGGAAATGAGATGAAAGATGGATCCAGAGATCTTGTTTGTGCGAGCGCGCTGTCTCTCTCTCTCTCTCTCTCTCGGATTCAAGTTCATGTCATTTAAAAAAATACTCCAATCTATTTGAATAAATTTTATGCAACAAGTTTGAAGCTTGTGAAATTGTATTCCCTTCAAGTATGGAAGAACTTTTACGACTTGGTGGATTGCTTGTTTGTTAGGCTTCAGAGCTGAGCAGACTATAGTGGCCCTGTTCGTTTTTCAGTTTAGTTTTAGTTTTAGTTTTGATGGCATCATCATTCCCCTCATTTCTCTCTCTATCTCTTTCCACTCATTACACCTGATGACATCATCAAAACTAAATTAAACTATCTAACCAAACACGACCAGTAAATTTTAAAATACGGACGAGATTATTATAAGTCAAGAATTTCAACTTTGCTCCAAAGGCAAGTAGTGGTGTATCATGTGCTCATAAAATGAGTTTCATCACGGAGGTAAAACATGGTCGAAACGGTTCAGTTCGTAGAATTAATTCGACAACAAAAATGTTCTTTAATAAAATCATGTCAATCGAACGTCAATAGCCAAATTATCAGATGAAAAATTTATCTTGAAAGAGTATTTGCAAATCATGCTCGTCGATTATTCTTGGGAATCAAAATACTTTTATGACTGTATTACATATGTTCTATCAATTTAATTTTTTTACAAGTAAAATTTGTTCCAAAAGCTCTATAAAATAAACAAAACTTGTGGTGTTCGTAAATTTTTTGAATTCGAAACGGAGTCCATTTTAATTTGGAAGAACGAACAGCAGGCCTCCTGTCTGGGTTCATCTAGTTTGTTCCTTCAAATAGGTCTCGTGTCTCCGGCGGATTCGACAGAGGAGGATCGACAATTCAGTTAGAAAAAAAAAAAAACAGACAATTCGGCTGCACCTTCGGCTGGTCTAAAAATCTTCTCTATTGTAACAACACACACCCAACAAACAAATTTTGATGCTCAAGCATAGGGTGAGTTCACTATTCATTTTTTGTTTTCAAACAAATCCAAAATTGTGACGATCCGCCCAGCTGACCTACTAACCCTTAGCCTAACCATATGGCTCAAAATGTTGACCATAAGTTATATAGTATCTCGTGGCGTTTAGTTATATATTACCCAATATTTTTCCAACCCACCGATGTGGGACTCTTATCCAGGATTGGGTTCTCACAATCTCCCCACCTTCGGATCGCAATGTTGTGAGAACCCGTTAAGGAGTCCCACATCGGGAAGTTGATATCCAAATATGTGGTATTTAAGGATTCGTCACTAGCTGCTGTATAAAACTTGAGATTAATCTTTTGAGTCATGTGATCTAGGGGTTACAAGGTCAGTTTATCAACGCTTGCACCATCCGAAAATGTAAGGCGGGTTCCGCAAGAAGACGTGATTGGGTGGGCTTGACAAGTGACGATCTTGAGGTGCTTTTTTTTTTTTCTTTTTTAGGGGGGGTGTCCCACATGAGACGAGCTTGAGGAGTTTGACGTGCTTAAGTGGGTGCTTGTCTCACATCGCTTGGTGGGTGGAAGTGATGGACCTTAGGGCGCAACGAGGATGCTGTGATCCTAAGTGGGGAAGATTATGAGAAACCGCTGAGGAGTCCCACATCGGGAAGTTGATATCCAAATATGTGGTATATAAGGAGTCGTCACCAGCTACTCTATAACTCGAGATTAATTTTTTGAGTCATGTGGTTAGGCTAAGGGTTACCAAGTAAGCTGGAGCAGGTTGTTATATGTCACAGGAAAATGAATTCGAATATAAGAAAATCCGACCAACTACTATATAACTTAAAGTTAACCTTTTGAGCTACGTGGTTTGGCTAAGAGTTAGTAAGTCAGATGGAGCGGGTTGTCACAAAAATACCACTCATTTACACAAAAAAAATGCAATTTAGGGAAAGTTTCCCACTGTTCTAAAAGTCACAAAACGGCTAAAAGTAACTTTAAAAAACACAGATCTCAAGATACGTCACTCTCCTCTGAGAGAATTTTTTTGGTTTTTGAAAATTAAATCAAACGTATAATATCTTTACTTCAAGATTCACATAAACCCAGTGCACTTGAATTCGTCCCGTGCATACTACGAGTTTGCTATATTATGTATGGCAAGAAAGAAATACTATTTTTTACAATATGGCCCGAGAATCTAGAAAATTCTCTCACTGGGGCGGCCTGGCCTACGTTCGGGTTTGGTTTGGCTTGGATCGGATCGGATCAGATCGGGTCGTTCGAAAGTGTTTTGGGCTGATTTTTGAATAAGTAGCAGCGACGATTTGGGCTATTTAATTGACTAGGAACAAGAAATTTTGTAGATTGAAAATAACTCGATACGGATTGAAAACACCACAGTGCGAATTGAAAATAACAATCTGCTAGAAGATTAACCGACCAGGGCGATGGCATCACAAACGTGTGATTACCTGACTTCCGGGTCAAACTCACTGTCAAGTACTACGCATGCCACGTGTACGGTGGGTGATGGTAGTCGCACAACTCCAGCATGAACAAACAAACGTAACCGCGTTTTTGCATTGTTTGAATTTTAAGGAACGTTCTCCCTACCGTCGATTCTTAAAAGGATGTAACAAATCCAACGGTGGATGGTCTGGGACACGGAGTAGAGTTAAATATTCACGCGTCTTCTTCACATAAACATCTATATATATAAACCCTCCTCTGTTTCTCCTGAATCTCCTCAATCCCATCTCTCCACAGCTCTCTCTCTCTCTCTCTCTCTCTCTCTCTCTCAAAACCACCTTCTCCATTCTCTCAATTCTCTCTCTACTCTCTTCAATGGCTTACTCCAGCATCATGATTACAATGCTAACGGCATTACTAATTGCAACCGCGATCGCTCAATCGCCGTCCCCCGCTCCGTTTCATCCGCCAACAATGCCGCCACAACCCGCCGCCCCCCACCCTCCCACGCCGTCTCCGTCCTCCGTGACTCTGCAACCAGCTTTTACTCCGGCACCTTCTCCGTCCTCCGTTACTCCGCCACCAGCTTTTGCTCCGGCACCTACTCCAGCTTCCGTCCAGTCTCCTGCGGTCTCACAGGCACCGGCAACGCCTATCCCGTCGTCGATCACGAATCCTCCAGGCTCTTCCGAAACACCTGGACCTTCACCGAACGCTGCCGTTTCGAACAGACTCGCCCTAGGAACCTTCGCCGCCGGTTTACTAGTCATCTCTCTGGTTGCGTAGATTTTCGATCGGAGAATTTTTTGCATAATAATTGGATTTGTTGGTGTATATGAATGAGGCTCGTTGTTTTTAATTGTTGTGATTCTTTGTTCCTCACTAGTTTTGATTCAAAAGTTTTGGATTTTTTTTGTAATTCATTGATGCGAGTAGATTAATAAGCTACTTACCCCAGAAAATACATGAATTGCTGGCTTCTAAGTTCATGTCAATCTGTATGTTCTAGTTTGGTATTCGTGGATTGAGAAAACATTTTTTACACCGCTAGTGTAAAATCACCCTTTTCCACCATCGCCATTTGGGGGGCTCTAATCTGAACCGTTTATCGTGTAAGGCTTGTAGAGTAATATATCTAATAAAAAAAATCAGCTTGATCGGACATCGATAAGTACATATAATTTTGTGAAATGGACTGTCATGGACAGTTTAACGTTAAAAAGCAAAATTCAAAATTTGATATACTTGTTGATGTTCGATAAAGCTGATTTCTGGTATACATGTACTACTCTGCGGGCCCTATAAGATAAATGGTTCAGTTCAACGATTAATACACAATGGGTCCTACAAAGGCGGGGGTGAAAAAGAGCGGTTTTCCACTGTCGATGCCCAAAAATATATCTTAACCATGCCCAAAAATATATCTCAACCGTGCAAACGTACTTCCCTTTAAAAATCTTAGATTCCAATAAATACTGGATTTGTCTGCAAATCTTGGATTGGCTGACATAATTTTTGCAGCAAAAACAGGATTTCCTGGCAAAATGTAGGATGAGCATTGCTAAGTGTGGGGGTCTCTTCGCCGGATTGAGCTCCCTGGACCTCTTGAGGTGGAACGGGTAGTGGTGGAAGGGACGGTGCACGCCTAAGCCTCCTGCTGCTCGCCGATAGTGGTAACCTGCACACGTAGACAAACTCGTCAGTGCCTAGCCCGGACGGTTGTGGTCCGGGAAGGCACTTCGACGATTAAGTCAGCCATCGGAGGGGGGAAATGCACCGGAGATCTAGAGAGAGAAGTGGAGTTATGAGGGTAGTAAATGAGGAGAGATAGATCCCCCTTGTGGTAGTTGTGGTTGGATATATATAGGCTGAGGGACGTGCGTCCCACGCGCTCGGTGCCCCTCACGCGCCCGTCATTCATGCTCGGATTGACAGGTGATGTGACCTTTACCCCTGCGCCGGACGCCATGTCTCGGCTGACGTCACGGCACGTGGGTTCGAGTAATCAAATCAACTCGAGACATTCCCCATCACCCACGTGCTTCTGCAAGCGGCGGTGGCAGAGTAGGTGACTGCCGCATTTAATGCTCCATCGTGGAATGTGTAGCGTGCCTGGTACGTCACCACCGAACCGAATAGAGTCCGAGCCCCTGGGTGACCGAAGTCGACCGACTCGGCACGCAAGTGGCCCAGCCCCTCAGGCGCTTGGCACGTCGATCGGCGGAGGTCCCGAGGGTATTACGTGAGCCAAACGCAGGAGGCAATGCCCTCGGCAATACCCGCTCGGCGGATATCGTTCAAATCCATATTCGTCCAGGACCGTACATCCGCGTCCATCGCCGAGGGTACCGTGCGCTCGGCACCACCGAGACGGATCAAACTGCATTCAGTTTTGCAGATTCTGAGACAGTAATCTTTTTGGCTCTTTGCAGTTGTGGGGAGGGGCCTCAGCTGACCCCTGAGAACCCAGGCGCTACACTAAGTACATCCATTTTTATATCCCTATGGTAGGACTTCTAACAAGAGGGTGTTCAATAGACAAAAAACAGTTTTTCTAAAAATCAAAACAGCTCATTTTCTCATAATACATTACCCATTATTAAAGTTGAAGGGAAAGTGGCTCGCATGGTTGAGATAATACTTTCGAGAAAGTAAAGAATTTGTCTTCAAATACAAGATTTGTTGGCAGATTTCGGATTTGAATCCTATATTTGCCGAGAAATGATGTACTTTGTTGACAAATTCTTTAATTACTGATACAATTTTGGTCCTTAATTACAAAGTGTTCCATGTTTCATTTTTGTGCCTACAGATTTAATTGTTTCAATTTCATCCGTATAGTTTTAATTTAAATTGATTTCGTCCTCGCCTTTACTTCACAAATGGAAAAAGCTTCTGCTTGCCCACGTGGACTCTTAACCGAAAATGTAAAACGATTTGCGGGGATCATTTTTGGGGTCCGACTTGAAAAGTTGGTACCGTTCAATAAATTTAACATAAATTTCGAATGTCCATACAAAAAATAAGCTCAATTGGGTATGTGTAAATGGTTGATCTAAACTTCAAGTTTTCATTCAAAATTCAGGATCCTAATTTCTGAATGAGTAATTCGAATATTGGATTACCAACTTACGCATACTCGATTGAGCTAAATTTTTATAGTGACATTCAAAAAATTATTTTAAAATTAATGAACAGTTCAGATTATTCGTGTGCAACCCAAAAAGGGCCCGATTGAACGTTTCGATTCGGGTTAAAAATAGGTACTTAATGACACGGATTGAAAATACCTTAGCGCCAACACGACACATTTTTTAAAACTTTGCCCCTTAATAAAACGTTTTATGGGATTTTGAAGCAAACGAAAGAGCCCCCAATAATCCAAGTATTTTGGCTTTATTCAAAAAAATTTGAGTTTTGACCATAATTTTGTACTTGTTAGATTCGTCTTATCGAGAGGAATCCAGGAACCACAAAATCTTGATGCAAAACTAACAAATGCAAATTTTTTTTGAATAAAGACAAAATGAATAATCCAATAATCCATAATCTGAATTATTAGCCAAAGGAGGCCATAGTTAACTTTAGATGTTTGTGCATCAAGTCGGCTCCATTGGAAAGGACATAAAAGCCAAAAACTGGATTATTGGATTATTCGTTTTGTCTTTATTAAAAAAAATTTGCATTTGTTAGTTTTGCATCAAGATTTTGTGGTTTCTGGATTCCTCTCGACGAGACGAATCTAACAAGTATAAAATTATGGTCAAAACTCAATTTTTTTTAATAAAGCCAAAATTAAACCAATAAACTGGTTTATTTTGGTTTATTTTCGACTTTATTAAAAAAACTATTACTTTTGACCACAATTTTATACTCTTTGGATTCGTCTCGACAAGAGGAATCCAGAAATCACAAAATCTTGACGCAAAACTAACAAATGCAATTTTTTTTTGAATAAAGACAACTAATAATCCAATAATCCAGTTTTTGGCTTTTAAGCCAAACAGATAGTCAATCGTAACATTGTAATCATAGGGCGGCGGCTCTACAGGAAGCCTAAGTATTACGGACTATCAAATGGGGTCTCTTCATGCCGTTGCATTGAAAAGCTAGCGGCTTTCAAGGCATTCTTTTCACTTTTGCCGTTTTCATCTACTTCACCCTTCTCTTCGCGAACCAGTCTAAACTTTTCGACAGTACGATTTGGGCGTTTTCTCTACATGGAATTTTCTAATCCATCGGGGCTCGCTTTGGCCACATTCTTTTGGGTTGTTGCTTCTTCTTTGTTCCAATAAGAGATTAAAGATTTACGGGAGATCACGATATCGATTGTGCTGTCATGGACATGGCCATAGAAATTTCAAATGTCTCGTCAACCTATATTGTGTAAAAATTGACGTTCAGAACGAGCTTAATACTATGGATGTTGGCTAATTGAAATGAATTGAGATGAAAGATGGATCCAGAGATCTTGTTTGTGCGTGCGTGCGCGCTCTCTGTCTCACTCTCTTATCTCGGATTCAAGTTCATGTCATTAAAAAAATACTCCAATCTATTCGAATAAATTTTATGTAACAAGTATGAAGCTTGTGAAATTGTATTCCCTTCGAGTATGGAAGACTTTTTTACAACTTGGTGGATTGCTTGTTTGTTAAGAGCTGAGCAGGCTATAATGAATTTCAAAATGCGGTTGGGATTATAAGTCAAGGATTTCAACTTTGCTCCAAAGGCACAGTGGTGTATCATGTGCTCTTAATATGAGTTTCATCAAGGAGGTAAAACATGGTTCAAACGGTTCAAGTCGTAGAATTCGACAAGAAAAATGTTCCTTAATAAAACAATGTCAATCGAATGTCAATAGCCAAAGTGTCAGATGAATAATTTATCTTGAAAGTGTGTCTGCAAATCATGCTCGTCGATTATTATCGGGGATCAAAATACTTTTATGGCTGAAGTACATAATATGTTCGATCAAATTTAATTTTTTTATAGGTAAAATTTGCTGCAAAATCTCTAAAAAATAAACAAAACCTTCGGTGCTCACAAATTTTTTTGACTTCGAAACGGAGTCCATTTTAATTTGGAAGAATGAACATCAGGCCTACTGTGTGGGTTTATCTAGTTTGTTCTTTCAAATAAGGCCTGGTTTGGGTAAATTGAAAAAACTGGTTGTTTAGATTTTGTCCTTATTCAATTTTTTTTTGCATTTGTTAGTTTTTGGTCGATTTTTTGTGGTTTCTTGGCTTGTCTCGACGAGAGGCATCTAAAAAGTATAAAATTATTAGCCAAACTTAAAGTTTTGTGAATAAAGACGAAGGTGACATCCAAAAACCGGTTTTTTGGATTATTTTTCGTCTTTATTCACAAAACTTTAAGTTTGGTTAATAATTTTATACTTTTTAGATTCCTCTCGTCGAGACAAGCCAAGAAACCACAAAAAATCGACCGAAAACTAACAAATGCAATTTTTTTTGAATAAGGACAGAACCAAAAAAATCAAAAAACCAATTTTTTCAATTTACTCGACAGAGGAGGATTTACAGTTTGACTGCACCTTCGGCTGGTCTAAAAATCTTCTCTATTGTAAAAATTAACCACCAACAAACAAATTTTGATGTTCAAGCATAGGGTGCACGATACATTTTTTTCCCATACAAATACCAAAATTGTGACGACCTGCCCCAACTGACTTGTTAACCCTTAGCCTAACGTGGCTCAAAAGGTTAACCTTAAGTTATACAGTAGCTCGTGGCGTTTACCGATGTTTTTCCAACCCACCGATGTGGGACTCTTGCCCAGTATTGTGTTATCACAATCTCCCCACCTTAGGATCGCAATATTGTGAGAATCCCTTAAGGAGTCCCACATCGGGAAGTTCATATTTAAATATAAGAATTTGTCACCAGCTACTTTATAACTCAATGTTAATCTTTTGAGCTACGTGGTTAGACTAAGGGTTAGAAGGTCAGCTGGGGCTAGGGCTGCAAACGAGTCGAGCCGAGCTTTGTAGCGTTCAAGCTCGGCTTGTATGATTAACGAGTCCAAAACTCGAACTCGAGCTCGGCTCGATCGTAAAAGAGCCAAACCCTTAACGAGCCGAGCCAAACTAATTAACTTAACGAGCCTCTTTAAATGAGCCGAGCTTTTGCGAGCTAAGCTCCCCTCGTTTAGTAAACGAGCCCAAAACTCGAGCTCGAGCTTGGCTTGATTAGTAAACGAGTCGAGCCGAGCCACGAGTTGCTCGTGAGAAGCTCGGCTCATTTGCAGCCCTAGCTGGGGCGGGTCGTTACAAGTGGTATCATAGCTTGCACCAACCGGAAGTGTGAGGTGAGTCCCGCAGGGAGACATGCTTGGGTGGGCCTGACAAGTGACGACACCAACCGGAAGTGTGAGGCGGGTCTCGCGGGAAGACGTGTTTTTCATGCTTGGCGGGTCCCACATGAGACGAGCTTAAGGAGAGTACTGACGTTCTTAAGCGGATACTTGTCTCGCATCTTTTGGTGGGTGGAAGTGATGGATCTTAGGGCGTGCCTCACATCGCTTGGTGGGTGGAATTAATGGACATTAGGCACAACGAGGACGTTACGATCCTAATTGGAGAAGATTGTGAGAATAAGGAATCCCACATCAGGAAGTTGATATCTAAATATTAAGATTTGTCATCAGCTACTTTATAACTCGAGGTTAATCTTTTAAGCCAAGTGGTTAAGCTTAGGGTTAGCAGGTCAGTGGGGGCGGGTCATTACAGGTCACAAGAAAATGAATTGGAATATAAGGGAATCCGACCAACTACTGTATAACGGGAGGTTAACCATTTGAGCCATGTGGTCAAGCTAACAGTTAGCAGGTCAGTTGAAACGGGTCGTCATAGGTGATATTAGAGCACAACCCCAATCTACATGGTAGGGACCACCTCTAGAATCTGCAGGTGCCACCTCTTGAATCTCAGAGTTGGAGCAAAGTGCTATGTTGAACTAAGTACGTGCCACACCATGGCCATCGGGGGAAGGTTGCTCAGCCACTGCAACGAGAACGTTGCATCACAGGGTGGGGAGATTGTGACAATCTCACATCGGGAATTCACAGGAAAATGAATGGAAATATAAGGGAATCCGACTAGTTATTGTATAACTTGAGGTTAATCTTTTGAGCTAAGATAAGTGTAAGCAGATCAGCTGGGGCGGGTCGTCACCAAAATACTACTCCCTCCGTCCGGATTTGTTGGTCCGTTTTGGGGATTCCAACTTTTTTTCCATTACTTTTTGTCCACTACTTTTTGTGTAACTCTTCCATATTTTAGCCTTTAACTTTTGAAAATGGACAAATATTTTCGGACTTGAAAAAGTATGTTTGTGGACCAACAAATCCGGACGGAGGGAGTACTTGTTTACACAAAAAAATGCAATCGAGGGAAAGTTTCCCATTTCTCCAACAGTCACGAAAGGGCTTTTAAAAAGTAACTTTAAAAAACATGGATTTCGAGACACGTCACTCTCCTCAGTTCTCACATAAATAAACTTTTGGGTTTTTTTTTTGGGAAACAATTTGGCTAAAAGTCATTTGACTAAAAATGAAAAAAAATAGTCTATTTTAATTAGAGGAAATGACTTGTAATGAATAGCAAAAAAATTATTACTGTAAATAGTAGCAGTAGAAAATAAAAATACCGGTTAGTCAGTAGCGAAGACTTTGCCGGGCCGTTTTCGTGATTGATAATGTGGCACCATCAAACATAAAGCTTGATGTGACAGGATTCTTAGGTTCACATAATTTTTATGGGCCTGAGGCTTGGGGCCCCATTATGTTTCTTGATCAACACACAAATCCAAATTGAATTTGTCGTGAGTTTACAATTGCCAGATTCCTCAGCTCATTGTCATTTGACACCTTCCAGTTTTGGGCATCTGTTGTAGTGGCCTTCAAATAGTATCTCGTGAATCATCGCCAAACATGTGTTAGGCCACCATCGCGTGGCCTTCAAATATCTCATAGAAAATCATCCCGACACGTGTCGACTATTCTATGATCAGCGATACTACAGTACCATGTTAAAAATGATACGTGTCGACTATTCTATGATCAGCGATACTACAGTACCATGTTAAAGATGATACGTGTCGACTATTCTATGATCAGCGATACTACAGTACCATGTTAAAGATGATACGTGTCGACTATTCTATGATCAACATATTAAAGATGGTATTCCGGTTCCACAAAGATAGTCCATTACAAAATAACGTGCAATTTTTAGATTAAAATAAATTAATGTATATTCATGCATAGTTTTTAAAATTTCCCGAAGAAAATTAAATAAATTGTGCACCGAAGAATTTTATTTTTTGATTAGAAAATTAGGCGTCTTTTGTCATGGACTATGTTTGTTCAACGGAGGGAGTCTATTGATAGCTCTGTTCTGTATCATTATTCCTTCAGTCATATTGAGAACTCTCGAAGTAAAATAAATTACATTTAGATTCAAAATACAAGATTTAAAAAAAGAAATCTTTTTCTAGATTCTTTGAATTTCTATGTATATTAAACGAGTACAGTATCAGAATTTGATTGACTAATTTACTTTTTTTTTTTTAGTGTCGTCTTTGTTATGTTTCCTTTTTCTTCCGATAAATCTAAAGCTCCCTTTCCAAAAGAAAGGAGTAAATCTCTGAGGTCATCTCTTCGATCACTTAAGAATTTATCCAATCGTCGAGAATAACCAAGAGACATTCCAACAAAAGTTTCATACTATCGAAATAAGAGTTGAATATTTCCTTTAGACGACGATTGCGTTCCTTCATAAGACGAATCTCAGCACGGATATAGTATATGAACCACATATTTTATTTTCCTCCAAGTGGTTAGTTGAATTTTTTAGTTGGATCCTATATGTAGAAATCGAAGAAGGTGGACCTTCTTTTCCCATTAAAAGAGACTCAATGGAAGCTATTCTAACAAATGGAGTTGACTGCGGTTGGTAGAAAGAATAGGAATTCTTTCATCGAAACTTTCGAAAAGATGAAAGATAACTCTATATACATACGCATAGGTAATGATTAATAACAACCAAAATCTGTATCCCTAATTTTTTATATGAAAAATAGACAAATTTTTGTGAATTGATTTCACATTGAATAAAGATTTACATATTTATTGATCAAATCATTTACTCCATCGGCTGCTAGTTCATTTGAAGAACTGATGAATCGCACGAGAATAAAGATAGAGTCCCATTCTACATGTCAATGGTTGAGCCCATATGTAAAAATAACATTCCCAGAAATTGACAAGGGAATATTTCCATTTATTCATCAAAAGAGACGAACCGTTTGAAGCCAAAATTGATTTTCCTCCATATCTAACATAATGCAGGAAAGGGTCAACTTCAAGAACTTTAACATGAAGGAGAGATTCACAAGATGTTCTGAAACTATCCAATTAGAGGCTGTAATGAGAGAACAAAATGAAAAGATCAAATAAGCTGAAGTCTACCGAGAGAGAATATTTAAAGGCGTCATTTCTTGAAAGCATTTCATAAAATAGGTCTCATTACTAATCCATTTCAGACAATTCAATACATAAAAGAAGATGGAATAATATCTCTTACATTAATCGTCCTTTTGAATCATGCAACTCTGAAGGAAATAATCAAAAGAAAGGAAATGATAGTAAAAAAAAAAAAAAAAAAAACTCAAAAAAATATGCTAAAATTTTCACTTTTATTTTTTCCACTTTCCCTTGCAGTCCGTCTCATAAATCTTTCATCGAAACACAATCTTGACAATCCAGTGTCTTAGTACTACGGAGTTTAATAATTTTTTTTTACTAGGACTAGGAAGCGAAGGCTAATACGTCTCGATCGCGTTCTAATTCAGCCATATCGTCCTCGTACAAACTCACCCAAGCATCAACTCCACTCCCACACTTATTCTCAATCAAATGAATTACTTCATACTTATTCGAACTGCTCACCCAAACCGGCTTCCCCCACCCGAAATCGGCTTCGTATAAAGGCAATCCACACCAACTAGCGCACAAATGCACATCCACTCTCTCGTTACGCATTTTCTCCCTCCTCGCTTCTCCAAACGACTCGCTCACCATCACACAAAGATCATCCGTATTACTTGTCCTTTCAAGGTCCATTTCCCTCACCGCGTTTCCTATCAAACCCGTCAAATCACTCAACTCCATGTTGTCCTTTTCCGGCATAAATCTTTCCATAGATAGCATGGAAAAATTCCCGAACGAATCTTCTGGTATTGAAATGACTATATTACCCCTCAAATTTATTGGGTAGACTAGCGAAGAGGCTCTCAAGTGTCCATGTTTCATTCGAGCCACACCGATTAGAGCCTTCCATATGAGCCCGGCCAACACCGCCTCCCGGGAGGTTGAGCCACCAACGGCCGCCACTAGGGACTGGGCTGCTACGTTGCTGAAGAAGAACCTTTTCGTGACGATTTTAGCGCCGTTTTTACCGGTGGCCGGAGGGTTTCGCGGCAGTAGATTAGTTGTTGGGAACAGAGAACCTAAGTTGAAACTTGGGGAAGTGGCTTTTTTTATACTAGTTTTGTTTGCCGTGGCCCATGCATTAACGAATGTGATGATCGAGAATGCATCACTAATTTTGTGGGAAACTCGCACGCCCACCACTATGCCGCCGCAGTCGAAGAGGTTGATCTGAATCGCCGCTAGGGGAGCGGTGGCGGGATCTGTTTGAGGGATTAAACCAAAAAAACTCACTAAACAATATTAAGAAATTTGTAAACTCAATTTCATAAAGGATAAAAAAAAATACAATAACGAAGAAAAAAGTCAATGCGAGGTACGAAAAATTCGTTATTCTGAAGCTGTATTATTCTCCCCTCGTGCTATACTTACATTAAATACTTCTTAACACTCTAAGATACAAGTACAACTCATAGTTTTCCTAGAAATTTTGTACCTCAAAACCGATTTGTTCTTAGAGTCACCTCGTCTCACACAAACGCGTGAAAATGACAGCGAGAGGGGCTGTAGGAAGTTAATCTGATTCATCGGAATTCTTCGTTTAAAAAAAAAAAAAGTCCCATGTCCAACTAGTACTGTTAATATGGTACACCAGGTGTTTTGTGTGCCAAACCTATTCTCTATTAGGTAGTCCTAGAAACTCTTTCACGAAGGACATTCCTTCTAGACTATGGGAAATGCTTCGATACACACTCAACATTTTGGGTGCATTGTACGTCCCTTGTGAATTTTTGTGGTATTAAATATGAATCTTCTGGTGGTTTATTTTATGAATTTTTAGATTCTAACATGTAAATTCTTGCGACTCGTGTTATGAGATTTTTGTGGTCAAAATATACAAAGTTCGTACGAACTTTCGAATCTTTTGGTGTTTAATTACTAAATTTTGTGACTCGACATATAAAAGTGTTTTCCGTGCACCCCATTTTATGAGTGTGTACGGTAACCGTGTTCGCTAGACTTCCGTAGAAACTTGAAACAAAAACTGCAAACTAACTAAAACTGAAAACCAAAACAATTTCCAACAGAATCACCTGCACCACAGTCCCATGGGAGAAACTGATCCAGCTGCTCAGCCATGGAACCACCATGAACAAAATCAGCAATTTTCCCACTGACTTGGGTTTCAAAAAACTCCACCCCTTCATCATTGCAATCCACCACAAGATCCTCCACCACTAATCTCCCGGCCAAAGGGTAGAATTCTGTTAAGGCATCCGACAATGACTTCTCCAACTCTCTGCATCTCTCTCTGTTTTTCACTCTGTTTTTTTCCATGGGAGAGTAGTAGAAGATCATATTGAGGTATGTTAATGGAATCAGCTGATCCATTATTGATAATTTCAGTTGGTGGAGGTGTCTTGGTGTAGGAGTTGATGGTTTTATGAGCTTTTTGGAGAGGATTTGGGGCTTCATTGGAGCCATTTTAGCTCAACTGAGTTTGAAGTGGTTATGAGAAAAGCTGTTGTATATATAGCCAATGTTGATGGTATAGCCCAAGAGTTACTCCGGTTAGTTAGTGGGTTTACTTCCACGCAACTGAATATGGTTCGATTTTTGGGATCTGCCGGCTAGAAAGTAGTTTCTTGTAAATTTGCTACTTCTTACGTGAATGTTCTGCCTTTGACAAGGAACGAAACTAGGATTTCATACACGGGATTTGATTATTTAGTCCACACTAAATTTTGATTTTAGAAAGAAGCTTTTTTTTTTTTTTTTTTTGTCCTGCTGTTTGGTTCGTTTTATATGTAAATACCTCCAGAGAGAATTGAATTGTGGTTCAAATGAGAAAAAAAAGAGAGTATCAAAATTATCTATTGCTTTTTCTTACGTATAATAAAAATTGTTGCAATAGATACTCCCTTAATTGCTTATCTTTCAATATAGATCTCAGAAAATATGTACAGTACTATGGATCGTGTTTGAGACATCCGATTAATTTTAGGATATGACTTTTTCAAAATTATGAAAAATATTGTAAATTGAAAGATATAGACAATTTAAAAATGACTCGAATATCAAAAGTGGACAAATAAATTACGATAAAAACAGTACTCTCTAAGAGTAAAACTTAAAATTGGACATGTTCTGATGGTTGTTTTTAGAAATGAGAGTATGAGACATTTAATTTGTGACATCCAAAATAAAACAAATGATACTTTAAAATGGGACATGGCCACATGAGTAATTTTTAGTGTTTCCAAATTGGGATGACCCTTACGGCCCGTTTGGATGGGATCTTATTGGATGCATAAATATGAGGGGTTTTATTTATGCACGGGTCCACAGCTATGGAATGGTTTACCAAAAATAAGTGCAGGGGTGTTATTTATCACCCGGACTAAATATCACCCCTACAGAGATGTTATTTATATACACACCAGGGGGTGTCCATATCTATGACCCATACCCCCTGAAAAATGACCACTGTACCCCTTTTAATACCCCCGCCCAATACCCCTGGTATTGTACTGCTATGTATTGCTGCCATTGGTGCAAATTCTAGTCATTTATTAAGTTTTGCAATTTTCTTCGGATAAAAAAATAAAACACTTTCGCCCATACTTTTTTACTCTTTTATGCACCAAATTAAACTACTCAAAAAGATCTTTAATTCGATACAAAAAAAAATTAAAAAAAATTATACTCTTTAGTATTTTACATTGTTTGTATTGAGTTGTTTTGCAATATCCTTCGGATAAAAAAAATAATGTACTTCCGCCCATAATTTTTTATTTTTTTTGCACAAAAGTTGTGTTTTTTTTAAGCCTTTGTAAAACTGGTTCAAGACACCCCAGGTCCATGAAAGCTGGTTCGGACTCGCCTAACTATAAAACCAAAAAAAATTGATGGTACTGCATCAGGGGACCACGCTAAAATGTGAGACATGTTTATGTGTCTTATTTGCCACCAAAAAAAAAAAAAAGTTTATATGTGCCTTGAATTAATCACGTTTAAAACGGAGGATACTTTCCGGCCATAAAATGACACGGCTTGTGGTTGTGGGTCTATTCAAAAGCAGGTCCCATGGGCACGTCGACATAATTTATCGGCACGTGCTTCTTTTTCGTCGTATCAATATATGCACGTGCCTTGCACGTGCTTGATGGCAGTTGCCCTTTCAGGATTTATTATAGCGGTTCCTAATCATATTTATTACTTCTTCATTAACACTAGTACTAGGAAAAATTTTGTACTTTTATTTTTATGATGCACAAGTATAATGAAAACACAATACTTCCTCCGTCCCAAATTTCTTATTTACTTGCACTATTTATAACACTTCAAAAAATTATTTATATTTTCAAATGTATGATACCTATATTCAATATGAATTTCGTTTGATTAGCTCTCAATGAGTTCTATTAAACAAAAATTTTAAAATTGTTAAAACCATTATAAATTAAAAGACATAAGAAATTGAAAATTGGCTCGCATGCACGTAATAGACAAGAAATTCCGGACAGAGTGAGTAAAAAATAAATCAGTATTTGTTATTACTTGGTTAGTTTGACAGATTGTCGAAATTGTGGATGAAAATCTTATTAATTGGTGTTCCGCCTATATATAGGACTTGCCAATGCTATAAAACTATTCCAAATCGACTACTATATAGTTAGTGAAGATATTTAGAGGTGTGCAGAGATATGAATTTTAACACCCTCGTGGGGTGTTTGGTTGATGGATTTGATTTTGGGTAGATTTGTAATGAGTGCGAATTTGAGGGTAGATTTGTAATGAGGGCGGACCTACCTTCTAAGAAATGTGGATTTGTAATGAGGTTTTTGGATAATTTTTTGAAAAGGAGAATTTGGAGGGTAGATATGATAGGATAAGAAGACAAATGACCGAATTGCCCTCCGTTTATTAATTTCATTATAATTAGAATAAATATGGAATAATTAGAATAAATACACAATAACTACATAAATGTATTATACTATATTTGATGTTAAAAAATAATATTTCCGGAACAAAAAATTAATAAAACATTAGTAATATATTTACGAAATTTTAATCAAAAAAATTAAAGACAAAACTAAAAAAATTTCAAAAAAGATAAAAATAAGGGAAAAAAAAACAGTAATATTTTTCAATTTATTTCAAAAGTTATATAACGTTTGTTTATTTTTTTTCAAGAATACACTCCTATAACAAACTCACAAACTCACAAAATACTTGTACCGGTTTTCGATATCCGATGGAGTTGATTTTTATTCGTCTATGTTTATTTAATATTTTGAACGTCCATGTAAAAAATCAACTCAATTGAGTATCACTGAGTATTTTTTAACGGCCTGATACTTACAAGTGTGAGGTACTATTAACAAACTCACAAAATATTTTTACTGGTTTTCGGTATCCGATTGAGTTGATTTTTATCCGATTGTATTTATTTAATATTTTGAACGTCCATGTAAAAAATCAACTCAATCGGGTATCGTGTTTTTTTAACGGTCTAACACGTACAAATAAGGGATATTTTTGGCAAAAGCAAGTTCGGCTGCCTCCGGATTTTCCAATGACGGGTAAACACCCGCTTGGCACATCCACCCTGGATTTGCAATACCAACAAAGGCATGGCTTTGCAAATAAACCTAGGGAACTGTAGGGGCCCTCTTCCCACAAAGGTCCTAACAAACCAACGTCAATACTAGCCACAGCCGTTAGGGGGACTCATCCGCCAGGAAAAGGCCGTCGACGAGGATCATCCTAGCCCCTTGGCTAGGCAAGAGCGCTCGGACAGAGCGCTAGGCAAAAAGGCCTAGGCGGAGCCCTCAGATGGCTCAAAAGGTTCCCAGGAGGCCGGACCCCCTTGGACTTACCAAACGGTCTCCCGGGGAGGGTCTGCAGGAATGACGTAGTAACAGGGGCCAGGTTACCGGAGGCGCAGTCAAGACCTCGGCTACCTTTGGGGGCCCAGATGGAGGTCCGTATAGGCCTCGGCTACCTTTGGGGCCTCGGATGGACTCCTCCCCTTCGGGAAGATGTGCCCGGATGGAGGTCCGTATAGGCCTCGGCTACCTTTGGGGCCTTGGGGGGACTCCTCCCCCTCGGGAAGATGTGCCCGGATGGAGGTCCGTATAGGCCTCGGCTACCTTTGGGGCCTCGGATGGATTCCTCCCCCTCGGGAAGATGTGCTCGGATGGAGGTCCGTATAGGCCTCAGTTGGACTCCTCCCCCTCGAGAGCCTGCTCCGGGGAGTTCCAGATAGCAGCCCTTGGGAGCCTGTTCCCAAACACCACCCCCGCCGTCGATTGACCTCGGTTCCAGGGGGGTCGCGTCAGATGTTAGGGGCTCGATCGAGGCATGCCTGACAGTCTGAGCGGCTCATCAATGGGCTCAACCACCCCACGTGTATTACATCATGGCAAGCCACCAACCCTGCAACCTACGCATGCAGGGGGGTGGGGGATTTGACTGATAGGGACATCAATAGCAAATGACGACTCTGGGAGCACGACGGCCGAGGCGCCCCTTGAGGGACAGACGTCAATCCATGCATTTAATGCGATGGTAAGGACAGAGCGCGTGAGGTCCCTGAGGAGCGTGGGGGACACGCTCCTCCCTGCCTATAAATAAGGCCCTCACTTACCTCACTCAGGGCAGTGGCGGGACACTCTTTACTCACTTTCTCTCTCTAAGTTCTCCAATATATTTCTCCCTCAGTCGCTGACTTTACCATCGGAGTGCCTTCTCGGACCACCACCGTCCGGGCTAGGCACTAACGTGGTTGTTCCTTGTGCAGGCTTCCTTCTCAGGCGTGCCCCTAGGGATCCCGCCTCCATCTCAGGCGTGCCCCTGGGACCCCAGCTTCCTTCTCAGGCGTGCCCCCAGGACTCCCGCCTCCATCTCAGGCGTGCCCCTGGGACCCCAGCCTCCTCCTCAGGCGTGCCCCCAAGGCTCAGGCCTCCTTCTCAGGCGTGCCCTTGGGACCCCAGCCTCCTTCTCAGGCGTGCCCCCAGGGCTCAGGCCTCCTTCTTAGGCGTGCCCCCAGGGCCCCTGCCTCCTCCTCAGGCGTGCCCCTAGGGCTCCGCCCTCCTTTTAGCGCCCCCAGGGCTCCGACTTCCTTCTCAGGCGTTCCCTTGGGACCCCGGCCTCCTTCTCAGGCGTGCCCCCAGGGCTCCCGCCTCCTCCTTAGGCGTGCCCCTAGGGCTCCCGCCTTCTCCTCAGGAGTGCTCCCAGGGCTCCGGTCGACATGCTCCTGAGACTCAAGCCTTCTCCTCTGACGTGCTTCTGGACCTCCGGTGAGGTTCAGCTAGTCCTCCCTCTCCGTACAGAACCAGACGGCCAAAGAGTTCACCCCAGAATCGACTCCCCCACAGGAACTTTTGCTTGCAAAGACCGGA
Organism: Vaccinium vitis-idaea; assembly: GCA_963854785.1. NCBI lineage: Eukaryota > Viridiplantae > Streptophyta > Magnoliopsida > Ericales > Ericaceae > Vaccinium > Vaccinium vitis-idaea. Next base: position 6,364,021 of record OY978215.1, on the reverse strand, counting down.
TTAAGAGGTGCGAGGAATGTATATCCAGGGAGCGGCAAATCCAGGGGCTAATCCCCTAGCCAAACATGTTGTCGTTTTCGTCAATCATGATGGAGTAGTTTCGAGCACGATCATGTGGTACATCAGCCAATTTTAACATCACACAATTATATAAAATTCACAAGTGTACGAATCTTACATGATTGGGTTTTGAGCCTCACATGGTCTATTACGTGAAAATTGAGATCTTGTTTGGTTTGGATTTTGAATTATAGGTAATGATTGGAGGGAGAAATGTGGGTAATAATTAAAAATATGGGGTAAGAAATTGGATAGAGATAGGAGAGAAATTAAAATACTAACAATTAAAAATATGAGACATACTTGGAGAGAAATTGAAATAATGATTGAATTAATAATTAAGAAAATTGATCTCAAAACCCAAAACAAACATGTCTTTTTTGATTGAAAAAAAAAAAAAAAAGACATCGAAAATTTATTAGGGATCTCTTCTATCAAAAAAGGACATTGTATCGAATACCGGCTAAACTCCTCTCAAAAAGTACATTAACCTTGTGTTCCTCGATGCTCAAGTTCTACAGTAACTTATTTTTTTGAAAGGCTACAGTAACTTATTGGCACATGCTTAAATCATTTATTTAGCGTTAGCGTATGTCAGTTAATTCACATCATTCTAAAGTTGTGGACATGTCAAATCAACCTTGGCTTGCTTTAAGCCTTTAATGCTACTTCGGCGTCACTCCCCTGAGTTTGTTTTTTTTTTTTTTTTTTTTTTTGCGTGTCTACTCCTATATGCTACTATAACCTATAGACAAAAGCCACATTATTTATGTTACGTGGGTTTTCTAGGCTTTTAAGTTGGTATATGAGAGGAGAATGACATGTACTAAAATTCGTGAGAACTAAAGCATTATCAGTTTTGTGCAAAGTTGGAACAACGGGTTTAATGCTACTTTGGCCCATTATCGATACTTTTTGTTTTTAATGACTAGGTGATTGGGTCAGCTTATGCGCACATTGACTAATCTTACCGTCTGCTAGTGGAGATTCCATTTAAAGTTGGAACAAAACTCAGTATGCATTTGCTCTAAAGGAGTTGATAGCATCTAAAAGATTTCGAAACTGAGAATTTAAGAGAGAGTAAATCCGTATGTCTCAAGTCTTGACCATTAGACAAACCCTTTGGGATTCCACTTCCTAGGCTATAGGGGTGGGATCAAAAGACAGGAAGATCAAGACCATTAAAGACGAGGAGGCAAGTTTTACAAGTCATTTTTATATCTTGTCATCCCCTTTTAAATGTCCACCATAAAAATACTTGATGAAGCAGTTTCTAGCGTAGCTCGACGTATGACCTGCAAAACAGTGAATAGCTAAGGACACTAGTGTGGTGTTAGCCAACCAGCCTCCGATACCTAAGTCAGTCCGTAGATTGTATAGAGTTGTAGATAATAACTTGTGGATTCAGTTCTCAGAATCACTTACCTCTCTTAGGATTATATTAACACTTTTATAGGCATTTGGGAGTGATTGAGTTCTTGTTGGACTTGGAGTCTTGGACTTCTAGCTAACCGTATTTATCTTTATCAGTCCCTTGGTATGCTAGGTCTCCTATCTTGGTAGGAGTTTAGCCTTTATCGCATCTTGGTACTGATCGGATAAGCATCTGGCCAATTTAGGCTTATCTTATTAGGTTTTGATAGACTCCTTAGAGCCCCTGTCCCTGTAGGGCTCCGTATGATGAGCTGGTCTTTTGAACTGTTGTTGCTTATCTGTTGTACATTTCTTGGTTATTTCTAATAAGTAGCAACTCTACCGTGTATGATGTTACTCGAATGAATTTCCTAATCGTACAAAGAGTTATCGTAGTGGTTAATCGATTTGTCTGGGCAAACATTTTATTTAAACGTGTGTGAAAAAAGCTGTGGGAGGGACTGAAGAGATTACTCCAGTTGAACGGAACACTCTTCATTACAAAAATAAAAAAAAATATAGTAGAATTTCAATTGTAAAGTTCCCATTCGATTCTTTAGAAATTTTAAACCAACGACGGGCTTTAAATGGAGTTTCCAGTAGAATTGGTATTAGTTCCCTATGATTAGTCAACGTGCATGTAAAATGGCCCAACGCGAGTATTTTTCCTTTTTAGCCTGACATTGAAAGAACGTGTTCTAAGTTCTAACTTTAACTAATGGAAAATGATCCTGTACAATATGATCAGGTTCATACTGTAATTTGTTTACAGGTTGACGTATCTATCATCACTTTTTCAGCTCTGACATCTTTCTTCTTTCAGTGGTCACAGACCCACTTCTTCAGCACCCCTTCTGGTTAGTCGTAATCAATACGCAGATGCCTTGGTGGCAGTGACCAATTCATAGTGGGTTCCGAATCACATTTATTTGTACGTTAACGATGATAGCCAAGTATACTTGAAAATAAAAACAGCATGGTGGGACACGAGTTGGACCCCGTGCTATTCACATGATAGGGAGGAAGCCCTACAAATTTTAAAGGGTTAATGACCTGGACACCCCCTATAGGTATACGTTTTTTACCATACACCCCCTGCAATAAAAAAACCTACGACGACACCCCCTCTATCTTTCAAACTTTACCCCAAGACCCCTTCCGTTACCCTTCCGTCTCGAATCTCAAAGATCCGGGTCATGTTTTGATGATCCAACCCATTCAAGTTGTTTAAAACATGGTTTTAAGGGTACTCGTAAGATATCGGCTCAAAATATGACCGGGAAGTGCTTGATCCAAACAATTTTTCATACAAGAACAATTGTTTGGATCAAGCACTTTCCGATCATATTTTGAGCCGATTTCTCCACGGGTACACTTAAAAGCATGTTTTAAACAAATTGAACGGTTTGGATCATTAAAAAAACTGATAGTTCTAGACGATTTTAGACGAAAGCGTGACAGAAGGGGTCTTGGGGTAAAGTTTGGAAGATAGAGGGGGTGTCGCTGTAGGTTTTTTTCTTGCAGGGGGTGTTTGGTGGAAAACGTATACTTACAGGGGGTGTCCAGGTATATAACCCAATTTTAAAAAAGCTCTTATAATATTCGATTGAGTTGATTTGTTATTGAGACTTATAAAAAACTATTTTAAGAAAAACGAACAATTTGAATTATATTTGCGGGACTCGAGTTGGTCCCTGCCAAAAGATTTGTGCCCCATTGTTTGTGCAAACATACTTTCTGAAGTAAAAAAAAAAAAAAAAAGATCTGATCAGTATTGGTTGGTGTGACGGATATTCGAATTTTTGGGTGAATGAAGGACTTGTTAATGCTATGATGAAACTTTATCAAATCGACTTGTATAGTTAGGGAAGATATTTGGAGGTGTGCAGGCTAGGACTGCAATTGAGTTGAGCTGTTCGTGAGTGATTCAAGGCTCGATTCGAGGTGAGCTTGTTCAAACTCGACTCTAGTGTTAAATGAACAAGCTTAAGCTAGATTTGTTGGCTCGTCAAATAAACGAGCCGAGCACGAGCTACTCATTACTCGGCTCATATGAGCTCGCGAGCGAGAGCATACCAAGTGGCAGTGTCTATAGAGGCATACGCAGAGCAATTGGAAAGTTAATTTGCCATAGACCGAAAAGACCTACTGGGGAAAGAGGGTAGACGAAGTGCTATCTTTATAGCGAAATGAATGGTTGTTGAATAGTTAAATTTTCTAAGGGACTTGTGAAACTCTCAAGTAAATGCAGGTTTCCACCGAGGCCTTGTGTTAGTTCCACATTGAAAGTTTTGCAAAACTTCTTTGGAGAGAATATTATATGTGTACAGCATTACATATTCCACCATCTGCACTTGGGCGCCCACTTGACTATCTAGCTTACGGGAGCCGAGCTCGAGCCACAAAAACATATTTCAAGCCGAGCTCGAGCCACAAAAACATATTTCAAGCCGAGCTCGAGCCTATATCCAGCTAACCATATTTCTAGTGAGCTGAGCCCAAGCATCTCAAATCTCGTCTTGGCTCAATTCCAGCCCTAGTGCAGGGGTAGGTAGTCTGGTATAACCATGTATCACCTTAGCTAGTTTTAACATCATACATATATTGGTAGATTTCACAAGTGTATAAATCTAGACAATAGTAGCTAAATCTGAGTATCGTATTCACAGGGACAATTTGGCTGAGTTACGATAAGTTTGATTTGCTTCTAAATCAATTAGAGCAAAAGAACAATTGTTTTGCTTGATTTTGAGAATTAATAAACTACAACAAGCAGTAATTAAACTAAGCGAAACTAGTAGAGAGAGGATCTAGGATTTCGAATCCAGCTCGACCACGCAACAAAGTTATGTATAGGCTAAGGTTACTATTCAAATCATAATTGTCAAGAAAATAGTAATTAAGCTGTTAACAGGCATAGACCATTCCACAACACAGATCGTCTCTTTCACTGGTTGTCCAATGTCACAATCCGTCTAATTACAAGTATAACACATCTCAATTACCCAAGCATAATCATAGAAAACCATTGTATAACTATGTATTTAAGAGTGCATGCACCAGTACTCAACAAATTAAAAAGCATTAAAACCATTCCATTCACAGGTAATGAAAAGTATTCTTATTTAAAACAATTGATTTGAATAACAAACCTAAACCTACGCATAAATAGAGTTATTTAGATCGGGGCTTCATCTTTTAAAATCTAGGCCACCTACCACGTGACTTGCATTCAAGTCGAGTCTAATAGCTAAACAACAGCTGAAATGGCTGGTTCAAAGCTTCCAGAGGCAGTCTAAACGGTTTTTACCGGTTCAACCAGTTAATCCACTGGTTCAAACCAGGCCAATGGGTTAAACGGTTTGGACATTCATATATTCAAAACGGAACCTTGTTTGGTCAATCGGCTAACAGGTGGAATCAACCGGTTCGATCTGGGTTTTAAAACATTGATTTTTTTTTTTTTTTTTTTTGATAACGGTTTTAAAACATTGATGTTCACCCTTTTTAATGAGGAACAAAATTAAATTCTAGTCGGGCTTGTGCAACTCAAATATTGTGACCTGCCTTGCTTACGCATAGGGTGATGTGGCCTCAAAAATTGTTGACAGGAGAATCAAACTTAAAATCTTGAGAGAGAGCGAACTTCTAAGTCTGAAGGCAATATCTCGCTTCTTCCATGATTTCTGTCTCGATGGGCGAGTAATTTTTCGAAACGAGTTTTTTTTTTTTGTTGGATGAACTGTGAAACGAGTTTTTCTTTGAAAGAACGTTTTCTAACTCGAACTTCATCCTGCACAATGTGATCTAATAGGTTCGTAAGGTACCAATAATGGGACCATTATTCCATTACCATACCTCCTAGCCTACTTTAGAGAAAATGGACTAAGAAATAATTGGGCCTCAAATGGGCCGACTTAGGTCCAACCATAGCCCAACGAATTTGAACAGCAGTACGCGGTCTTAATTCCTCCTAATTTCGGCCCAATGGTTCTCAATTCACTTTTCTGGTCAAGTGAGAAATTCATTTAATGATAAAAATAAAGAAATTCATTTAAAAAGAACATGCTACTCCCTCCGTCCGGATTTGTTTGTCCCTCGTTCTATTGTAACTGCATAAAAAATTAGTGATATCTTTAAATTGGTAAGTAATTATATATTCAATGTTGATCTTGTTTGATTAGTTCTATATGACAATGTTTTTAAAATTACATAAAACACTGTAAATTACAAGATATAATCATTTGAAAAATGACACGAATTCCCAAAAAGGACTAACAAATCCGGACGGAGGGAGTACTTAATTTGAAACCGAACCAAAGTTTGTTTATTGTTTTCTTGATGAGTGATTTAAAAAAAAAAAAATTCACAGCTAACCAGCTCGAAAAAATGTCTTTTAAAGACATCGTGCGAGTTGTCGTACAACATATATTAATAAAGTTTTTCCAGCTGGCCTTGAAAACAACTTTGGCACTATTTAAACATAATTTGATATGTAGTGTTGCATGGGTCCATGGGTGCGTCCACATGGGATAATAATTAGCACAAGTCCTAAGTGGATTCAACCACTCGAGGTGATAAGTCCAAGGTTGATTCTACCACTTAGGGTGATAAGTCCTAATGGGATTTGAAGTGCTTAAGTGATAGAGATAAATAAGTCTTATCTCATTTATAAATACCCATTGCCTTGCATAGAAAAATACATTAGTGATATTTTTCTACACATCAATTATTACATATAATCTCTCCCTCTCCTAGTTCTCTCAAGGGCACTATTAAAGAATCCTAGGGATTTGCAACATGTAAAGATTAGTAGAGGACTCTAGTAGCCGCTCAACCAGCATGAAAAGTTTAACATAAATTTGTACAGGACGTGCGTATTGGTAGGGGTTCGTAAAGCAAGCTATTCAGTGGCGGAGCCAGGATTAAAAGTCCCGGGGGGCCAAGTTATAATAGAAAAAAAAAATAACATCAAAGTGCAACCCGACGTGTTCTCAAATCTAAAAAATCATCTACGATTGACTCTAAACTAATTTCATTGCAATTTCCATTTCAATGTATCTTTCATTTTCTTCTGAAGCCTGGTTTGATAATCTTCAATGCAATTGAGTTGCATGTATCGCGTTTACCAAGGTTCTGAATCCCATGCCGGCTTGGGTACCGATTATTCTACCGGTACGGTACTGGCCTATACCATATACCGTTTCGAATTTAGTGGTACTACCTATATTTATGGAGTATATATGTGTGTGTACATATAAATATGTAAATATAAAATATACAAGTCACAAATTGTCGCAAAAACAAAAGTCAAGTTTCTCTATGCCTACCGTGGCACTAATTACTAGTATCTTTTGTTCATAAAAGGAAAAAAAAATCCTACCCTATCATTAGTGCTATACAGCTACAATATCATTTTCCACGGACAAACGAAGGAGAACAAAGTTCCATGGCGATCGAGTAAAGCTTGGTGTCCGGTGACGGTATGTCTCAGATTTTTTATCTTTGACAAACATCCATCCTCTCTCCTCTCTCCTTTTAACCGTTCTCTTCATTCTTCAGTGCAGTTTGGTGAAAAAAACACTACCAGGAGCTAGCATGGGAGATATGGCTGACAAAAAAATTATTTTTTATTTTTTAAAAAGTGCGGGGTGGCCAAGGCCCACCCTAGCCCTACTCTCCCTCCGCCCTGGAAGCTATTCGATCCTTTATATTTTGTGTAGGTCCGCGATAGATATTTCGTATTACCCGTATTATTTTCCCACAGGTTTTAAGGTTTTCCTAGCTAAATGCCTAAATGTCTATGATTTTATGACTCTGTCTGGTTAGATTTTTGGGAGTTGATTTTGTGGAAAATTAATAATAAGATGAACATCACACGACGCCAAATGTGTAGTAAAATAATATGGTGTCAAACCTCACCTATTAAAAAATCCGAGGTCCTCATATTTTTGGTAGGTGGGGTTGTCCATCAAATTCTACTCTGATCTAATGCATCCAAAATGTATAGCCAGGATTGTACATTCATTTTAATTTGACAGAAGGAAAATCTGACTGAGGACGTAAATGAACCGAACTGCTCGCGAATAGCTTGAGGCTCGGCTCGACTTTACTTGTAAAGTAATCGAGCCGAGCTCGATCAACAATCTAAAGCTCAGCTCGTCTTATTTGTATAAGCTTGGTTCGTTTACACATGCTTGTTAAGTAAATTACCCAGGATTGACTAATTAAGGACTATAGACGAACCGGATTGAGCTCAAAACTCGAATTTTGAGGCATTTGAGATGAAATCATCGGCTTCATCTCTTTATATCGATCTGAACCTCATTTTTGCAAATCTGTTTGAAGTCAATTCGTATCCGAACAAATCCAAATATCCGATCCAAAAATCTGATATGATCAGATCAGAAAAATATGTTCCGGTCCATTTTATAGTATTTTTTCCAGATAGGTGTTTAGTTAAATGGAGGTGAATTGTAGCATTTCAGATTGGTATTAAGTATTAGTAACCAGTTCGAATCAGATAAATGTAGATCGTGTCAAGTAACATTCTAATTTTCTTTGACACAAGTTAAAATGATAATCCGATTAGTTTTTGACAATCGGATCTAGTCGGATCGGAATCTTGTCCAGTCTCTTGGCACGCCTAACTTAAATCTTTAATTTTGAAGTGAAGTGGAAAAGCATATTACAAGTGATTCTACAAATCTCTTATAAATCTTATTAGATCCAATTAAGAGGGGATGTGATTCACAAAAAGGAGAACACTAAGTAAATGATTTTGAGAACTAATCCCAACCACAAAAATAAACACTTTGACAGGATAGGTAGTAACAGTCCAGAAAGAGACAAGAAAAAGACTTGCCAACACATGGTTTAGATTTGTATATTTCATAGCATGTGGGTCACATAGTCAAATCTCTTACTTCTAGTGAATATATAAATGTCATTGGACCAAAGAATAGTACTACTAAGAGATAATAAATTTAGAGCGCTTCTTTTTGATGACCAAACCTCCTCCTACTCCCACCAACATTGGAAGCGGGAACGGTGCGAGACTGAACCGTTCAAAAATATTTTCAACAGTACGGATTTAAATAGAAGAGTGAATATACTTTTGGATGGCTGAAATACTACATTGCACGATTGCAACATATTAGGTGCGCTACAGGTCCCGGGCCCACCAACCTTATATGGGAGCGGGGGGCCTGTAGTGACTACAGGTGTAGTGAGTGAATCTCAGCCGTTAAAAGTGTTTTGAACGGTCCGGATAGTGAATAATGTAATTGTTCGCGCGAACAATTCAATTAAGATCCGGACCGCCCAAAACAAGAATGGACGGCTAAGATTCTCACTACACAGCCTGTAGTGAGTTGCTCACTACAGCTCCCCGGTTCCACCTTATATGGGTTCTCACTCTACAACTATTCCTTTCATAAGATCAAATTGAAAAATGTTTTGCAATCCTCGGTGTTACAACTGTAGTTTTTCGAATAATCAAAATATTTGGAAGTCTATAAAAATGGCCAAAACCATACTACCTTTGTTCCCAAAAAATTGTGCACTATGTAATACAAGAAGTTCAAGAAAATTATGGTATATTGTCAACAAAAATTCAAACTTTTTTTTCACAAGCAATACTCGTTAACTACTAGTAACTTGCACAAAAAGTTTAAAATTGTTGACAAAATTTAAGATTGTGGACAATCTTTTTGAACAGATAGTACAATTTCTTCGTTCACAAAAATAAAAATAAATATAAAATGATGGAGTACCATTTGAACAAATAATCAAAAACAACATTTCAAGGTTGGTGAACTCAGGCCTTGGGCCGGACTCAGGTCCAGCCCCAATCCAAACCTGCTACCATCAACCGCCCAGAAATTGATTGTCACATCAAAAAGTCAACAAAGACAGCACACAAGAAACCAATCCTTCTTCCTCCTCTCCATCAAAATACCCCTCCTCTCTCTCTCTCTCTCTCTCTCTGATGAGTCCTGATGGCCTTCAACCACAGGAAGCTGATTTCAGCGTCTGAAAAAATATACAGAGACCCCTGTGAATTATTCTGTGACACAACAAGAAACCCAGAAGGCTACTGCCCAACCTCATGCATCTACCTGTGTCCCTTTATCTGTACCCAACCATTATCCTCCCTAATTCCACCACCACCGCCGCCGCCGCCGCCACCGCCCAGCTCCATCGAAGACAAAATCCTAAACCTCCCTCTCCCCCTCCTGGCCTCCCTATCAATCCTACTTGCACTTAGCTTTCTCTTGTGTTGTTATACCATATATAAGTCCTGCAAAATATGGGATGAATTGAGAAATCGGAGGAGGAGATCGCCAGAGGCACAACAAGAAGAGACCCATGATCAGTTTCTTGATGAAGATCATGGGCCTGTGGTGGACCATCCGATATGGTACATCAGGACTGTTGGGTTGCAGTCTTCTGTGATCAATTCCATTGCAATTTGCAAGTATAAGAGAGGGGATGGTCTTGTTGAAGGTACAGAGTGCTCTGTTTGTTTGAATGAGTTCCAAGAAGATGAGACTCTTAGGCTATTGCCAAAGTGTAATCATGCTTTCCACATACCTTGTATTGACACTTGGCTTAGATCACACACCAATTGCCCCTTGTGCCGTACCGGAATCGAGGCCGGAACTCCAAAGGTGACGGAGGAGCCGAGGGTCAATAACCCGGGGGTTGGGGAGGAAATCCAAGTTATGGTTTCTGAGAGTGGAAGTGATTCAAGTGAATACAGTAGGGAAAGAGAAGATGGGGAATTGATGGGACTCGAGGAGGAAGGGGAAAGAGAAGGGGCAAATAGGGATAAGAGTCTTGAGACACCTGAGGAAGAGGTGGTTCATCAACGAAAGAGGAGATCAGTGTCTATGGATTGTGCTTCTGCTTCAATGATCCGTCTTGCAATAGCTAATGCTTATCAAGGAGAAATTGCTGGGAGTTCAGATTCCCAAATGCGCAAAGCAAACGGATCAAGTGTCGATGCCGTTACCAAGAGGGTAGATGTCAATTGCAGTTTACTTAAATTAGTGGGAGGTTCTTCAGTTGGGAGGTCTCTACAGAAAGGGCCAATTTCAATGAAGAGATCACTGTCCTGCAGTGGGAAGGTTTTGTTTTCAAGGTATGCCCAAGGCCAGAATTCGACCCTTCCTTCATGAAGCTTTTTGATCATATTTTTGGTATCAAAATTCAGGTAAGAATGACAGATACCTGCAAAAATCAAGATGTCCGTTTACATAGTTTACTTTGTAATGTTGTAGCAAAGACATCTGATCCTGAAACTGTATAGTATTGAATACAAACAGAAGGAAAGTGAGGCTGATCCAAAAGTGGTAAATCAGAAAATCATAAATGATTGTTCTTGTGTTTGTGCAGTTTCAGATTCTGAAAGAGAATCAATGAAGTGTAATTAAAATTTTGTTCTCATAAATCATAAGTGATATTGTCATGATCTTGCATTTATTGCAAAACAATTCAACATCTCTGTTTATCCCTCTTTTTGTATGCCAATCGGGAGGATAGATTGAACATATATCATAAGAAAGACAACGGAACATTACAAAAAAAGAAAATGATGTTGCAATCTTGCAATTAGGCAATAGAGATTCATGACTCTTTTGCAGAGTCAGATGCAAAGTTAGGAAGTGTCTGATCTGACTTTAGTTAGTTTTGCTGCAATAACACCCTTGAGATTTTATGATGTTCAATTCAAGTATAATCTATCTGATGTTGTTAAAGGATGCCATAGGATGTCAATCAAAACCTATGAAGTGTAGACCCTGATACGGGATACAATACGATACGCTATGAATACGGCCGTGTGAGAAAATTTTAATACAAGTCATGGGTACAGCTAATAAACGCAAGATTTAAAAGTATTTTCATTAAAAAAAATTTGCATCGTGAGAATGGTGAGAAATCATTGTATTTTTCTTAATGCAAACGTGATGTAGACAAGTTTATTTACTCGATAATTTATTTAATTGCTAAAATTTCATTTAACAGGACACTTGTATAGTTGTATGACTATAAAGATATCCTTAAATACCTCTAACAAAATATTTCTAGTTCGATCTTGTATATATATTACTCTCTAGAGAGTAGGGTAGTATAATATCATTATTCCTAATATTTTTACTCTCACATTATGCGAGAAGTGCCACGATTTTAAGTTTGGTTATGTGACCTAAGATTAAAGAAGTAATACAGAAGGATCCACATAATGAACACTTGGCTATTCCTTAGAGTTTTCCAACTGGAAAACCAATCAACTCATAAAACATAAACTGGCATAGAATTTGAAAATTCCTACAGATTCCGCGAAGATAGAAAGTGATTGTCATGGTTTTGAGGATGCGAAGTTTTTTACGGTTAATCTCCAAGACGTCCTTTCTAAAGTTGTAACTGGCACAACATGTTTTCTTCACATTAACCAGCCAAAGGTTTCTCCATGAATATACAGTTGCAAAAATTTTATTAGAAGAAGGTATTCTGTTCCGCAAATGTCGAGAGAGAGAGAGAGAGAGAGAGAGAGAGAGAGACCGAGACCTTTTTTTCCCGCAGATACCCTGACTGAAGCATCTTGTCCATCATCAACTGGTGCTTTTGTTGGTACATCAGGAAGGTCAAGCTTCTCATCCTCTAGAGGAGATGGCACCAAAATAGGAATTTCTGGCGTATCTTGGAAATTGATATGTTAAAAAGAAGGAAGAGTTACTACCTTAGATTAGAGAAAGTACCAAGAATGGAATAATTAAAAAAAAAAAAAACTATGGGCTCTCAGGCTAAGATATGTATAATATTCGAGGCAAACTATAGATCAAGGCTCCCAAGAAATGAAAACCATTACTCGCATGAAAACATTTAACAGTGTCAAATTCATACTTGAATGTCTAAAGCTGCTAATCTCAGCAGCAAAGATATCTACACAGCCAAATATAATCTCCCATAACTTAAAAGCAGCAGCAGCCACCTAAGAGGAGGAAGAATAAGGGTGGGAGTGCATGTATGGTAGCTTAATAAGATATGGTATAGTTTCGTTTTGCTATTTTATGTGTGAGCACCACTCAACCAGATTACATTTGTATTGATATGAATACTTCGAAATCCATGCTCAGCATACCAGATTACCTCCTTATTAATATATATACTCCGAAATCCATCCTCAACACGGACATAAAGAGAGGGTAACTGGTTGCATAGTAGCTTCCCCTGCAGAAATAAGTCTTTTTTAAATTACCACTGATATACAGAAGGAAACAATGGATCTAATCAACTCGAACTTTTCTTTTGTACGATACAAATCCAGTATCCCCAAAGGCCCAACATAATGACCATGTCATCAACGTAGAAAGTGCAAAACAAACGAGTCCAATAACAAATATACAACATCCCACAGTTTAGGGGCCTAAAAGAATGCAAATATAATTTCCACATTTTCTTGTTCATCAAATTCTTTATGCTAGATTCGTAACTCTAAAAGTCCTAATCTGGCCAGTTGGGGAAGAAAACATTGCTTCGGCTAGCCAAAGGACTTGAATGGAGGGTCTGCCAGTTTGCATTTCAACAAACTCCCAACTGAAGAAGCCCCCAACTATACATTTCTAATTAAATGCCGCAATAGAAAGCAACATCCTCATAAATACATTATAGTCATTGGGGATGCAGTTCACAGGTTGTCAAGTATCCCTAAGCAAAGGAAATTATAAATTACAGCAACTTTGGTTGTTTACAACAAGAAAAAAACCTGCACATTCTATATCTCCGAAACAACTCATTTCAAAAGGCACTGACAATATCAATTAATGATTTAAAAACATAATCACTCTTAATTTGTTAATATCATTTGGCGTGCGGTCTAACGAAAAGAAATTGCATTATCATCCCCTAGGACACGTTTAGAGTTTAGACTACTTGCAGCAGTTTTGTGGATATTTTTACGTCATAGCTATCATCTGTTTCGGTTCTGGTGACCATTGTGGGAGACACTCTTAAGATTAATTGAAAACAAAAGGGAAGATCAAAATTTGACGGAAAGGAATGGTTCGGGTATATAAAATAAATTGCTTACTTGCTGCTCAACATTAATTAGCCAGGCATGTACTTGTTTCAGTAATTCCTCTTGCACCTTCTTCTTCTTCAATGCTAACAATGCCGCGTCTCCTTTTTTTCACAAAGCAAGTCCTTTGCAGCTCGCTTTATACCTTCAGTGACGGCATCCAGCTGAAAGAAGAGTGGATGAGTAACCTATTAAATTCCATTGGACGATGTTGCAACATCCTTAACTAAACCATCCTACTTAATGAATTCGCAAGACAAGGAAAGTTCGACTATTGCAGCATTAAGTTGTCATTCATCAAGAGGGTATCAGAGATTCTATTTCAACATTAAAACATAGTTCACCATATAAGCCAAAGAGTTGACAAACACCAGAAGTATGTCTCTTGACTCATATTACATTCAGCTACATATTAAATGAACAAGCACTTCAACACAAGTTTGTATGTTCTAACTGTTACCACCATTACTTAAGTTTTTACATTTCTAGTCATTTTACTCAGAAAATTACAGCAACTGAAAACCTGCTTATAAATGCAAAGCCATAAATACCATTTCAAGCACACGGGCAATTAAGAATGAAGTGCAAATAACACTCATAGGGATATAAACAACCCAGTACCAAGAACCTTGATTTGGATAATTAAGCCATCAAGGTCAGGATGTTTGGGTGGTCCGTAACCCCTATAAACCTAAGAAGCATAGACACCGATACGACACGACACGACACGGAAACCGGGGCACAGACACGTTGGGGAAACGTCCAATAGAAATATGTTTTATTATGTGGGTATTGTAGGAATTCACGTAAAAGTAAAAAACATATCTCTATCAAATTAAGATTAATAATATGAAAACTCAAACCAACGATCCCTATGTAAGTATACATGAACTATAAATCCATGGAAATTTCCACTCTACCCAGAGTTTTAAAATCTACATTTCTAAATGTGCCTTAACATTTTCCAAGAATGTACCCACTTGTCCGAGTAATATAATAAAAAAATTTAATATGTACATAGGCATGTCCAACACGTGTCCGGAGAGTATTGTGTCATGTCCATGACCAACACCTGTTGGATATGGATATGTGATGCCGGTAGATGTGGTCGTGCTTCATAGCTATTAACATAACATATAAGCACACCGATGCAAGTGCATCACGCAGTTATCAACTTATCATAGAAATAATTGCCTAAATAACCTCAGTTTTAAATGGACAAGAAGAAACTGTACTTCCGGAAATCTAACAGCCCAATACCAGCAAGGAAGTAAACTAGGCTGCGAGCAATGTGTTCTAAGCAATTAATTACACCTCGCAAGTGTAAGATTTCACATCTATCACCATATACATGGATCCACTCAGGCATTCATTAAACGTACAAGGGATTATAATCTGCCCATATCATCTTGTACCTAGATTACCTTACTGTGTCTAATGACAAATCATCTCTAGTACCTCCTGGTCCCTGGATGATGAAATGCAGAAGCTACAATCCATTAGCGTAACCGCGGTTGATTAGCTACTATTATGAAAGGGGTTGCAAGCGACCGAGTTGTTCACAAGCAGTTCAAGGCTCAGCTTGTTGAGGGCTTCAGGCTTGCGCAAATGAGCTGAGATTGAACACCTCGATATTAAAGAAGCCAAGCTCGAGCCACATCTAGTTTTGAACGAGCCGAGCTCAAATACTTTAACTTTGAACTAGGGGTGAGCACGGGTCAGTTTTTTTTGGTCGGATTCGGGTCGGGTCGTTTTGATCGGGTCATGAAAAACTACACCCGAAACCGAACCGAACATGTCTTGAAACCGATCGGGTCGGGTGAGTCGGGTTGGCGGTTCGGGTCAGTCGGGTGAGTCGGTTTGGGCTTTCTGGAATGGGCTTCTTTCACTGGGCTTTCCAAATATTTTAATTGGGCTAACATTATATTTTTTTTAATGTTTGAGCCCATTGTTTTTTACTGGGCTTTCCATTATTTCAATTGGGCCATTATTATTTCAATTGGGCCATTATTATTTCAATTGGGCCAATGCTATATTGTTTCACAATTGAAGATCCAACATTCCATAAAAATAAACAAGTTTAACCCGAACCCAGTACAATGCCATAAGAGCAATACCTAAAAACAAGTTAATAAGGATCCTAATCAGTGCACCACCAGCCAAGCAAGCTGGGAACAAGCCAAGAAGCAGCATTAATATTTAATACGATCATTGGACATATCCAAATGAATGCTGCAAGCCTGCAACAGCATTACTCATCCCAAAAAACACAGCAGAAGTGGATCATCTTATAATAACTAGCAGCAGATTCAAGGCAGCAACAGCAGTAATTTGAAGCAGATTCAAGGCAGCAAGTGATTTTCTCATAACATACTCTTCTTAGAAAGGTCCATTAGTAGCAGTAACATTTATAATTGAACCAACAGCAGCCAAATCACCTACCATGAGATGTTACAAAAGCAGCAAAATATGGTCTGGACTGTGGCAATAGGCACTTCTCAAGGTAATGAGAATCGGCCACAACTGATTACATAAAGTCATAAACCAAAGAATAAACAGCCAAGCAACATTAAACTTCTAAGGAAACATTAAGAGACTAGTCAAGCAACTGGACAGTGAAGAATAAAGATCCCAACAGCGGACAGCCAATGCTCAATCCTCACTACTTAACAGCCAATAATTAGTCTTAAGACAGTTTCAACTTTCAAAGTTCAAACATTACCCAGGTAGTAAGCCTAAGCAACAAAAAAACAAGTAGAGTTCATAGTTAATAACTTCACATCACCAGTCCCACTTCAAAAATCCTGTGACCTGTGACCTCCAAAAGTATACCACCCGTGTATCCACAAAAAATACCCTGTACCACCAGTCAAGTATCCACAAAAACATCAACCTGCAAAAAAAGAAGAAGAAGAAAAAAACAGGAAGTTCGAGTCAAAAATTAAAAAGGAAAGCTTATGCACTGAACTAAGTAACTAACGGAGATGAAAAAAAGAAGTTAGGGAGTACCATAATCATTGATGATGATAACTAATCAACTTGAACCGGAGTTGGAGTTTTAGATTCATTCTCACCCAGTAAAGCTCACAAAAAAATCAAATCAAAGTTATCAAAACAGTTGGAAAAACTAAATGAGAAACCATGCACTTAATCTAAAAAACTGAAATTACCCATATCATATGATTCATATTCCTCAACGGCATCCATTGACTTGCGAAGAGATATGAGAGCATTGTTTAGAAGCCAATTTTGTCCGCATACAAGCATCTCTACCATCTTGGGAGAAAGAGTGTTGCGAAAAGGGTCAAGTATTCGTCCCCGTGCTAAATGCCGACTCCGATGCAACTGTAGAAACGGGAAACGCCAACACATCTTGTGCCACTTGTGATAAAACTCTATACCTTCCAGAATTGTCCTTCCACCATTTAAGAATGTCAAACCCTGCATTGTCCTTACTATCTCCTTCACAACAATCAGCCAAGTATTTATCCAAATCAGTCTTCCTTGAAACTGAATGTCGCTCCTCCATGTAAGTGTTAAATCAGTATTCGTCCCCCCGTGTTTGAACACCTTGAAAACCTCGATACTAAATGCAGCCCCTAATTTTATTCACAACTAAACGCGAAATCGAAGCAATTAACTCAAATGCATCGTTTAGAGAATGAGATCTTCAATCAACATTTTACGCAGAAATCTAAGCCACACAAAAAAAAAAAAAAGGGGAAAGAAAAGGTAATCGATGAGCTTACGCCTCTGCGTCTTGAGAGAGAGACAGAGAGAGGATTTCTTTGTCAACATCGGTTATCTTTGGTTTCTTAACGAATATCTTCTCCAGTTCACGGCGGTCGGCGGCGGACGCTGGGGGCAGGCGTAACCATGATCGACCTTGGAAACGGGTGGCTTTTTTCAACCGGAGTGAGCAAGATTATTTATATATTTTTTAACCTTATTTAGGGGTGTTTTGGTAAAAGTAATTGATTCAGTTTTTTTTATTTTTATTTCAACTTTTCGCATTTGTTAGTTATGTGTCAATTTTTTGTAAATTATTATTTTGTCGAGAACAATTTAAAAAATAAAAACTATTAACCAAAACTAAATTTTGCCAAAACCAAAATTTTCTCTCATTTTTTAGTTTTGCATCTATTTGTATATTATTAGTTCGTCTCGATGATAATAATTTAAAAATAAAAAAATGAGATCAAAATTTTAAAAAATAAAACTCTAAAGATAAAAATAATTCAAAACAGAAAGACTAATTAAATTATTTTTGTCTTTATTCGTCCAAAATTGTAGTTTTTTCTCAATTTAGATTATTATCCTCGAGAGAAACCAATAATTCAAAAAAAAATTAACGCAAAATTAAAAATGCCAAAAAATATTTAAACGAGAACAAAAAAATAATTTGACTCAATTCTTTAACCAAAATTAAATGTTACTGTAGTAAATATCTTTACCATTTAATAGCTTGATATGGGCTAGGGTGCACACCAATCTAGCCCAGCCCATCTATCCAACAGAATTGGGTTTTTGCTGCTCCTTTTGATCTGCTTAAAAAATTTGGACGAATTTGGAACAACCGATTCCAGGCCAGCTCGGCCTAAGGAATTGCATATAAGTTTTTCAATTAGGAAAATCTATTAACACGACATTATGCACAACAATATCTATACCAAGGTGATGTGACAATCTTTTATTTGTTGCTTAAATAACATCTCTTTCAATACCTGATGAAACAGTGCCGCATCAGCATATTGTGATGAAATTAAATGTCAGTAGTAATTAAAGAACTGTAAAATATCTATCGATGTTCTATTTCTAGAATTTGGGACTGCAAAGTAAAAATTGCACTACATAGGGGATGGTTTGAATTTCGAAAATTTTGTCATATGAGGAATCTGAAATCTCTAAAAATCTTGTTTAGATTGGTTTTTCCTTTTCAGATTAATTAGATGTGCGTGTAAATTGACCCGGACACTTCATTATTTAAAAAAAAAAACACATAATTTAAAAAATGTACAATGCAGCTCCCGAACATGCCCATTGTGGGAGACATGAAAAATTAAACAAATCCCTACATGTCTAATTAATTATTCAGTTTTTCTCGTAGGGTTCACGACTAAGTGTATGAATCACATATAAATGTGTGGTACTATAATGAACCAGAGTGACAATTAGCTGGTGCTCCAGAACTACTGAATAAATAATTACTCTCCTCCCCACGAGTATCGATCGGAGTACGCATGGCTCAAAAGTGGAGACAATTGAAAATTCAGTAGCTGATACATTTCCGTCATCTTCCTCCAGCTACATCCAAACGGATTGGTGGTTTCCATCTTCGTTGTTGTACAATTTTGGGGATTTTGTTTTTTTTTGTTTTTTTGTTGTGTTCTTGTATTTTCGGACCAGTAGTATACTTTTTTTAGTAAGTTTTGTCCGTTAAAAAAAAAAAAATTCAGTAAACAAATACTCCATACAACGAAGGTGACAAGTGACATCTACTGCATACATTTTGAACATGACGCTTCCAATAGAAATTTTTTTGAGTGCTGGGTGTGGGCGGGCACCACGGGTCAGTGTCCGAGCACCTAAACCGACCGTCCAATACACTCTTGGACGGCCCACACTTATTCCCTCTCTTTCCTCTCTTGCTCTTTTGAATCCAAACCGTTTAAAAGTGTTTTGAACATCCGAAATAGGTGCTCGAGCACAGACACATGGTACCTGACTCGTTCGGTTGGTTTTTCTAGATATTTGAGAGCGGGTGTCAATTCTTCATGGGAGCTCGAAATCTAAGCCGGCTTTTTTTAGCTGACCAAACATGAATTCAACATAAAAACTTTTCTCAACTGAAAGTGACGTTCTACGCATTTAGTTGTTTATATTTATTTTTATTACAATATGGTCCTTCTAGATGTCAAAAGTATGACTTGGCTACCGGACAAAATATTCAGAGCTAGATGACTTGCATGCATGTTAGGGAGAAAAGTACTACGTACTACCAAGTAAATACTTCGGGAAACTACATTTTTTTACCAAAGGAATCAACCTTACGTTACAGCTTAGGTGATTAATTTTCACCCACTTATTATACATATATTTGTACTCGTTTTCTTGTTACAATATTACAACCTTTCAAGTGTGAAAAAATTTAAATTACCACATTATCATTGGGTCACGTGAGAATAGATTCATCTTGGAAGATTCTCAACTGACCAATGACCGAAATGCACCGGAACACTGGTAGAATCAAAAGGAAGGGCATTGTCTGGAATTTGGATAAAATTAAGCCGGAGCCGGTCTAGCTTTCTATGTTTTGGGCTCATCTCTTAACACACTTCGATTACTAGATCCGTCTATTTTGCAACATTGGTCGATAGAATCAATCCAGAGTATTAAAACTGCTAATTAAAAAGATTACATCCGAAAAAAGAAGAACCTTCAAAAGTGAGCTAGCTTCGTAAGAAATTATCAAAAGGGGACTAAATTCCATCTTAACAATTCATTAGCCTCTTTGTTTGGGGTGCGATCTTACTGCAAATCAACACGTACGTTTTTTATCATTTGAATAAATATAATTATCTTCAACAATATAGTAGAACGGGCACTTTTAAAAAAAAAAATTCTTGTTGGCATAAATATAATGATCCTTTGAAACTAGTGCTATCTCCTGGGAGAATCTACTCATACTATTTTAAAGTTGGAAAGAGGGATGAATAGATCCCAAAGGAAGATTAGAAAAAGGAACTTATTTCGGAGCTTGGGATTAAGGCTGCCATATTTGTAACAAAGCTAGAGAAGTATCTTCTACATCTTCCCAAGGCATTCGAAACATGAATTCTCTTCTTTTCAGCAATGCTCGTAAGGTGATGGACTCTAGCTAGTATATATGTTGTTGGGAGGTAAATTCAGATGTAGAGGAGTTTTAACCTGAAGAAACTTGTTGAATTGGAAGAGTAGGAAATCGCTGAGAGGGAGAATGCATGCTTTGAAGAATATATTAATGAGATAGAAGAGGGTAAAATTGTTGATAGGGAGGCTTCACCCCTCTTTCGTTGGAGTTTTAAGTTGGCTTTTTGGTTTTGTTAGAGGCTTTCAGGGTTGTTTTTAGCTTGGTTTGGCAGGTTTTTGGTTTGCATTTTTTTGTTTTTGTTTTGGTAGATATAGGTTTTGTGTTTTGGTGGTTTTGGGGCTTTAGGTGCATGCCTTATTTTCCTTTCCGAGAGTTTATACTTAATTATAACTACCAGGACCACAAATCCCTATGAGTGCGTAATCCTCTCTTATTTTTGATCATTTCACCAACTTGTGCGGTCAGTTTCGCAGTGCTTTCTTTCTTCTTCCTATTTTTCGAGATCAGACCATCTTAAATATTTATCCAAAAAAATGAGACCATAATTACGGGGGAAAAAGTATCCCAGTTGTAGAATTTTCTAACTTGGGAATTCATGAATCAAGTGGAAGGAAATAGTGGAAGGAAATCTGGAAAGGGACCCACGTGTGTCGTAATTCATTGAAGGGAAAGTGTATAGAACATATATTTCACGGAAATTGTTGAGAACAGGAAACAAAACAGCCTTCCACTTCCTTTTGCTGTTTTTTTCTCCTGTTATCTATCAGGCCTCTATATTTCATGCACACATGAACTAATAATGGTCAAAGCAATTAGTAAATGTTGACTACATAATTCTCCTGACAATTAATTACTCTTTCTATTCGTGTCATGTTAGTCCTTTTTTTTTTTTGAGTCTGTATTACTTTTCAATTGTTTATATCATTTAATATGAATCTAAAAAACTGCACAATATATATGGATCTTGTTAATTTGGTAGATCTCAATTAGTTTTGGCAATATAAATTGAAAAATATAAACAATTTGAAAATAACACGAATCTCCGAAATGGACCAACAAATATTGATGGAGGGAGTAATAAATGTTACTATTGCGTGAGAGGAAGTGGCGGAGATACTTAAGAACCAGTGAGGACATAGGCCTTCATTGGTTTTTGTTTTTGTATTTAGAAGTTTCATTAGTATATATACCACATCTTTTATAGAAAAAAAATTATTAAGTGCTCTTAGGGTGCGACCACGTGGTGTTGACGCCATTCTCTTGCACATATTAATGTCGGACTCAAGACTAATGGGGTGTTCCACTAACCCAGTTTTTTGAAAAAACTGATTTTTCACGGTTTTTTATGTGATGTGTTGTGAGAGAATGACCTGTCTCGGTTTTTGGAAAAAATAGTTTTTTGTTAGTGGAACACCCCCTAAATAGTATATAAGTTTCACCTAAATATGTGATGATGAAGACCAATAAAAAAAACGTGATGAAGAAGGGTGTTAGGTCATCACGTGGTGCTATCTCAGGACCACTGAATAATGAATTAGTCACAAGCAAGCCTCAATTCTCTGAATTTTTACCTCAAACCTATTATGTTTGTACGGAATTATTATTACTATGTTATCATAAAATGTAAGTCAATTAACGAGACTCATTTTACATTCTCTCTTATTTCTCTTTCCCTTCTTAAATATACCAATAAATCTTCTCTCCTTTGTGTTGAAGATGATGTGATAGTTAAGCACTATTCAAATAGGAATACATCTTGAAAAAAAATTTAAATGAAAATCAAGGCATGTTAGATTCTTATAGAAAAGAGGTTTTTTTTTTTACACAACAAAAATATTATTGGCGTATTTGGTTTATGCCCTTACTGGTACAATTTTCTAGCTACGCTGGTGAGAGGACATGCAATATTATCTAAGCAGTACTCATCTGTCTGTGCATGTATATGTGTACATATTTCTCTCCTTCATAGAAAAGTCTACAGCTATTTCATTTTTTTGGTCAAGAACGGCCCTTAATATTTGGTGGCCAAAGCGAATTTAGAATATGAGATCTATAACCTACCACTTGAATAATTTAATTAAAAGATTAAAAATAGCACTCTTGTCTTGCAGTGTCATTTGAAAAGTGTCTTTTAAGTTAATTTAAGTACTAAAAAAATGGTTTTGCAATGCATTTTTTTAAGAAAATAGAGTGTAAATAGCATTTCTATTTATTTCAAAATATGCCAAAAAAGGCAAACACGTAATCGGCGGGTAGATTTGTTGCATCACCTACCTGGCTACCTGTCAAACCACGACCTCGGTAGGTTCTAAAATTAGTATTTCTGGTCTTTTTCTCTCCTTTTTGTAGTAGTAATATTTTTATGCTAATTTTCCCACATTTTCTCCTACTTGCCGTGACTTTTTGACTGGAGTCCAATATGGCAAGTTAATAAACAACTAAAAGTTCCACCAAGCTGGTGTTTTAACTTTTTAATTTTTTGGACTTTTTTAATTAATGTATGTGGAGATAATTACTAGTCTTGTAAAGTAAAAAGCCAATAATCCACTTATTAGTGGAACGAGTAAGCTATGGGGAAAACTAAATAATTATACAAACGGATAAAAATTGGATAAAATATTAATTACGCACGACCTTTCAATTAATGATCCTTTTTTTTTTTTTTTTGTCATTCATCATTTCTAATCTATTACATGGGGGAGGGGGAAATGGGACTTGATCCTGGGATGCAGTGTGGGGCATCCAAAAGCTCTACCACATGTAGCACCACTTGCCAATTAATGATCCTTTACTAGAAACGATTTCAGGATTTTATGCAGCGATTGATGATAATACTATACAGGTAATTGAGCATAAAATTCTTGTTTGGTTAAACATTAATTGGAATGAGTTTATTTTTATTTTGTTGGGATATACAGTTTGTGAGTTCGCACTCCCCTTATATAGCTTCAAAATAATGACGTGGCTGAGTTTTTCAAATGATTTTAGTAACTCAGTTGCTAAAATCAACTATGATTTTAACAAATAAATTCACTAGGTGCTAAAATCATGGTTGATTTTAGATAAAATCATGGTTAATTTTAGCACCTAGTGAACTCATTTGCTAAAATCATGATTGAGTTTAGCAACTGAGTTGTTAAAATCTTTTGAAAAACTTAGCCTTGCAGAAGATACTATAAAATTGAATTAAATGGTAACAAATTAATTACTATTTTTTTTCTCTAAATTTACTTAATCCCTCTCAATCTCTATAGAGCTATCCCTATCCTTCACAAAACACGGAAGAAATTTAAAAAATCAAAATTGCCAACAAAACCCCCAAAACTGTAGAATTCTTCAACTTAACCATTTCATCTTCAAATTGAATAGTATTATTAGGGATCATCAACGCGGTGTAAAAATTCTCCCGATTTGGACCACTTCATCAACGCGTGGGGCCATGTTACTTGATGTGCTGCGGTTATTCCCACTTTTTCACTTCTAGAATTTTGGGTAGCATTGAGCTACCAGCTACCTGGCTAGCTTTTTTTTTTTTTTTTTTAATCACCGCTACCTGGCTAGCTTGACGCATCAATTTTTCTAGTGGAAATTGGTGGTTGAGCTCATTATAAGAGCAAAAACAACATGTAGGCTAAAAATTTGGCCGAAATTCCTGGTGTACAGTACATATAGCTACCTTGTTACTATCAATATTCCAACAATCTATCCATTTTACATTACCTTCTATTAAAATATTATTTTCTCATATATATATATAGGGAGGGCTTCTAGTCCGGACCCTCCCGTTTCCGGACCTCCATGCTCCAAAACTTTTTTTGACGATCCGAGCCGTCCAATGTGTTCAGAAGGTGTTTTCAAGGGTCCCTTGCGGAAAATCTTCAAAAAAAAACACCGGGAAGGGCTTGATCCATGCATTTTTCGCAAAAATTGTAATATACAATTTTTGCGAAAAATGCATGGATCAAGCCCTTCCCGGTGTTTTTTTTTGAAGATTTTCCGCGTGGACCTTGGAAAACACCTTCTGGACACATTGGACGGCTCGGATTTTGTTAAAACAATTTGCAAACACAAAAAAAAATCAAAAAACCTTCAATCCGGGGGTCCGGATTAGAAGTTTTATGTATATGTATATATATATATATATATATATATATATATATATATATATATATATGTAACCACTGTTCTTCGTCTACTTTTTCTATCGCCAAACCTGATATAATGTTCTTCGTCTCTCTTCCATCACCATCGATCTTCGATCCTCGCCGTCGCCGGTGGTTCAGCAGTGGTCGTCGATCGTCCTCTCTCTCTCAGGCGATGCCACCGTCGTTGAGCAGTGGTCGATCGAAAGCTCCATCGTCGCCGTCGATCGATTGGAACTTCACAACTTCGCCGTCGATTGGAACCTCCATCGCTACAACTTCGTCGTCGATTGATCGGAGGTCACAGGTGTGGGACTGGGGATCGGATTGAGCTCGAGAGAGAGAGAACATGAGTAGATGAGAGAGAGAGAGGAGAGAGAAACAATAAAAAATAAGATGGCTGATGAATAGTGCCAGTCCATTTTTACCTAAGCATTGTAGCTTAGGGAGGGATGGCCAAGGCTTTTAGCCAACCTGCTACAGGGGCAGATTTGCTCATTTGGTAAGCCAAAATGGCCTTTGAGCTATTTTCCACATCCTGTTGTTGTTGCTCTAAGAGCAAAAACAGTAGCTAGGCTAAATTTTTGGCCAAAAAATCTGATGTACAGTGCATATAGTTAGCTTATCACTCTCAACACTCCAACAACACTACCTATTTTAACTTATCTCTTATTAAAATAATATTTTTTCCTTTTTAAAATATACACACACAGTATATATATGTATGTATGTATATGCACAGATCTATTGGTCCTCCTCTTGCCGTCGCTACCTCCTCTGCGGTCGCCGTCGCTACCTCCTTCGCCGTCGCAGTACAACCAACGATTTCGTGAATCTGTTCAACCAACGCTACCTCTTACACAGTACAACTTCAGATTTGTTCAATCAAAATACAAGTTACAACCAACGATTTCGTGAATCTCATCGTCCGATCGTTACCTCTTTGCCGTCGATGGTCGTCGTCGATCGAAATCCATCGCTGCCGTCGTTCATCGTTCTTCACCGATTGGAACCTCCATCGCCGTCCTGTGGTCGTAGGAGGGAGAGAGAGAGAGAGAGAGAGAGAGAGAGAGAGAGAGAGAAAATAATTAAAAAATTGATGACTGGTGAACAGTGTTTGGGTATTTTTAGCCTATCTGTTGCTGATGCTCTAACAGTTTACCAAAATTTGGGGGAAAGGACACGACTAATAAAACCGTCACTAATCTCTAAACATGATGTTATATAAAAAATTTACACGGGCACCAAAAAAAAATTAGGTACCGAAGATTTGAGCCCTTAAATTTCCAAAAATGATTGTGACACAAACTTTGTGCCACAATCAACCACAACCCCACTCACATGGGGTGTGGGTCCCACATGGGCCCCACGTGCAGGCCCCACACTCCATGTGAGTGGGGTTGTGGTTGGTTGTGGCACAAAGTTTGTGTCACTATCATTATTCTTGAATTTCTCACTTTACCATGTGCAAATCCTCGATTCCCACGAATTATAACTACACAACACACAACTAATAAAACCGTCACTAATCTTGAAACATGATGTTGCAGCTGAAAATAAAAAATTACACGGGCACCCAAAAAAAATTAGTTTCCGAAGATTTGAGCCCTTGAATTTCTCACTTTACCATGTGCAAAACCTCGATTCCCACGAATTATCCGATGTGATAAACACACCGTATCCTAAAATGGTACGTTCTTCTAGAACTCTTTTCTTTAAAGGTACTCCATCTAGAACATTATTTAACAAAAATGCTACTATCACATACACCCAGTCACATAACTCTCACATACGCACACATAAGTGAGTGGGGCCCACTGAGTGGAGCCCATCCCATGTGTGTGTATGTGAGAGTTATGTGACTGGGTGTATGTGATAGTAGCATTACTCTTTATTTAATGGCATGCAAATATGGCATATATGCATGCGCATGAATCAATTGGAAATTTGGAAAGTAGTAATTAACGGAAGGTTCCAAGCCATCAGATATGTTTTCAAGTCCTAATTTCATTTTGACACTTTACAGATCCGAACTGTCTATTGCTAAGATGAAATCTGAATCGTTGATTGCCAAGTTCAACAGCTCGGATGCATACACTACAACCGCACACCAGCACTCCCGGGTCCTTAACAATCTATGGGAGACCTACTCAATACACGTGGATTAGTAAACAAATGGGCTTATATTGTTAAAGTAGTTTACAGTTTAGTCAAAATAACGTGCTTAATTACCACAAAATTCTCAATAAACCCACAAGTTATTATCTACGCATGTGCTCTTTTTATTGCCTCCAGGCCTATATATATCCATGCAACGATGTCCACTTCTCTTCATAACATAAAACAATTCTATCTCTTCGATCCTTTCTCTCATCAAATATCAATACTACTCTGTCTCTCTCTCTCTCTCTCAAATGGCACCAGCAACTCCACTTTTTGTCGAAAACCCAACTGAAACTCCTTCTCAAGCATCAAAGCGAACGAGCGTCAAAACACTGGTGGAATCACCTGGTCTCACGTCTATCCCTTCTAACTACTCCTACTCTTTGAATCCCAATGAGTCTGCTGGTTCCGAGCCCGATGAAACAATCCCCACCATTGATTTTTCGTTGCTCATGTCTACTGATCCTCATCAACGGTCCAAAATAATCAGGGATCTCGACAAAGCCTGCCGAGAATGGGGTTTCTTCATGGTAACTAGTACTCCATACTATTTTACAAACTCGTGATCTTTATTTGAGAATTATAGATCCTGTTCTCTAACTATTTCTGTAACGTTTGATCTTTATTTTTCGGAATATAAAGCTGGTGAATCATGGAGTGCCAAAGAGCTTGATGAAGGAAACTCTTGATGGGTGTAACCAATTTTTCAATCTTCCAATGGAGGAGAAGAAGGAATATGAAGGGAAGGACATTTGGAAGCCGATTAGGTTTGGAACAGGGGTTGATGTTAAGATTGAGAAGTTCTTTTTCTGGAGGGATTTCTTGAAGGTTTATGTTCACCCTCAGTTTAACTTTCCCAACAACCCCAAAGGTTTCAGGTACGTACATTTTATCAATCTACCTTTTTGTTTTTCAGAGCTCGGAAACAAAAGAAAATGGTTAAATCGTGAGAATTTAATTTTGTAGTGAGGTTGCAGAAGAGTATAGCAAAAGAACACGAGAAGTGATCAAGGAACTGCTCAAAGGGGTGTCAGAAAGCTTAGGATTTGAACAATCCTACATAGACAAGGCAATGAATTTGGAGTCAGGTTTGCAAATATTTGCAGCAAACCTGTATCCGCTGTGTCCGCAGCCAGAACTTGCAATGGGCATCCCTGCACATACAGATCATGGGCTTTTAACCCTACTCATTGAGAACGAAATTGGAGGCCTACAAATTCAGCACAATGGAAAGTGGTTTAATGTGAATCCACTTCCCAACTCTTTCTTGGTTAACACTGGCGATCACCTTGAGGTAAATTTAATCTCTTTTTGAGTCGTATGCTTTAAAGCAAGGGAAAGAAAGAGTAATTGAACCGAAAATAACATGAACTTTGAAAAGACAAGATTCATTCGACTAATACATTTGTGTTTTTTTTTTCTTAATTAGATACTGAGCAATGGGAGGTACAAGAGTATCAAGCATAGAGCAGTTGTGAACAGCAAAGCAACAAGAATATCGATAGCCGTACCACTTGGACCATCACTTGACACAGTGGTTAGCCCGGCACCGGAGCTGATAGAGGGTGAAAGCGGTCGTCCGGCTGCATACTTGCCAATGAAGTATAAGGATTATATGGATCGTCAACTTGAGGGGAAACCCTGCTTGGACCATGTCCGACTCCCAGTTGCTTAGGCAGATGTTGAGCTAGTGTACTCTCCTATAATGTAAAATTAGATATACTTCTTCTTCTTTTTTTCTTTTTTCATTTTTTTTTTTCCTCCATGAGATAGAAATGATTTGGGTTCACTCGTTATTCTGTTTTTGGATTAGTCTCTGCTGTTTGATCTGGCTCCTGGTTAGGCTGGTTCTTGCTGGTATATTAGCAAAGTAATACAGTACTCTCCATGGTTGTCCCTTAATTTTCCTAGCCTAGCTTTTGTTTGGGCTTGATGTTATACCATCACTCTTTCTTTGTGTCTGTTTCCCTTTCTTCTCAATACATTTTCTTTTGACGATCGGAAAAAAAATGTGATAGGGGAAATGGTTAGGTATAGATTTTATGTGAGTAATTTAAGTAATTTGAATGTGGCATTGGTAACGAATCTTAAAATGCCGTTAATTTGGAAAAATTTCTGACATTAAAATTTTAATTTTGATTTATAAAATGAATGACAATTGACAATTTAACATTATAATTATTGACCATCCATTTTATAAACTAAATTTTTTACGGTATACTACTTTGTGGGTTCTACAAGATGAACGATTCATATTATAATAATAAATGCACAGTAAAACCCACAACCAACAGTGGTGGAAAACCTGTACCATTTTCACCCTTGGTGGAAAGAGTTTAATCGCTAACTAAATGATCTCATGGACCCTATTACATGCCACATGTTAGTGGTCATAAATAATACTCCTATAATCTACACTAAATATTAATAAAAATGGTGGTTTAGGCGTGGTTTCTCAATTTTGCTAAAAATACTAATATGGATTTTGAGACAAGTAATTCTCCACTTTTACATTAACTATTTGTAGTACTTTTAGCCCTTTTAGTACTTGTCCTATAAACAGAAAACTGCCCTCCGCGAGGAGGTAAATCTTGAAACAAATCCTATTGACTTGGGAAATGAATACCTTGCTCATTCATAATTAATTTTCAAATTCAAAATCATAAAGAATGTACTGGGTTCATTGTAGAAATGTAATTTTTGACATATCAGGACTTCCATTCTATTGCGATCGATTAATGTTTTTAATGATCGATTAATGTAGAGTTTAATTCTTTCTCGCAAAATGTCTTTTGTCCTCTTCTGATCACCTGATGAGTTGTTTCTAGCAAAACCCATATGAATATACAATGAAGTTGACAAGTGACATCCTCAGCATAGGTTTTGAACTTTCACATGACTGGTTACAGGGCCGGCCCTGTGGGTAGACTGGGTAGGCCCGGGTCTGGGGCCCACAAAAAATAGCTTATTTTTAGGGCCCCAATTAGGTGTATATATGTTCATAACAAGTAATAAATATATAATGTTGCACTACAAGAAATAGAGACTTATTTAGTATAGTGGAAAAGTTTGTGTTTCTTAGTACATGCCATGGTTCAATTCTCATGGGCCTTTCTTTTCCTTTTCTATCTTCTCTTTCCTTTTCTTTTTTCTTACCATAGTCAGTTTCTACCTTCTCTTCCTTTTTTTCCCCCTTGCCATTACATCCTTATCATTTGTTGATTTTTTTAAAAAAAAATTGCCAGTCTAGTAATTAGGGAAAAAATAAATAAAACACTTCGGGCGTATTCATAAAAATGTTTGCATTGCCCATTTCAATTGATTTTCTAATTCTTGCAATAAAAATAGACAATTATGACCGAAAATTATTTTTTGTTTACATGAAGACACGAATTACAAAAAAGACAAAATATGGAACAAGGTATTTATCATTTGAAATAAATATTGGTTCTTTAATTTTTTTTCTCTAGAAAAACATAGGGCTCTGGTTTACATTATCGTCTGAGGCCACGAAAATCTCAGGGCCGGGCCTGACTGGTTAGGTTGTTTTTCTAGCTAGATGTTTGATGTTTGATGTTTGAGACCGATGTCGATTCCTCATCCAATGACTAGGTAGGTTGTTTTTCTAGATGTTTGAGACCAGTGTCGATTCCTCATTGGATATCGAGAATTCGAAGTCGGCTTTTTTAGCCGACCAAACATGAATTCAAGGTAAGAAATTTTTCTCAACTGAAAGTGATGTTCTACTTCTACCCCCAAGTATTTGACTCCACCACCAGAAAAATACTGATGACTTGCATGCGTGTTAGGGAGAAAACTTCTAGCTACCGAGATTTTTTTTCAAGAAACTAACATTTTTTCCCACCAAAGGAACCAATATCCTACTTAAAGTACAATTTAGGTAATTAATTTTCACGCTTATGTATTTTTTTTTATGTATATTTGTACTCCTTTTCTTTTGTCCATATATTTGGATTACTTTTACCAAAGGACCCTTAACTTGGTAATACATGAATCAAGAAGAAGGAAATCCATGTTAAAAAAAAAAGAGAAGGAAATTTGGAAAGGGACCCACTGGAGACCCTTCTAGTCCACGTTCTGGATTGCATTGTGCATATTTCATTGAATTAATCAATGTTGACTATTATACAATGTTGACTACATAATTCTCCCGACAAATTAGTCAATGTGAGCGTTGATGGTAGCATTTTCTTTTTACTTAGATGACCATTGTAGGAAAAACAGTGCTAAACAGTAAAGGAATTTTCTAGAAATTATGAACTGGAATAGAAACAACATAAACTGAGGTTCCACTAACAAAAAACTGTTTTTTTCAAACACCGAGACAGGCCATTCTCCCACAACACATCACATAAAAAACCGTGAAAAACCAATTTTTTCAAAAAACTAAGTTAGTGGAACACCCCCTGAATCACAATAACAGAAATTGTAAGAGATTTACGATAGTTAAACTGAGGCTCATGTGTCACACATTTTCCTTAAAGCAGATTCGCAGCCTCACTAAAAATGTTGGTACAAAGGATTCATTGGAGGTCTAACAAACAGTGTTGGTACACTCTCCCACGTAACAAAGACAAAGAAGTTATGGAAAACATGAAGAGTAAATTCAACCCTTAGCATTTCAAAACTTGTCACTATATACTTTTAGCAATACACTTTAAGGCCATGTTTGATGGTAGGTTTCAAGGTTGGGATAAAACTACGAAAGTGGAGTGGTTTGAAGAATTCATGTTTGTTTTGTTTTGCATGTATGGGATTGGTAATCCAATGAGTTTCGTAATCCCCCATTTGGCAGGATTACCCAACCTCGGGTGGGGGTGGAACAGTACAGAAAGAGGCTCTACCCGATCGATCTCTGGAAGCTCCCCTCCCTCTTCTTTTCTTCCCTTCCCTTCCCCGGGAGTTTCTCGGCAGCCCCTTTTCTCTTCCTCCTACTCTCCGGCTCTCCCTCCTTCATGGTTGTATAGTGGTTGAGACTATCGTCCCCAAAACAAACGTGTTACATAAAAATCCTATCTTTAAATCCGGTGCAAAACAAACATGCAAATTACTATCAATCCCATCTCATTACCAATCACAATCCTAATTCCACCTCATTATCAATCCCCTCATACCTATAGTGGTTATCAAACGAGCAACTTTGTGAGACAATTTTTTTTTTTTGCCAATAAAATTTTTAGTGAGGAGTTGTTGATCACATCCGGTGATCAAATTTTGTTGCCACCTAAAATCAATTTTATTGTACTTAATACTTTCCAAGAAATAGGACACTCTGTTTCCAGCTTCCATGTGAATTTACCAGGTCCCGTGAGTATTTCAGGCAAAGTACGCCAGTACTTTGGAATTGTTAATTCCTCTGATTCGTCAATTCCTCAAATTTTAATTATGAGACCTCATTTATGTCGTGTGGTAGTGGGACAACATGAAGATCAGCACATGATACGGGTAGAAGGTGAAACAAGGTAAACAACCCATGTTCTTGTCTGTGTAGGTACTATTCAATACTTGTACCATTTACTTGATTTGCCAGAAACATGTTCAATGTATAGCTAATTTGGGAATCCACATGCATATACAATGAATATGTCTGTAGGTTTGTCCGGTCGTTAATTTTAGAATTAGTTGAGGTAAGTGTAAATTGTCTGAAAACCTGGTTTTTGAAAATAGAATGAACATGTCGTGTGTTGAGTTTCTTTGAACTTTAACCACCGTGTAAAAAATTCTACTCCATCTGTTCCAAAATAAGTGATCCCTTTTGGAACTGCATGCCATTTTCAACGGCATATATCTTTTAATTTATAATAATTTTTATGATTTCAAAATTTTTGTATAATAGAATTAATTAAGATCTATCAAACAAAATCCATAATACATATTAAAGGGATACTTATTCTGAAACTGAGGGAGTAGTTGTCATTGTCCTTTGATCAAGGAGTGATTCAAAACCATGACAACACTTATATAAAGGTGAGAATAATTTAAGGTTAGTCTATCAAAATTTATGGTAATTAATTTCTAATTCATCAACCAACTTGAGCTAGTTCAGTTAGCAAGTGCTCTTGCATTTTTACTAGGAGGTCAGGACTTCGAATCTTCCTACATGCGTGTGAGTGTTATTTCTCTAATATTTGTTCTCACCTAAATGTACTATTAGTTGGGTTATGCTTAATGTGATTGCAGGCTTGTTTCTGGATTGATGTATAATTCTCTTGTATTTGTTGGGATTGTTTCTCTCCTTAATGAGGGTCTTGGTTGGATTGACCTTAGGCTATATTTGGATAACTGGAATCTTGAGTAGGAATAAGAATAGAAATAGAAATATGATTACTGAGAATCAATTTCATTTTTTTAATGATTTAGTCAGGAATCTAAGATTCTCATTGGGTAAAGGAGGGATCAGATTCCCACTTAGTCTCGAAACGTGATTCCTGATTGAATATGTCATAAGGAATCACGTTCATATTCCTATCTCTTATGACATCACATTACTATTGTTATTTATTCCAAATGTTGGAATTATGAAATTATGGGATCACATTCTTATTGCTCCTTAGAATTCCTGTCATCGAGATTGAGCCTTATAATTATTTTGGACTTGTTTTCAGATTGATGTAATTTAGATATTGGTATTTTTCTACCGCTTATAATTAAAAAAATTTATTCATCACATTCCGTACATTAATAGAATGGTAATCTAGAAGAAAGTGATAGGTAAAAGGAAATGTCTTGAGTTGCACAACCTTAAAGAGTACAAGGGACAACAATTTGACCTTTCATAGGCCAAACATTGCTCGTAATAAAAGCTACGCATTATTTTACGTTGTGTGTGAACACCCAAAGGCCACTGTTACGTACGCACGGACGATTGTGCTGCAATTAGGATGTTTAACACAGGTTTGGTGTATCTCACAACGGGTTAGAATGATTAATTAATTTATCTTAGACTCTCTCGCACATCCTTTTATTTCTTTTTGGTAGGCGAACAAATTTATTGATCTTTAAAAAGAAAAACAAAGATTAAGAGGCCAGAAAGTACACCAGCGAAAACGCCACTCAAGAAGAACACAAACCTGCAACAACCTCACGACATCTCGGACAGCTCCAAATTAAAATCAAGCAAAATGGAAACAAAAACCCAGAAATTAAAACTCCAAAGAAAGAAGAGGCTGTTTGGCAACCTATTTTTTGCCTTTTTCATTTCTACTTTTTCCATTTTGGGTGTTTGGCACACTTGACTCAAAACTCATTCTTTCAAAATGAGTTTTCAAAATTGAACAAAGGAGAGCAAAAGTGAAAAAGAGGTTCAAAGGAGCTTTTCACATTTTCAATTTCTACTTCTCACATTTGGTGGACTGGAAAAGACCCTTTTGCCCTCTACCTTTTTTGGAAATAATTATCTTGCCCCTCAATATACATTAACCTCCTTTCCTCTTGTACATTTCCCGCTGGTTCAATTTTTTTTTCTTTTTTGCAATTAGTCCTTTCCTCCTGAACATACTTGGAGACTTTCAATTGCCAAAAAAGACTTTAGCAATAAAAAAAAACCTAATCACTAGTCCACATCATTATTTTATTTATTTGTTATTAAGTACGAGAAAATTTAAATTACCCAAAGAAAAGGAAGATCAAAAAATATTTTCCAAAAAGAAAAAATTCAAAATTGGACAGGTCCCGTTAACAAAAATATTTCTCAATTAAAATTTAGAAAACTTGCTAAAAATAATATTTATACACATTTTTCTTAACATAATTAATAAACAAGGGCAAAATAGTAAAAAATCAATCCATAACTCATTTTCATTATTGTTCTCCCAAACACTACTACTTTTGCAGAATGCATTTTGCACATTTCTCCCAAACACTTCTTTCAAATTCAAAACACATTCTGACCATAATCTAAGTAACCAAAAAATCAAAAAGTTAAAAATGAAAAGCTAAAAAGTAGGCTCCCAAACAACCCCGAACTAGAGGCACCATCCATTACTACCAAATGATATAAAGTTTCCTTCAATTTGAAGTCCAATAAAGCACCAGTATCCATATCCATTATTTTGCGAGCTTGCTTAAATAAACTAGTGTTTTTTATACAAATGTTTGCAAGTAGAATATTAGTTGCATCACCTGTCAAACCACCTCCTTGGAAGGAATTCTAAAATTGGTATCGCAGGTCACCTTCTCTCCTTTTTGTTACTTTTTTATGCTGATTTTCCGACATTTTCTCCTACATTCCCTGGTTTTTTTGGTCAATACTGTTGAGATAAAAAGGTTTCATATATTTTTTTGTCTTATGAATTTGTTAAACATTTTGACCAACTTAACATGGAGCAACTCGGTTTGTTTGAAGCTTTACATTTTACTAATCACAAGAAGTTCGTGGCTCGGCTGTTAAGAATCGTTTGGTTATCAAGCTAAGCTCAAGTTCAAGTTTTAGACTTGTTTAGTAAATGAGCTCTCAAAAACTCGGTTCGTTAAGTAAATTATCCTGTCCCAGCTTGTTTACGTATGAATGAGTCAAGTTCAAACTCGATTTTAGTTTGTTTAAAAAATGAGTCGAGCTCAAATACTCCAAAGCTCGGCTCATTTGCATCCTTGTACCAGAAAGAATATTCATCAAGCGGTGTAAAATTCATCAACGTGTGGGGTCATGTTTTGGGTGTGCTGCGCTGTGATTCCCACTTTTGCAATAAGGAGTATCATGATACCATCTTCCCTCGGAAAAAGTGAGCAATGATTCTTCTAGAATTTTGGGTGCTATTGGCTTTGACGCATCAATTTCTAGTGGAAGAAATGGTGGTTAATAGTTGATCCGTTCTGGGACGATTATAGGTGAAGTTGACGAGAGTACTAATAAATATGTTGATTCGTTCTGCGAATTTGTTGAAGACACTAAAAGTACATTTGTTCCGATCAGGTTGCTGTCCTAACTGTTGGGGGGAATCCACCTCGCCGTCGTCTTGTTATACCTTGGTTTCCGAAAGAGGACGTGTCGGATGACGTTTCTATCACAAAATCTTTGACGGGTAACTATCAGTCAAGGGGGAGGACAAGAGAGGCTACCATTGAGTGACCTTTCACTTCAAATATTATTCCAGATCCAGTAGTGGATTGGGGTAAGCTACCAGTTTTTGACAAAGAACCAACCAGTGGAGAAAATTACAGAAAATAAAAAAAAAGTTGCAAAAAAAGTGATTTCTATGTTGGCGTTGTTGGAAACAAATATAGAAGAATCAATTAAATTTATTTTAAAAACATTCTTAACGAACACCCCTAAATTGTTCTTCTAGAACTCTTTGCTTTTATATTTATATTTTCTTTTTAAAGATAGCCCATCTAGAACATTATTTAATGGCATGCAGGTAGCCCATCTAGAACATTATTTAATGGCATGCAGCATGGGCATACATCATGAATCAACTGGAAGGAAATCTGAAAAGTAATTAACGTAAGGAGACCAACCCAAAGCATTGATGTCAGTAATAAAAATTTCGTGAACAAGTGAACAAATATTGTCAAAGCGATTTACAGTTTAGTCAAAAATAATGTGCTTGATTACCTCAGGAGAAACCCACAAGTTACTTATCTAAAAGCAGCACTCATCTGTTCTTTTTATGGTTTGTACTATTAGTACATGCTCCCTCCGTCCCAATTTAAATTCTCTCCACGATTATGCGTGTTTTTTTAAAATTCTTATAGTTTTCATTCTATATTGTATTTTATATGCAATATGGATCTTATTTGATAGATCTTAATTAGTTCTATTAGACAAAATTTTTAAAAACTTCTGGAACCTTATCATCAAGAAAAAGATATAGACGTTTGAAAATGGAACGGATATATGTAGGGAGCATTTAAAATGGGACGGAGGGAGTATATTTTTTGTGCAGATTTCGTACATATTTGTTGTTTTGGGCCCCCTCCGGGTCTTACACGGATGATCAAAGTCGTTTATTTTTTTGAAATAATGTTAATTTGCAACCCGTAAAAAATCAGCTAAATCGGATATTAGAAAATACTCCATCGGTTCATAAAGTTTTTAGTTCTAAATAAAAAACTGGATGATCCAATGGGGTAGTTACCGATATCCGATTTAGCTAATTTTTTTATGGAGTACCAGTTAACATCATTTAAAAAAATATGAACGGATCCAATTACTCGAGTGGGACCCCGAAAAGGGCCAAAACAATATATTTAGAATTAAAAACTTTATGAATCGATGGAGTAGTTACCGATATCTGATTTAGCTAAATTTTTATGGGGAGTACCAGTTAACATTATTTGAAGAAGTATAAATTGATCCGATCACTCGTGTGGGACTCCGAAAAGGGCCAAAATATAGATTTTTACAAAATCTGTATAGATATAACTGTACACAGATTTATCGTCTGTTTATTGCCTCTCTACACCTATATATATCCTTGTAAAGATACACATTTCTCTTCACAACATAACATACTCCATCTCTTTCTCTCTCTCATCCTGTCAATACCAACAGAACAATCTCTCTTTCTAATGGCACCAGCAACTTCACTTTTTGTCGAAAAACCAACTGATCAAACTCCTTCTCAAGCATCAAAGCGAGTGAGCGTCAAAACACTGGTGGAATCACCTGGTCTCACGTCTATCCCTTCTAACTACTCCTACTCTTTAAATCCCAAAGAGTCTGCTGGTTTGGAGCCCGATGAAACAATCCCCACCATTGATTTTTCGTTGCTCATGTCCGGTGAACCTCATCAACGGTCCAAAATCATTCGGGATCTCGACAAAGCCTGCCGAGAATGGGGTTTCTTCATGGTAACTAATACTCCATACTATTTTACAAACTCGTGAGATGCACGTTGTATATTTACCATAACTAAAATCGTTTCCCACATCGTTATTGTTCTATTCCCTCAAAAAGGCGGAAAAAACAATATATACTGGAATGTCCGACGCATGTAAGTCTACCTGATGATTCCTGGAACTTCTATGCGTAGCATTAAAATAATTTGAATTGTATATACATATATTTTTTTAACTTCGGAAATCCAAAAATTAACTATAAATGAAAACAGAGTTTTGCAACAGCAGTGCAAGCATAAGCAAATAGGAGTAAAAGCTACAATAAAAAAAATTAACTAAATGAAAACAGAGTCTTGACCTTATGATTCACGTTATTTATGGGTCCAATTTGAGAATATTGATCCTTTTCTCTAACTATTCATTAATGGGTTTGAACTTCGAAGTCGATTAACGCGTCGACCACTAATTCTTCGGGGTTAAAGTTGAGTCGTAGGAATGATGCGACATGTCAATCGATTTTGCTGTATCGTACTTTTTTTTTATTTTATTTCTTTCGGCATTTAGGTAACGTTTGATCTTTATTTTTCGGAATAGCTGGTGAATCATGGAGTGTCAAAGAGCTTGATGAAGGAAGTCCTGGATGGGTGTAACCAATTTTTCAATATGCCAATGGAAGAGAAGATGGAATACGAAGGGAAAGACATTTGGAAGCCGATTAGGTTCGGAACAGGGGTTGATGTTAAGGTTGAGGAATTCTTCTTCTGGAGGGACTTCTTGAAGGTTTACGTCCACCCTCAGTTTAACTTTCCCAACAAGCCCGAAGGTTTCAGGTACAAATCAAATTGAGAGGTTACCAAAATACACCGTTTAATTCTTTTTCTATTGTCAGTACGGTGGGCTAATCGACTGTAAACAAATAAGAAGACAAAAAAAATACAAACTTCTGTGTGTTTTTATAATTTTTAACATTTGTTCACGCACTTTTGTAGTGAGGTTGCACAAGAGTATAGCAAAAGAACACGAGAAGTGATCAAGGAACTGCTCAAAGGGGTGTCAGAGAGCTTAGGATTTGAACAATCCTACATAGACAAGGCAATGAATTTGGAGTCAGGTTTGCAAATATTTGCAGCAAATCTATATCCAGTGTGTCCGCAGCCAGAACTTGCAATGGGCATCCCTGCTCATACAGATCATGGGCTTTTAACCCTACTCATTGAGAACGAAATTGGAGGTCTACAAATTCAGCACAATGGAAAGTGGTTTAATGTGAATCCACTTCCCAACTCTTTCTTGGTTAACACTGGCGATCACCTTGAGGTAAATTCAATCTCTTTTTGAGTCGTATGCTTTAAAGCAAGGGAAAGAAAGAGTACGTAATTGAACCGAAAATAACATGAACTTTGAAAAGACATGATTCATTCGACTCATACGTTTGTGTTTTTTTCTTAATTAGATACTGAGCAATGGGAGGTACAAGAGTATCAAGCATAGAGCAGTTGTGAACAACAAAGCAACGAGGATATCGATAGCCGTACCACTTGGACCATCACTTGACACTGTGGTTAGCCCGGCACCAGAGCTGTTAGAGGGTGAAAGTGGTCGTCCGGCCGCATACTTGCCCATGAAGTATAAGGATTATATGGATCGTCAACTTGAGGGGAAACCCTGCTTGGACCACGTTCGACTCCCTGTAGCTTAGTTGGATGTTGAGCTAAGTGTACTCTCTTCTGTAATAAAAATCACATGTACTTTTTTCTTTTTTTGCATGAGATAGAACAATAAGATAGGGAGATAGTTTGTAAGGACCGGGTCCTCTTGTTTGTAGTTGTTTGTGCTTTATAAAGATCATAGTTTACCCAAAAAAAAAGGTCATAATTTGAATGCGGCATTGGTAATCGTTTGGACAAATATGTGACACATTAACCAAATCAGCTCACCAACCCGTTACATACCTAATAGGCTAATAGTGGCCATAAAGAGTATAATATCAAGTCATATACTTTATGAATGTAGTGCTAAAATGGTTAGACGTGCAACATTACTTATAGACCATGTGGCCTGTAACATTACTAGTACACTATGTCGCTAAAACCGCTTCAAAACAAAATGCTGGTAAAATAAACATCATACAGGCCAGCAATTGAAAATGTGCAAAAGTGCAAAAAAAAGAAACAAAAAGAAAAAGAAAATGTGCAAAAGTGCTGGTATAGTGAAACAGCGACGGGGATACCCGAGCAGTTTGCACAAGCGCTGTTATAAGTCAAGCAGGTCTATAGCAGCGTTTCACAAAACTTTTAGCCACGCTTTTGGCCGCTGCTATTAATTGTTTTTCTTGTAGTGTGGACTTAGCTCATACAATATTTTGTTCTTATTTTGATCGGAATCTCCGCTATAAAATGGTTTGTGCCTAAAAAATTAATCGATGTGTATATAAATTGGCCGGAACACCCTGACTTTACAAAACAAAAGAAAAACTATTTGGGAGTGGTCAGAAGGTCAATCTCATAGTCCTTTAAAAATTGAATAATTATTTGGTGGTTATTAGGCTCCGTCACGGTCTCCATACACTTAGTCCTAGGCCCCCCTGTAAATGCATGATGAAATGGTTATTGCTGGGGCATTATGTGATTGTGTCTTGAGAACAACCACAAATTTTCCTAAAAAATCAAGGAGCAGTTTGGTAATTATTTGTTCTTGTGTTGTTGTGGGCTCTAGACCAAGCTAGGTCTGTCAATGGACTGGATCCGATCTGAATCTGATTAGTTCAAATCCGAATCCAGATCCGATATTTGCAATCCGAATCCGATCCATTTTTTTCTTTTTAGGACAGATTTTTAGGGGAATAGAATTTTAGGGAAATAAAAATGAATTATAGCAGATTCCATCAAAATGGCAACAAACATGTTCCTTAACAAATACTCCATTGATATACTCAAATTACCACAAGATATAGTAGTTGATAGGTTTACTACTGCATTTCTAGCAATTTCAAACAGAATTCCCACGCATGATCTACTGAATTGTATTTGAATTCCTGGATTTGGACGATCAGATTTGGATTTATCGAATCGGATCCGGATCCGGATCCAACTTGCTCCATTGACAGGCCTAGACCATGCAAACAAACCTTGAAGTGACCTTTCTTTTGATGATGAAAAACACGTGTAGTAATAGAGAAATGATAGGGTCCAGGAAAGACATGAATTCATCCCATTGTTTTCTGTAAGCGTCACATGCCAAGCTTCCTTGTGGTTGGTAATTTCATGCCAAAAAAAAACATTTTATTTATATCCTTATTTATCTAGTTTGTATTTTCTTTTCATTAGTCTTTTAAAGTGTTTGTGTTGGATTGTGGAATGAATTCGTCATGTCTTATAATAAGCGGACGAGAATTAGACGTCAATCAAGGGGTTCGGTATTCCAAGACAGATTTTCAGAAACTAGCTCGAGTCCCTGTCAGGCCTATTATCAAGCCATCGGCGGAAAGCAACTCGAGCCACTTCTAGTGCGCAGAGCATCTCACTATAAATATCATAGTTAGGTCAAAACAATGTGTAGACGAAAGAAAGCCTCGTAACCCACTTTGAGAGTTGGTCACGGTTAGTTTTGTTGGCATTTTCAAGGTTATGTCAAGTCTTTCGAAGTATGTAATTGGCTTATTGGGGTTTTGGGAGGTAGAGTGCTTAAAGCTTGAGTCTAGATGCTCCATTCGAGAGATTACAAGCTTCATGATCAAGCCAATGCCATGTCAAGTGTTTCGAAGCTCAATCCGGAGAGGTATATACTTATGCATATCATGTTTGCATTTAGGATTGATCATCATGGATTAGATCTCATGAGTTTTACTTAGTCAAGTGCATTGATTCATTTCCTAAATCACGATTTTGACAAAGGCATTTGATTTCTAGTCTTTTGAATCCCTCATTGTGTTTACAAGCGTCTGATAGCCTTTGTTTTCCACTTGGCGTTTGTAAGCGTCTGAATTTGTGCACTATATAAGCTATTTTCCTCTCATTTTAGAGTACACACTTCTTTGAAAAATCAACCCCTTTTTAGAGAGAGTGTGTCTCATCCCTTCTCTCTTTGGTGAACTTGATGTTCTTGATGATTTGAGCTTGCTCTTCTCATCTTTCTTCAATCTAGAGCTTTCCTCTCCATGGATCCACTCTAGGTTGATTTTATTTTTCAAAAACCTTCATAAAAATCATTTCTTTTTCATTCATCATGTTTGGGTGCCTTCTAGTCTACTTGGCCGGATGATCCGGAGTCGTGGAGATGCGGTGATAGAGATTGGTATTTCTCGTGGGTTCATGAATTCAAAAAGGAGCACAGGGTGCTAGTTCAAGAATTGGAGCTAGGAAAAACAAGTTGCTTGTGGGTAAAATTCATTGTCTTTCAATTTCTTGTAGTTTTTGGATTATGAAATATAAGTAGAGTAAGGTCGTGGTTTTATGCTTAGGGTAATAGACCCTAAGTAGTTTCCACGTATATTGCGTGTCTTGTCTCTTTACTTAATTTATTTTTCTTACATTGAAGTTGTTGAATTGCTTAAATAGTCATGGAACTTGGGTGATTGGCTTGGACAAGACGTGATAAACTTTTCAGCACTACTACATACGCAGAATTTCAAGCACTGCTACATACGCAGAATGTGTACCCAGTATTTGAATTCAATGGTCCAGATGCACTTGAATTTCAAATTCTAGGTACTTTCTGGGTACCTAGACTTTCTGTTGAGAGTTAGAAACATTTGTGAGGCTGTCTTTCTAGATGTTTGAGAGTGATGTCGATTCCTCATGAGATACCGCAAGGGTGGAGCCTTAGAGGGACTAAGGTGGACTTTAGCCTAGGTGGAGAGTAAATCAAAATGGGAAAAAAAAATACTCCCTCCTTCCCTTTTTAAATGTTCGCCCCCTTTGAAAAACATGTATTTTTGTGGTAAAAACAAATTTTTATAATTTTTTATTTTTTTGAAAAAGGATGTACTCCCATAGATTTTTTTTTAGTTTAAAGTGCTCAATGAGTTCTTTAATTTGGTGTAAAATAATTTACTAAAAAATTACATAGAAATATACACCCTCCGTCCTAAAATTTTTGTGCGGTCCACAAAACGAGGACTTAAAAATATACAAAATTTCCAAGAAAAATTCAATATATTTTTAACAATTTACTAGATATCAATGAGTACTTTTAATTTATGAAAAAAGCTAAAAAAAAATTATTTTAAAAGACTAATTATTTTTAGGTCATTGCTTTGCGGACCACACAAAAATTTTGGGATGGAGGGAGTATATTTTTTGAGGGTCTAAAAATGCATGTATTCCAGTAGCAGACACTTAAAAGGGGATGGTGGGAGTAAAATTTATATGTAAAATTTTACCTTAATAAATTTTAGCCCACTTAATTTTTGTGTAGCCCAACCCATTCTAATCCTTGGTCCAAACATAGCCCAACTTTGACTTCTTTATTGAAAAAATAAAATAAAATAGATCCATTGCCTGGCTCTCTCTCTCTCTCTCTCTCTCTCTCTCTCTCTCTCTTGTTACACCCAAGGCACTCGAAGACTCGAAGTTTTCTGTGGTAATGGTCGGAGAACATCTCACCTCGTCGATGT
Source organism: Vaccinium vitis-idaea (assembly GCA_963854785.1). Taxonomy (NCBI): domain Eukaryota; kingdom Viridiplantae; phylum Streptophyta; class Magnoliopsida; order Ericales; family Ericaceae; genus Vaccinium; species Vaccinium vitis-idaea. The sequence continues at coordinate 6,320,897 of OY978215.1, read as the reverse complement.
CATTTCATCGTCATCGTCGGCCCGAATTGGTGAATAGCTCGACCTCTACTCCCTCTCAATTATTTCATTTTAGTAGGTTTTATCTGGGGATTTTCGATCTGTAATTGTAAAACTTAACTTCGCCTGAACCTCTGTTTGAGTTGTATTGGTGTTGATCAATTGAAATGCAGGACCACTATATGCCACACACTATGGAGTATTTGATGCAAAAATACCGCTCAAATTCGTCGAATCGCGAAGCTTCAGATCCGTAAGAATTCACTAATTATGCAAAGCGCATTGGCTGGTGTGCTTAGATTTGTACTTATGTTATTAAATACAGAGTATTGACTAGTGTGATTAGAGAATTTTACTTGTAGATATGAGAATTTTACTTGTATATATATATATAGCTCACGGTTACAGTCAGGGATCCCTGACTGGAAGAAAATGGGTGTTTTTTTTTGTGTTGCAAATTTTTTTGGGAAAATCCGAGCCGTCCAATGTGTTCAAAAGGTGTTTTCCAAGGTCCACGCTGGAAATCTTCAAAAAAAAAATACCGGGAAGGGCTTGATCCAAGCAGTTTTTCGCAAAAACTGTATAACCTTTTGAACACATTGAACGGATCTGATCGTCAAAAAAATGCTCGGATCCTGGAGGTCTGGAAGTCCGGAGTCCGGACTAGAAGTGCTCCCATTATATATATTATATATATATACGCGGGAAATCTTCAAAAAAAAATACCGGGAAGGGCTTGATCCAAGCAATTTTCGCAAAACTGTACTCTTGAAAACACCTTCTGAACACATTGGACGATTTGGATTTTCCAAAAATAATTTGCAAAACAAAAAAAAATCATTTTTTCCATATTTTCGGGAGGTTTGGACTAGAAGTATATATATGGAAAACTTCTAATCCACACCTCCTGGAAATAAGGAAAAAATGGTTTTTTTTTGTGTTGCAAATTATTTTTGAAAAATCCGATCCGTCCAATGTGTTCAAAAGATGTTTTCAAGGGTCCACGCGAGAAATCTTCAAAAACAAAATACCGGGAAGGGCTTGATCCAAGCAGTTTTCGCAAAAAATGTAAATATATATTTTTTGCGAAAACTGCTTGGATCAAGCCCTTCCCAGTATTTTTTTTTTGGAGATTTCCCGCGTGGACCCTTGAAAACACCTTCTGAACACATTGGACGGATCGGATCGTCAAAAAAATGTTTGGATCATGAGGTCCGGAAATAAAAAGTCCGGATAAGAAGTTTACCCTGTGTGTGTGTGGAATACGTATATTCGAATGGATGAATATGTGGATTTGTATCTTGAACTTTTCGAAGTGGAATAGTATAGATCGATTTACGAATTTACTGCCTTGACAATCTATACAAAATACAGTATATTATTGTGTCATGGAGATTCAAATAAAGAGCTAGGGATTCCTAAGTTTTTAATTTTTAGGCATTGGTTTTTTTTTTTCCTTTCTTTCTAACATGCTGATTTTATCCAAGATCACCAATGTGTTAATGTAAAAGACCCAATAGTTTGAGGGAGAGAAAAATGAAGTGGCAGTGGAGATAGCAAATTGGATACAGACAGGGAATGGGGACAGGAAATTGGGACATAGTATCCTAAGCCACAAGTTTGAGTTAGTCTAGGGTAGATTAGATTCCTGATTCCGCCTACCCTTAGGAATACCTGAAATCAGGACTGCATATGAGCCAAGCTGCTCGCGAGCTCGGCTTGGCTGGATTTGGGAAATAATTTACTAATACTTCCATCGGTTTTTCTTAGATGACTAAACAAGAATTCAAAGGTAAGAATTGTTTCTCAACTGAAAGTGATGTTCCAGGGAAATTATTTAATTGTTTATTCTTTTATTTTTGATTAATATGGTGTTTCTGGATGTCAAAATTATTATGACTTGGCCACCAGAAATTAAGAGCTTGAAAACTTGCGCGCATGTTACGGAGAAAACTTCAAGTCTTCTACCGAGTAAAATTTCAGGAAACTACTTGAGTTACATTTTTTTAACCAAAAGGAATCCAACTTAAATTAAAATTTAGGTAATTAATTTTTCCACTCTCCTTTATATATATAATCCTGATCTCCCGGGAGAAATCATCAAAAAAAAAAAAAATACCGGGAAGGACTTGATCCAAACAGTTTTTCATAAAACTTTATATGTATAGTTTTGTGGAAAACTGCTTGGATCAAGTCTTTCCCGGTCGTTTTTTTGGATAATTTCTCGTGGGGACTATTAAAAACACGTTTTAAACACTTTGGACGGTTCAGATTATGCAAACATGTTTTAAAACCTAAAACACCCATTTTTCTTCAATCGGGGATCCTTGACTGAATCATGGGTGTGTATATATGGAATACGGATATCCGAATGGATGGATATGTGGATTTGTATCTTTGAAAGTTTCGAAATGGAAACTTTATTAATTTACTGCCTTAACTGACAATCTATACAAAAAATATTATTGTGTCATGGAGGCTTCTTATGTTTTTAATTTTTAGGCATTATGGTTTTTTTTTTTTTTTTTTTTTTTTTTAACGTTGTTGATTTTATCCAAGATCACCAATGTGGTAATGTAAGACCATCTCCAACAAACTCGCTATATCTCTGGCGAGGTAAACCTCCATTTCCGGCGCCCAACAGTCTCGCCATCAAGCTCGCCAAGAAGCCATTCGCTATAGTGACTCGCTGGGGTGGGCGAGTCCCTTGCTTACTCTCTCTCCCCACCGTCATTGTCGCTACCAAGAAGCCATATCTCCGGCAATGACTAATCTTTAATCCTAAAATTGTTTTGGTACCAGAGGGATGTACCCCTTGTCAAGACGATTCTACAAGTGCAAACCCCGTCGCCGGAGGAGTACTGTGGTAGTCGCATGCGCCGGACAAAGGAGGTGCATGACGGCAAGTGAGATCTACTCTCGGGTAGGGACGGATCTTGAATCTAAACCTAATAGAAATCGTGTAAGATTGAATCTAAACCTAATATCAGACAAGAAATTATTGAAGGCTATGGGACCATTGTGAAAGATCTCTAAAATTAAAAAATATCTAAGTTAAACAATTTTCTCATCATTTTGTAACATTTTCTTAAAAAGAAGGGACAAAATTAAAATTTAGGAAAAAAAATATTAGGGGAATTATTATTTACCATTATAGATTCAAAATATATAACAAAACTACGGAGTTGTTGTATAATGAATGTTGCTGGTTTAGTGGCAAGAGGAGAGGCATTGGTTTTGGAACCAGAGGTCTAGGGTTCAAACCTCAACAATAACTCTTACTCCCTCCGTCCCAATTTTATAGTCCTTTTTGGGAGTTCGTGCCACTTTCAAAGTGTTATATCTTATAATCTACATTGTTTTAGATGATTTTGAACACTTTGTTTATTAGATTAAATCAAGATCTATCAAACAAGATCCATATTGCATATAAAAGGTATTACCGATTGAAAAATATAATCATTTTTTTATCCGGTTAGGATAGAACGAGGGACTATAAAATTGGGATGGAGGGAGTAGTATTTTGATAAGCTTTCAAATTTTTATGGCTTAAAAAAGAAGAGCCAAGAGTTGAACACGCAACCTTTGGCTTAGTGTTGGTGTGCCTTACCACCACAAACACCACACAGATTATGTTGCTAGATTCCGACTCAAATAATATATATACAAAACTTATTTCCCTTTTTTTTTTTTTTTTGCATTGACCCGTGGGGGTCAGCGGGGGCACGTGACCCACCGTGCCCTTGTGTGCATCCGTCCCTGCTCTCGGCGTGTGTGTTGCACGCGCCCGTGCGAGGCAGAGGAAGCTGACATTGTGTTTTTTTTTTTTCAAATGGCTACATTGCTGGGTACTACAATTGTTTGGAGCTAGCCAATACACCTTTTTCTTGCCAAAATGACTAGAAAGAAGGTTAGGCTGATGGAGATGCTCTAAAAGACACAATAGTTTGAGTGAGAGAAAAATGAAGTGGTAGTTGAGATAGCAAATCGGATACTGACAGGGAATGGGGACAAGAAATTGGGACAGAGGGTATATCCTTAGCTACAAATTTGAATTAGCCCAGAGTAGATTAGATTTCTGATTCCGCCCTTAGAGATACATGAAATTAGGACTGCAAATGAACCAAGCTGCTCGTGAGCGACACTCGGCTTGGCTCGATTTGGGAAATCATTTACTGATACTTCTATCGGTTTTTCTTAGCTGACTGAACAAGAATTCAATGGTAAGAAATGTTTCTCAACTGAAAGTGATGTTCGATGGAAATTATTTAATTGTTTACTCTTTTATTTTGGATTGATATGGTGTTTCTAGATGTCAAAAGTACATGACTTGGCCACCAGAAATTAGGAGCTAGAAAACTTGCGTGCATGTTACGGAGAAAACTGTAAAGCCCTATATCTATTGCACAAGAGAGAGTGATCGTGGAAGAAGAGAAGAGACGTGAAAACCCATCTCTACGTTTCTGTTTACTGTGTTAAAATGTAAAAGTCTGATGATACAAAGTATTTATATCTAGGGTACAAAGTTATAACAGCCTTATAACACAAAGGTCCTAAAGAATGTAAGAAATACAACAAAACCCCAAAGCTATTTTCTACACTCCCCCTCAAACGGAGGCTGAGCAATCAGCATCAGTTTGTCAAGAAGATATTCATGTCGGGGACGAGTCATTGCCTTGGTAAAAATGTCAGCCAGTTGGTGTTGAGAGGAAACATGGGGCAGCGTTATCTCACCATCCAAGTATTTATCACGAATATAATGGCAGTCCACTTCAATATGTTTCGTACGTTCGTGAAATACTGGATTAGATGCAATACGGACAGCACTAACATTATCCGCATACAGAGGAGTTGGAGTTTGAACCGGCACTCCAAGTTCCTGTAAAAGACCTCGAAGCCATGTGATCTCACCACAAGAGGAAGACATGGCTCTATACTCAGCTTCGGCCGAAGACTTAGAAACAGTAGGTTGTTTCTTGCATTTCCAAGAAATAAGAGTCACCAAGAAACACACACCAACCAGTAGTAGAGCGACGAGTGTCAGGGCAACCAGCCCAATCAGCATCAGCATAAGCTCGCAACTGGGTAGAAGAGTGGGAAGGAAAAAATAGACCCCGCGAGACAGTACCTCGAAGATAGCGAATAATACGATGAACGGCAGTAAGATGAGCTTGGCAAGGACTGGAGACAAATTGACTAACAATGTTGACTGCATAACTGATGTCTGGCCGAGTCATGGTAAGATAAATAAGGCGACCCACAAGCTGGCGGTAAGTCGTAGGATCCGGAAGCCGTTCACCATCATCCCGTTTGAATTTCACATTCACCTCCATAGGAGTAGCAACACATTTCCCATCGGTCAGATTAGCAAACTTAATCAAGTCCATGGCATATTTCCGTTGATTCAGACTATACCCATAAGACGAACGATGGACCTCTAAACCAAGATAGTATGTCAAAGAGCCTAAATCCTTCATCTGAAATGACCGACAAAGAAGAGTTTTCAAGTTCTGAATGCCGTCCATATCATCGCCTGTGATAAGTATGTCATCAACATATAATAAAAGAATCGTAACTCCGTGAGAAGATACACATGTAAACAACGAGTAGTCATAACTACTTTGCCTGTACCCAGAATCAAGAATAACTTGTCGGAACCGTTCAAACCACGCTCTTGGAGCTTGTTTCAGTCCATATAACGACTTTTTCAATCGACAAACCATGGACTGATCAGGAGAAGAACCGGGAGGAGGTTTCATGTACACTGTTTCTCTCAAATGGCCATGGAGAAATGCATTTTTCACATCCATTTGAAATATACTCCACTTGCGTATTGAAGAGAGAGCAATAAGAAGTCTCACAGATGTCATTTTTGCCACAGGGGCAAAAGTTTCATCATAATCAATACCATACTCCTGTTTGTATCCCTGGGCAACTAGTCTAGCTTTGTATCGCTCAACGCTACCATCAGAATTCAGTTTAACCGAGAACACCCACTTACTACCAATTATAGAAGTATCAGGGGGACAAGGAACAAGATCCCACGTGTCATTCTCATGTAAAGCACTTAGCTCTGCATCCATCGCTGCTTTCCAACAAGGTTCACTAATGGCTTGTTGGTAAGTAGTCGGAATATCAATTGAGTCCAAAGTAGTAAACAATGAGTGATGTGCAAGAAGACTAAGACGATCCGGAGCACGAGTGGGACGAGTTGACCGGCGCAAAGTGGCAGTAGATTCAGAAGGAATAGACTCAATCAAGGGAGGAGAAGGAGGAGAAGAACTTACAGGTTCGGAAGAGGAAGATGGACCTGGCTCCGGTTGGTGAAGGGAAGAGGCGGTAGACTGACCTTGTTCACTCAGAGCAGCAGTAGAACTTGAGATGTGATCCTCACAATCATGAGATGTTGGCACACAAGCATCAGAAAATCTGGAAGAATAGGAAAAGATGATGCAGGAGATCGAGCAATAGAAACATAGTATGATATGCTTTCTAGAAAGGTGACATGACGAGAGACACGAATGCGACGAATCTGAGGATCATAACATTGGAAACCCTTTTGGTCAGGACAATATCCAACAAAGACACACATGGCTGCTTGTTGAGAAATTTTTGTTCGTTCATGAGCTGGAAGATGAACAAAGCACACACAACCATATACATGTAACCGTGAATAGTCAGGAGCTCGACGAAACAAAGAAAAATATGGAGATGCATCTTTCAAGACTGAGGATGGAAGACGATTAATCAAATAGACAGCTGTCGACACAGCTTCAACCCAAAACATGGATGGCATGTGGGAATCAGAAATCAAAGTCCTTGCAACATCTAAAATGTGACAATTTTTCCTTTCAGAAATGCCATTTTGTTCAGGGGTATCAGGACAAGTGCGTTGTGATTGTATCCCCTCAGTTTTCAGAAAATTTTGAAACTCCGTTAACATGTATTCTCCCCCTGAGTCCGAACGAAGAATTTTGATCTTCCTATTGGTCGGACGATAATATTTCACGGTTGTATCAAATTGAGTGCGGCACATAGATAAAAAAGATTTGAAATGGGAGAATACTTCAGATTTATGACGCATAAAATAAATCCAAGTATACCGAGTACAATCATCAATGAACAAAACAAAGTACCTGAACCCCAATCTAGATAAAACTGGAGAAGGACCCCACACATCACTATGAATCAGTTCAAAAGGTGAAGTTTTAACATTTGAGTGCACAGGAAAAGGCAAATGTATGCTTTTACTTAAAGAGCAACTAATGCAAGACTTGTCAACACTACTCAAAAAAGGAATTTTGTCTTTCAAAGATCCAGAACAAAACAAGGTATCCAGCTTTTTGGCATTAGGATGCCCTAATCTACGATGCCACATATGCCAAACTCTGTGTGAAACAGAAAAATCTGAATCTGAAGGAGTAAAGAGACAAGTACTACTGTTCTGCCTCTCAAACTCCAGAGCAAAAAGTCGACCAAGTCTACGACCCTTCCCTTTCACCATCCCAGTGCGACGGTCCTGTATAAGACAACCATCACGAGAAAATAAAACAGTGTTATCATCATCAACAAGTTGACCCATAGAAATAAGATTTGTGGTGAGTTTAGGAACTAGGAAAACATTAGGCAAGCTAAAAGAGGAATTCGGGCTAATAGACAATGAGAGATTATTTGTTCCAATGATATCTAATTTTTCTCCATTAGCCGTCAAAATCTGCTTATTTTCAGAGTAAGGTTTGGCAGAAGATTGACCCGTGACAATACCAGACATATGATTAGACGCACCTGAGTCAATTATCCAAAGAGGATTTATGACGGGAGAGAGGTGAGAATTCTTACCAGACAAGCCAATAGCAGAAAAGGCAGAGGAAATAGCTGAGGAGATAGAGCTTTGTACCAACTGTCGAATGTCATCATTGATCGCTGTCCCATTCTGCAAAGCACTGCCCAATTTCATATCATTGTCGGACCCCTCTGATACACCACCCGTAACATGATAAGCTTGGTGGTTAGTTTTTCTTTTGTGAAAATTTTTGCCCCCTTTCTGCTGGATTTCACCACATTCAGTGACGATATGCCCTGGTTGTTTGCAATAGACACATAAATTCTTCTTCTTGCAGAGTGAGACCACATGCCCAAATTCTTTGCATTCAAAGCATTGTGTCTTTGAAAGATCCTTAGAAAAAGGCCTTCCAAAGTTCTGTTTTGCAATGAGTACAGTCTCAACAGTCCTCTTGCCATCTAATGCTGCTTGTAATTGGATCCTTGTCTCCTCTCGAAGTAATTCCCCCAAAACCATATCCATCGTTGGTAGTGTACCACGGTTCAAAATGTTGGCCCGAACATTCTCATAATCAGAACGCAGCTTCATCAAGAACTGAATCACTTTCCGTTCATCATAGAGCGCCTTCAAACTCTTAATGCAACAAGCATTAGTCGTGTTTCCCATATTCACACTCTCATATTCAGCCCACAAATCCATGAATCCGGCATAGAAATCCTAAATACTCTTCTCACCTTGTTCATAAACAAAGATATCATTTTCAATCTGAAACTTGCGTGCGAGGTTTGATTGTTGGTAGACCTTCTCAAGGTAATCCCACATCTCCTGAGCAGTATCAAAACCCCTCATAGGAATCCCAATACTGGTATTTACAGAGCCCAAAATCCATGATACAACTCTAGCATTATTAACCTTCCATTGAGCAGCTGCCAAAGTGGCCGCCGCTTTCGCCTCTGCATCTTTTGCCTTAGATACATCAGGAAGAATTTCTGAGCCATCAATATAGCCCCACAGCCCTTTCCCTTCAACAAAAAACTTGAAATGAAATCTCCAAATAGAGTAATTTTTCCCATCCAACTTGACAGCCAACACATCTTGTTTATCGGAAGCCATTCTGAGTCGCAAATCAAAAACCAGATGCAAAACGAAACTGACCTGGTAGAAGAATCACGTAGCAAGTGTGGAATAGATCGAAACTGAAGCAAAACCCTTTGTTGAGATCAATACTCAAGTTGAACGAAGACCTTTGATGCTAGCGGATGCGGAATCGTTGCCGCTCTGATACCATGTAAAGCCCTATATCTATTGCACAAGAGAGAGAGATCGTGGAAGAAGAGAAGAGACGTGAAAACCCATCTCTACGTTTCTGTTTACTGTGTTAAAATGTAAAAGTCTGATGATACAAACTGTTTATATCTAGGGTACAAAGTTATAACAGCCTTCTAACACAAAGGTCCTAAAGAATGTAAGAAATACAACAAAACCCCAAAGCTATTTTCTACAAAAACTTCAAGTCTTCTACCGAGTGAAAATTCCAGGAAACTACTTCTGTTACATTTTTTTTTCCCACCGAAAGGAATCCAACTTAAATTACAATTTAGGTAATCAATTTGTACACTCTCGTTTTATTTTATATATTATTGTCCCGCCCTTTTTCTTTTGCTCTTGTGGTGTGAATTTACCTCATTATGTTTTCAAATGTGGAAAAATTTACAAATAAAAGGCAACATATGGTGTAAATTTACTTACATTAATATCATGAAAAAAGAAGTTTCCTACAAAAAAAAGAATCCGGGGTGAGTGTTGTGCACCCGGGTGCTTTGCACCGTGCTGTGCACCCCTTGGTTGTCCGATTGCGTTTTAGACGGCCGGGATGAGTTCAGTAAAAAAATCAAAACACATCCGGGCCGTTCAAAAAATGATCGGACGGCCGATGGATGCACAACATCCCCTGTCATGAATGGTAAAACTTACTACCTTACATTTTACCAGACAAAATGTAGGTCTTGACCGAACTGCTAAAAAGTCCCTCAAATCCTGTATAGTCCGTTTTGCCTCAACAGACATTCAGGTGTAATTTAGTTAATTTGGTCACCCTCATCTCTCAAAATTCTCACCTGATCAACGACAAAAAAAATGCGCACATCGAACACTGGTGGCTAGAGATTAAAGGAAAGGAATTGTCCGTGATTTGGAAAAAAGATGGACCAGTCTTGCTTTCCTTAATTGTTTTGGGCCCATCTCTTACTTATTAGAGCAGCTTATTTTGGAAAATTGGTGGATAAAATTATTCCAGAGTATTGAAAATTGAAACTGCGCGCTAGAAGATTACAAATGACAAAAAAGAAGAAACTTGGGTATACTTCAAAAGTGAGCTTATATTGAAATATATATACTATATAGTATACAATTGAAAATTGTTACGTACATAAAAATGAACAAACGAAGCGGAACAATGGGCGCATTAACGTATATATAATAATTATAAGGACCGCATGCACCTTATGACTACGTACATCGACCCACTTTTTTTTTTTTTTATAAGAAAAAAACGGCTAAGAAAAATTTCATTAGTCTCAGAGGAGCCAAATATGGAATTCTTATAACTTGTGTGGTCATCGATCCTCTCATGTTTTTTACCATTTGACCAAATTGTAAGGCCAGTTTCGGTATGTTTTTTTTCTTCCTATTTTTCTAATGTACCATCGGAAATTATCCAAGAAAAAATGAGACCATATTCACGATATGTGACCCAGTGAGCAGTTGTAGAATTTTTCTAACTTGGAAAGGGACTCAAGGGAGACCCTTCTAGTCCACTTTCTGGATTACACGTGCATTAATGTCGTAATTCATTAAATTAATCAACATACATTATTATAATTATAATTATAATTATAATAATAATAATTATTTCATGTGTAGCTTTTGAAATAATTATAGTCAAAGCAATCAGTCAATGTTGAATACGTAATACAATATACATATGCATGCATATACACATACAGAGCACGTATAGATAAAGACGAGTAAGATCTACAGCAGACTGCGCGGACAAGTCATTGGTCCAAAAAAATGGGTCCAAGTCATTTATTTTATTTAGTTCGCAAAGAATGTAGTCTGCAAACATTATTGGTTGGACATCGAAAGAAACAAGAACAAAACACATTTGTTTTTGCAAAAAATTAGTGTTTTGTCCGTTCGATGCTTGAGATAAAAAACCACATTGGTGTTTTTAATTTCTAGCAAAATTACTTCGTGCAGGTAAATCTGTGTACGTACGATGTGTTGGGAAAAATAGATCACCCAAAATTCCCACAAGTAAATCACGGAGGAAATAAAATGCGCAACAAATGCGAAACCGAAATGCGCAAACAAGAAGCAAGCGAGACACGAGATTTTTACGTGGTTCCCCAAAAAATATGAGGTACGTCCACGGGACCGAAGTCCGATTCCACTACCACCAAAGTTCGTACAAATGGGTTTTACAAGAGATGCAAAGATCTCACAAACACCCAAAGATGTAGCCAACAAATTACAATCAACAAGAGGAAAGACCTCACCAAATTTGAGTGAACAAAACTCTCCAAAGATTGCTGCAAATGGAGAGCCAAAACTGAGTACGAAACAGCCCCAAAAGTCACGCACAAACTGTTGAAGCCGACTGAAAATAGAAGAACAAAATGGAGCACTTGAACCCTTGTCTCTGACCCACACCAAGTACACCCACACACAGGAGCACAAATGATTTTCACTTGTTTTACTTTTTGATGCCGAATTCTCGAGAGTTCTGATGGCCAAGACTTGTATTGGTCTGATGATTTCTCAGACAAAGTCTATTTGACTTCCAAGGTAAGCTAACAAAAAAACATGTGCTAGGCATGTGACTTCAAAAGTGTGTGTAGAATTCTCTATAAAAAATACAAGCCCACTAATTTTAATTATTTGGACCAAGACAAATAACTTGGGCTAACACAAAATTATTGGACCTCCACAAAAATTAGAATAAGGAGGGATCCAACACGATGCACGGACGGTGCATCTTGACTGTCAAAAAGCATTATTGACGGTCCAGATTTTATTTACTCTTGGACCGGTAAGAAAGCTTTTTGACCGGTCAAAAAGTAATTAAGATCCGAACCATTGATTTGTTGAAATGGACGGTTACGATGCGTGTGTGCATACAGATAGATGGACTAGTTATTTTTCCAACCTGCGTATCGAACGCACACAGCGCTAGTTGATGGAAAAAATAGTTCAATTCTGTGCTCGATGCTCGTTAGCGTTGATTCCATTCTATGCACGGAAAGACATATATCTACTGTTATGAATTTAAAATGTGTAATGTGAATAAAATAAATTCAAACTAATTTTTAATTGTGAAAAATGAAAGATAAAATAAAACAAATAAACAAAAACTAAAAGTACAATATTTATTAATCTTTTTTATCTGATAACACTTATAACTCTCCATTTCCCTTAAATTTCTGTCGAGTGATTATTCCATGCTCATGGAGTATTGCTTTGCACCACACACTTGTGTGGGTTCCATAAACTTTACTGTGGATACAACACAAATCTGTTATCCAAAATTCATGTGAGTAATACTCCAATAACATATTTAAATTTCTCCTTTCTTCCTCCATATTCACCACGTTCTGTCCCCCTACTCTCATACTTAGGGGGTGTTCCATTAACAAATTTTTTTTTTTTTCCAAAAATCGAGACATGTCATTCACTCACAATACATCACATAAATAACCGTGAAAAACCAATTTTTTCAAAAAACCACCTTAGTGGAACACCCCCTTACTCTCTTCGTTCCAAATTTCTCCTTTCTTCCTCCATATTCACCACGTTCCGTCCCAAGAAGCCAGTCCCACGTCTCGGTCCCATGCTCCATCGCCTGCCACGTCCCCTTTTTATCCTCCCCCTTCTGCCCTCCAAATCTGTTAACTCAATGCCAATTATCATCCCTTTTAACCGGAAGCGGGGAGCTTGTGAGACTCACATCGGGGTCTCACACAAATAATTAAATAATTTTAAAATTATTATTCGAGTGATCTCGAAAAAAATTACACTCGGCCGATATTTGTACATAATTGATCTAATTCGTTCAATCTTCATTCAGAATTCAGGACCTTGTAATTCGAAAGAATCTTCAAAAAAATTATACAATTGTGCGCTTGGTTTTCCATTCATCTGAACCGTAGGTGTCGTAGGGAACATTGAGAAAAGCATTCAATAAAAAAATTATCTTGATCGGATATCGATAGGTATCAAAATAATTCATATTTTTAGTGTTTTGATACCTATTGATGTCCGATCTAGATAATTTTTTTATGGAATGTTCTTCTCAATGAACCCTACGACACTTACGGTTCAGATCAATGAGTTACCAAGCGTACAATTGTATAAATTTTTTTGAAGATTCTTTTGAATTAGAGGGTCCTAAATTCTGAATAAAAATCGAATGAATTAGATCGATTATGTACAAATATCGGACAAGTGTAATTTTTTCCGAGATCACTCGAGTAATGATTTTAAAATTATTTAATAGTTCAAATTATTTGTGTGAGACCCCGATGTGGGTCCCACAAGCTCCCCGCTTCCGGTTAAAAGGGATGATAATTTGCGTTGAGTTAACAGATTTGGAGGGCTAAAGGGGGAGGATAAAATGGGGACGTGGCAGGCGATGGGGCATGGGACAGAGAAATGGGACAGACTTCTTGGGACAGAGGATCCGCTGCCTTTCTGAGTTACTCCACTCCATTCGCGCTATGGAGTAGGTTTCTTTCTCAATAAACATCATATTTGGTGAATCCCACTGACCCCTCAAATTTTGTCTATGTACGTCTATACTCTAAACAACAACAAAAATAATTTGTAATTAATTTTACAGCTCCAAATTGATATACACACTTCCTTTTTTGTCTTGTAGTAAAATATTTACACATTAAAATTTCACTAAAAGAAAAAAAAAAAAGGGATGTAGATATCAATTTGAGGGTATGGAAATCACTCCCCAGACAGTATTGGTTAATAATGATAGTAAAGATTTCAAAAAACCCTTGACCTTTGGACCAAATATCCCATAAACACTTGAATTTCAAAAAATCTCAATTAAACCCTTGAGCTAGACACTCCGTTATCAATTCCCCCATCAATCCATTTGCCATCCAATTGATAATGAAGACTCCCAACTCCCAAAACGATGTCGTTTGGGGGGTTTGTCACGGGCTTCCAAATTTTTTCGTTACAAGTTGTCTTGTGGGGCCAACTTTGGGGTCCCACACAAACGATCTAAACCTTTCAATAATTTTAAAATAATTATTCAAGTGGTATCGGAAATAAAAAATAATAGCAAAAACAATAGGTAATTAATTTCAACATCCCAAATTGATATACACACTCATTTTCTGTCTTTTTGTGAAACAATAGGTAATTATTTTCGAGTGGTCTCGGAAATAAATAAAAAATAATAGCAAAAACAATAGGCAATTAATTTCCACACATGCACCTTCGCGCTCATCCACACACCAAAAAATAAAAAATAATATCAAATACAATAGGTAATTAATTTCAACACCCCCAAATTGATATACACACTCTTTTTTTTGGGTCCTGTAGTAAAATATTTACACATAAAAATTTCAATAAAAGACAAAAAATAGAATGTGCATATCAATTTGAGAGTGTGAAAATCACTCCCTAAACAATATTGGTCAATAATGATAAGTAGAGCAAATTAAACATGTCCCCGTTTTTCTCTCTCTTTTGAGAGCCTCTATCTCTAGACTGAGAGTTTTTTTAAGGTTTTTCCCTACCTACCTCACAGTCGCCCCAAACTTTACCACCACCGCCTTTCGTTCAACCCACCAGCTGCCATCCATTTTCTCCTCCTTTCACTGCACCTTTCTGATCCTTTTTTTTGGGGGGGGGGGGGGGGGGGGGGGGGTAGGGTCGCCGTCTAATGGCCCTACTCCCCCAGGCCGCCGCCCCGCCACCATCCACTCACCACTACCCTTGTTTTGAAACTCCTCAGATCTGTTCACCACCATCAACCGCCTGATCCAAAGCCAACACCATTCACCTATTCTACCGCTATAGCCTCACCATTTTCTGCTGCCACCGTTTATCTACCAATGCCCTCCTCCGCTAGCTTTTTCTCGATCTGAACCCCTTGATTTTGGGGAGTTTTGTCTCAGGGATGATGAGGAGTTCATGGTGGCCTTGGCTTTCTCCAGCAAATAACACCTCCAGATTCCGATGACGGCGGCTATGGAGGCTTTGTTTTGCACTCGGAGTTGAACTCGGCTTTAACTTACCATATATGGGTGTGACTCGGGGTTACTCAGCCTTGGGTGACCCAGTTGACTCAGTTCGTGTTGAGTTTTAGCGGATTGCTTTTTTGTTTGTCTTAGGTGCTAGTTTTTGTGCTATGTGATTTTTGCTTTGTTATTATCTTGATATGTTTCAAGAAGTGCATATTTCAGTGGGGCTCTCAATGTTTGGATAGGACCCTATGCATCGATCCTCTTATGGATCTGCGTCTGCTTTGCATAGGGATGGCAACGGGTCGGATCGGGGCCGGATTTTGCTTACCCCGGACCCGAACCCCAAATGGGTTATTTACCTCCGAACCCGCTCCGATCCCCGACGGGGGATTTTTCAGGATCCCCAAACCTGCCCCTATCGGGTATCGGATTACCCGATTGACTCCGAAAACCCAAATGCAAAAAATGAAGCCCAGGAAATATGCATATCCAGTTAGATATACTATTAAATTAATCAATATAAATACGAAGAAAATGTAAGAACCAACACCCTAGTAAAGTGGGTGGGTAAAGAACCTTATTTCTTCATATATATATATATGTTGGGGTTGATTGTAATATATTGTATCTCTAGGGTAAAACTGTAAAAATTGTATAGCTAAATACTTCGGGTCGGAGTTTTGGGGCGGATGTTTACAAAATCGAACCCGAACCCGAATCCGAAAAAAATTTAAATTTCTCCTCCAAATCCGATCCGAAATCCGAATTTTATAATGGAGACCCACTCCAATCGGATCGGGTACGGAGTGGAGGTGGATCGGATCGGTCCTAAATGCCATCCCTAGCTTTTCAGTAAGAGTCTTAGAGCTCCATGCCCGTCGTGGCTTTTGTGGTGTGCTCGTGTCCGAGCCTAAGTAGTATTGGTTCTTTCCGCTATTTGTTTTGAAATCTTGTATGTGCCGGACGGCTTGGCTTTCGGGCCCTTATTAATGAAATGACTTCCAGTTCAAAAAAATAAAAATAAAATAATGATAAGTAGTATGACAAGGTGCAATTGTTTAATAAAAGATTAGATGTGTCAATGACTTCACCATTGAGTTTTATGGGCTTATTATATACTCAATTCGTCCATTTTTTAAGTGTGTTAGTACTTCGTAAATCTAACTTATGAGAGAAATATCATCATCACATCTTTTACATCAACTTTTACCTCCACTTTTTACCCTTCACATTAACTTTTACCTCCATTTTTCAAAATTATCTTCCACTTTTACCCATTAACTCTTTATCCTCTATCTTTTCGAAAGGGGGAAAAAAAATTGTACAAACATTTACCCATTAACGTTTCAAAATACACTTACTCCCTACGTTCTAAATTGCTGGTTACTTTTGAAAATTTTAACTTTTTAAGCAGATATGCAATAATTGCATTCAATAAATGCATTCACATTAAACAGGTTCATTAATTTCTAACAATGAAGTGATCATTGTACCTCGATAGAGCATCAACCGATCCAAAAAAATGCCACACCAACGCGAGGGTTGCATACCTCCTACTAGAAAGAAAACGCCGCCGTCACCACCCTTACACCACGAATCCCCACCACCACTGCTGCACCGCCACTTGCCATTAGATCGAAAACCATGATCTTCTAGCAAATAAAACGTGGCATGGTAGGCAACTGGTCTGACTAGTCTTTAGGCGAAGAGAGCCGCACCTAGCAGTACAAGCCCCGCCCGAAAACTAAAGCTGGTGGAAAGGGAGGAAGGAGAAACCTGGGAGGGAAAGAAGCGGAGGAGGGATAGGGGGAAGGAGAAGGAGGGAAGGAGGGAGGAGGAGAGAAGGATCCCGGGGGGAGATTGGGAGGTGCTGCTCCCCCTAGGCGGAACCCTAGAGGTTGAAGACAAAGAAGAGGGGAAAGGTTGGAGAGAGAGGGGGGAAAGGTTAGAGAGAATAGCTTTCTATGCTTCTCTAATTTACTCATATCGGTATTCGTTGTCTTTATTCAAAAAAATTTACATTTGTTAGTTTTGCGTCAAGTTTTCATGGATTATTGATTTGTCTCGACGAGATGAATCTAAAAAGTATAAATTATTGAATAAAGCCAAAAATATGTGGATTATTAAAAAAAAATAATTTTGGCTTTATTAAAAAAATTAAGTTTTGACCATATTTTTATACTTTTAAGATTCTTTTCGTCAAGACAAATCAATAATCCTTGAAAATTTGATGCATAACTAACAAATATAATTTTTTTTGAATGAAGACAAAACGAATAAACTAATGTTACTAAACATTAGTTTATTGCATTTTTGCGAGAGGCAGCCCGTTTGGACCAGTACATCAATCTGTGGGGTCTTGTGGTTGGCAGCCCGTTTGGGAGCAAGGACTGTGCTGTGCATTGGATGCACAGCACGCGTGCTGTGTGGCAGGTATGGAGCTCACCCCGGGTTCTGTTGTTTGATCCGAATCGTTCATTTTATCTGTCTCATCGATCATATCGGTCATGCCAAAAGTCAGATTAAATGGACATCGGTAACTACTTGATCGGTGACCATTTAGCTTTTAGATTTGTAGAAAAAAATTACCTGCAACAGTTCGTTTTCAAGAAAAATGATCACCGATCAAGTAGTTATCGATGTCCAATCAATCTGAATTTTTGCATGGACGACATACTTAACGAGACGAACAAAACAAACGATTCTGATCAAACAACGAGACCCGGGATGGGCCCCAAACCTGCCGCGCAGCACACGTGCTGTGCACCCCGTGCACAGCACAGTCCCTGCTCCCCCTTTTCAAATGGTACTTCTGGACAATTTGGGTACTATTGGCATTGACGCCACAAGTTTCCAGTGGAAGAAATTGGTGGTTGAGCCCACCATAGAGTGATTATTCCGTGTTCTTGGACACTAAACATTTCGCAGGCCTCATTCCACCAACTAAAAAAATCAAAATATCAACTTATTACAAAAATCGAGGTAGTAGCATAGGATAGGTGCCCGCCATTTCAGGCTTTATCAATTAACCGTGGTGTAATTTTTTTTAAATTAAAGTTTCGAAAAACGAGAAAAATTAGGAAAAAAAGAAAAGAAAAAAGGCTTGTTAGACACACTGCACACACTAGACCAGAGGCTCTCTCTCTCTCTAGATGGTGTCTTAAATACAGTGAAAACAACAGGTGAATGAGGCCCTCCATTCCAAAGTTTTAATTAGCAGCGCCCATGCACACGTCCTTTTCTCACTCCTCTCCCCCACCTCTGCCGCCTCTGCCCCTCACTCTCTCCCCTCCTCTTACGCACACATACACGCATCGGGAATGCCAACCATACATTTCTCTCTCTTCCCCCCCCCCAAAATCGAGGTAGTCACTCTTTCACAATATATTACATAAAAAATTATAAAAAAAAACCAACGTATAGCGAGATGTGTTGTGGCAAATGCCCCTAAAGACTGGAGTACCACGTGACGGTCGTCCAAGAAAATTAAAGAATAATTTACAAGCCCTCCCCACGCTCGCTCTCTCTCTTGCCACCCCTCCCTCACGCTCACTCTCTCTCTCTGATCTCTTGCCACCCTTCCCCCACGCTCACTCTTTCTTTCTCTCTCTCTCTCTGTCTCTCTCTATCTCAATGTACCACCCCCTCCACGACGTTCACTCTCTCTTTCTTGCCACCCCCTCTTCCATGCTCTCTCTCTCTCTAATTCCCACCCCCTTTTCCACGTTTTTTTCTTTTTCTTTCCCTCTACCTCTTTCCGTCACTTTTTTTGCTTATATGAGTAGTATAGATAGAGAGATAGATAGGACTAAAAAGATCGTCCAGAAACCATGGCTCCTATGCCTAATTTTTTTTCTTGACTTTTTAGCACTTTTAAAAAAAAATATATGTTTTCTTATTATTTACTTGATGTTGGTTAAATTTTTACTACATCAAATTGTTCGTCTCAATACGAGGAATCACCACAATTGAAAACAGTCGATATAAAAAGAACGAAAAAAGATAGTCTAGGATTTTTTGGTCGTCTTATAGAGATACTTTTTAATTTTGATCTATATATTTAAACTTTTTTGATTTCTTGAGACGAATGTGGTTAAAACTAAGAGAATCCAAAAAAAAAAAAAACAAAATTGTGCCATAAATAGTGACATAAACAAAAAAAAGCTACACACACAATCACTTCCATGCAACACCCTCATATAGTCATATTGTAGTGAGTCCCACACGCAGGCATCACATGTGGGCCCCACCCCTACGTGAGAAAGTTATGTGGGAGTGGTTGTGTGTGTAGCATTGTTTTGGCATAAAACAGTCATAAATATTTATTGACAGGGAATTGTTTTGCACTGGACACAAATTAGATCGACTATCTTCACTCACAGGTGTAGATCCGAACACACACCTCGATTCCCATAACCTATCGGATCGATAGAGAAATTATTAGTTGCTCCTCGAGAAATTTTCTAAGGGACTTTCACACCACACAGTTGAATCATTGCTCCAAAAAGCACGAAATAACCTCTCTGGCCAATGTGACAAAGGAAAATCCTTAAAGTAAGAGAAGAATTGTTCTTCGAGTAACTCTTTCTTACCATGCACAAAATTCTCTTGACAATGGAGTAAATTTCTTCTAGAAAACCCAAAAGTTACTCCTAAGATCGATCTAGGCAGCACTCATCTGCTCCTTTTACCGTCTACTCCTATATATATCCTTGCAAAGATGTACACTTCTCTTCACCACATAACAAACGCTCTCTCTCTCTTAACAAAAGAAAAAGAAAAAATGGCTTCAGCAACTTCTCTTTTTGTGGAAAACCCAAGTGAAACTCCTTGTAAAGCATCAAAGCGAGTGAGTGTCAAAACATTGGTGGAATCACCTGGTCTCACATCCATCCCTTCTACCTACTCCTACTCTTTGAATCCTAGTGAGTCTGCTGCTTCGGAGCCCGATGATACGATCCCCACCATTGATTTTTCGTTTGTAGCGGCCGGATCCAGGGGTCACCCCCCCCCCCCCCCCCCCCCCCCCCCCCTCGGCCGAGGGCAGGGGCGGGGTCCCGGAGGTCGCCTCCCCCGAAGAAGATCGAGAGAGTTCGGCACCCTTGGCCCCGGCAGGGCAGCCCCCCAGGGGGGCAGTGAGCGTCACGTCCGGGGTCCCAGCCCGTGGGGGTCACGATCCACGGGAGGCCAGATGGGGAGGCTCGGCCAGCTTCGCGTAGACCGCGGTCCCCCTCGGTAGGTCGGTCCCCGAGCCCTTCCCGGAGCGAGTCGGATGACCTCGGTGCGGGGGGCGGGGGCAGGGTTGCGTCAGATGTCGGGGGCCCGATCGAGGCGCGCCTGACAGTCTGAGCAGTTCGACAAGTGGGCTCACCCACCCACCTGGATCGCATTCATGGAGAGCCACCAAACCCTGCAGCCTAGGCCTGCAGGGGAGATGGTGGGATCTGACAGATAGGGGTCTCAGTGTCAGGTGACGACCCTGGGGAGGAAACGAGGAGCCACTTGGGGGACGTCCGGCGGTTCATGCATTTACGGTAGCGATAGGGACGGGGCGCGTGAGGCCCCCAAGGGATGTATGGGACACGCGCCCCCTCACCTATAAATACGCCCCTCACCACCTCCATGAAGGACACGCGAAAAAACTTACACCACCCTCTCTCTCTCTCTCTCTACATTTGGCTCTCCACTATATTCCTCTCCCCGTTGCTAACTTCGCCATCGGAGTGCCTTCCCGGACCACCACCGTCCGGGCTAGGCGCTAACGTGGTTGCTTCCTTGTGCAGGTCCCCATCCGGCGTACCCCAGAAGCTCTGCTCACCCCCTCCGTCGAACCCCAAGGGTCCCAGTGAAGTCTGGTCCGGCCCGGTCCCTCCAGTACCGTGCCAAAAGGACCAAGGAGGTCATTCCGGCGAAGAGCCCCCCACAATTGGCGACTCCGCTGGGGAATAGTTAATCTCTCCCAGCCTCTCTTTTCTATTAGTGGTGGTCCTTTAGCCTTGCTCGGACCTCCTCCACTTCTCCAGAGCAGCTAAAGCATGGCGAACCTCACCCTCGGCAGGGACTCATTCGACGCCACCGGAGAATACGTCAACAGCACTGACCGCAGCAGGTACCACCAAGTCAGGAGTGACTTGGGGCTCACGCTCACCCCCATCCTCAACAGGGATGGAACCGTCACGGTGGCCCCCACCGCCGCCGGCCCCAGCAGCGCCCGCACAGCTAGCGTCCTGTTCAGCATGAATGGCGATGTCGTCTCCCTTGACAACCTCACTACTCCCGCCCGGAGGGAGGCGTTACCTCCGCCTCCGCCCCTCACCATAGAGGCGGAGCTGGCGCTACTAAGGAAAGAAGTGCTGGCCATGAAGCAGGCCAGGAGTCAGCCTGCGACCTCGAAGTCTGGGGCCGAACGAGGACCAGAAGGCCCCAATCGAGCGCGAGAAGCGAGGGAACGAGAACGCCTGTGTTCGACCGCCTCGGCCCGGTCATTGAGGTTGACAGCCGAGGGAACGCCTTCGTCATCCCCCAGGAGCGTACCTCCCCTAGGAACCAGCAGGCCCGGGCGAGGCAGACGAGGCGAACCGAGCACCCGGAGGATAGCGCCACGGCCTCAAGCGCCCGGACCCCGGACGTCCGTGGAGACTCAGAATACGCTCGCCGGCTTCAGAAGGATATAAACAAGGGCAAGGGCCCCGCGGGAGCTGCACCCCGCGAGCTAGACGTCGGCAACCTATCGACTGATCGAAGGGACTGTCGGCACCAGAGCCAATCGGCTGATCGGGCCGGTACACGCCGTCTGGATCGGTTGGGGAATCGGCAGGGCGCCCGGGAGATCCTCCCCGAGGACGATCGACGGGGCCCCCGAGAGAGGACCGGGGCCTCGGAGCCAGCATCGGCGGGAAGAGGTGGCAATAACCGGGACCCTGGCTTCAACCCAGGGGAGAGATATGAGCTCCGCCACCAGGGCGGAAGCATAGTGCTCGTCAATACTCGGACGGGGGACACGAAGGTTTATCACCCCGAGAGGGGGGTAGAGCACCCCGACGCGAGAGATGACCTACACGCCGTTCGCGGACCCCACGCGAAGAGACGCTCATCCGAGCGGAGCAATGTACATGACAGCCTCGAGGCTCGGCATAGGCCAAACGACCCTCCCAAAAGGGCCTGCGGAGTGAACCAGACAGTCGACCTCGGCCGTCGGAACCCTAGTCAGTCCGACTCACGGCTGGAGAAAGCCAAACAGTCCCCCTTTGTAGCTGAGGTTGCAGAGGTAATCCCCCCCAGGGGTTTCAAAATCCCCAAATTCGACAAGTATGAGCCCACTACCGACGCCATCACCCACGTACAACAGTACCGGCTGGTCTCCGAGCTCTACGGACATGGTGATGCCTTAATGTGCAAAACTTTCTCCATGAGCCTCGGGACCACCGCCCTCCTGTGGTACGGCCAGCTGGCACCAGGGTCGGTCGCCGGCTTCGATGAGTTGGAGCGCGCGTTCACGTCTCGGTTTGTGACAAGCAACACGCAACCGAAGACGCTCGACGCATTGGTAAACATGAAGAGGGGGTCAGACGAGACCCTCAAGGAGTACATCGCCCGCTATTGGGAGGTGTACAGCCTGGTTGAAAATTGCGACCAGAAGGTGGCGGCCACGTCGTTCAAAAATGGCCTGGAGGACTCCTCGGATATGTTCAAAGACCTGATGGTGCACCCCCCGAAAGACATGACGGAGCTTATGCGGACTGTGGACAGATACCGCGAGCTGGAGGAGTTCCTTGTCGGCAAGGCTTCGAAGGGGGGAATCAACAAGAGCTCCCCGAAGGAAGGAAAGAAGCAGGTCAACAACGTCAGGAAAGGACGGGGCGAACAGGGCGGTGGAAACGGTGGCCGGGGCTACCGAGACAACGGCAGAAGCAACGATAACGGTGGCGGGTGGGAAAGACCCCCCAGGAACGACAACGACTACGTAGCTGAGAAAACCGTCTTCACCCTTCCAATCTACAGGCTGCTCACGGAGATTGGCCGAACGAGGTGGTTTCTCTGGCCCGAGGACAAGACGGGGTCGGATCCCTCCCAGAGGGGCAGGTGCACCTACCATAACGAGGCGGGGCATTACACAACTGCCTGCCGACCGTTCAAAGCACATTTGGAACGACTGGTAACCGAGGGCCGGTTGGACGAATGGATCGACCGCACCAGGACACCCCTACCCGCGCCCGGACCGCCCCCGCCCCCTCCCCCCGAGGGGCAGCGTCCCCCGCAAGGAGGGCCAAGGGGCCGGGGCGGGGCCGTCGAGACGATACACGGTCCGATGAGTAAGGACGAAGCCGAGGAGATGCACCATGAGTTGGCAGCGATAGAACGAGCAATGCAGGTGCTGTCGGTCGGGCAGCCCCCAAAGCGGAAGTATCAGGAGCCGGAGGACCCCCACACCATCTCCTTCACCGAGTTGGATCTGGAAGGTTTACGGCTTCCCCACCAGGATGCCCTAGTCGTCGAGGTCGAAATCGACGGTAGAGATGTCCGGCGAATCCTGGTTGATCAGGGGAGCTCCGCGGACGTCCTTTATTATTCGGCTTTCAAAGCCCTCGGACTTACGCGTGACGAGCTGACCCCGGCGGACACCCCCCTGGTTGGATTCGCGGGACACCCGGTCTACCCCATCGGCAGCATCACCCTCCCGGTCGTGGTGGGGTCGATGCGGTTGGAGACCAACTTCACTGTGGTGGACTCCCCAAGCCCCTACAACGCCATTCTTGGCCGGGGATGGCTCCACTCCATGAGGGCGATTGCCTCCACCCTCCATCAGTGCCTCCGCTTCATCGGTACATCCGGGAAACAGGAGACCGTCTGGGGTAACCAGATGGCCTCCAAGAAATGCTTCGTGAACGCTGTACGCGTGAGGGACAGAAAGGAGAGTAGGATGCCGAAGCAAGTCCAGTGGATCGAAATGCCGGAGTCCACCGCCGTCCTTGAAGACGTCGGCTCCCTGGCCGAGGAGAAGGCTGTTGAGGACCTTGTCAAGGTACCAATAAACGACGACGGTAGCAGGTACTTCATGGTGGGATCCGAGCTCTCTAATGCCGAGCGCAACGACCTGATTGGCTTCCTCAGAGACAACGTCGAGGTCTTTGCGTGGACTCCTTATGAAATGCCTGGCGTAAGCCCGGATTTCATCACGCATAAACTCAACGTCGATCCGGCTAGGAAATCGGTGATACAGAGGCCGAGGCGGTCCTCGGCAGCCCATTCGGACGCCGTGGTGGAGGAGGTCCAGAAACTCATAGAGGCCGAGGCCATCCGGGAGGTGCAATACCCCACCTGGTTGGCCAACACCGTGGTGGTGAAGAAGAAGACCGGCAAATGGCGGGTGTGCGTCGATTATACCAACCTCAACTTGGCCTGTCCGAAGGATTGTTTCCCTCTCCCTCGGATTGACCAGTTGGTAGACGCCACCGCCGGACACGCTAGGTTGAGCTTCATGGACGCGTACCGAGGGTACCACCAGATCGCCATGGACGAGGGGGACATGGAGAAGACAGCCTTCATCACACCTCGGGGCACTTACTGTTATCAGGTAATGCCCTTTGGCTTGAAGAACGCCGGAGCCACCTACCAGCGGATGGTCTCCAAGATGTTCCAAAGGGAACTTGGGGACATCATGGAGGCATACATCGACGACATGGTGATAAAGAGCAAACTCGCAGAGGACCACTTGAGTCACCTCGGCAGGGTCTTCGCCGTACTCAGGGCTCACAGACTGCGGCTTAACGCCGAGAAGTGTGCCTTCGGGGTGGGCTCGGGCAAATTCTTGGGATACCTCGTCACTCGGCGGGGGATCGAAGCAGACCCAAATCAGATCACCGCCATCCAGAAACTCCGAGCCCCGACGACCATCAGGGAAGTCCAGCGACTCACCGGGATGGCGGCGGCACTCAACCGCTTTATTAGCAAGTCCTCGGATGCCTGCCGTCCGTTCTTCGAGTCCATCAAGACAAGCAAGAGAGCGTTCCGGTGGAGCCCTGAATGCGATCGGGCCCTTGCCGAGCTCAAAGGGTACATGGCTAAGGCCCCCCTTCTGGTTACCCCGGCGGAGGGGGAAGACCTCCACCTATACCTGGCCGTCTCGGAGCATGCGGTGAGCTCGGCATTGGTCCGGCAGGAAGGGCCGGACCAACAGCCCATCTACTACTCCAGCAAGACCATGCTCCCGGCCGAGACTAGGTATTTGCCACTGGAGAAGTTGGCGCTCGCCCTTGTCACGGCAAAGCGCAAGCTCCTCCCCTACTTCCAGTGCCACACGATCATCGTAATTACTGAATACCCCCTCAGGGCCGTGCTCCGGAAGGCGGACCTCTCGGACAGAATCTGCCGGTGGTCGATGGAATTGGCGAACTTTGACATCCGCTATGAGCCGCGCACAGCGATAAAGGGGCAAGCTCTGGCAGACTTTATAGCCGAGCTCACCCCGCGGTTGGATGCCGAGGCAAAGCAAGAGAAGGAAGCTGGCACCTCGGAGGACCCCACCCCTGCGCGGCCGGGGTTCGTCCTCAAGAGGTCTCCGCCGAGGGCGGCGACGATTTACACCGGTGACTCCTGGCGCATGCACGTCGACGGGGCCTCCAACAGCCGGGGGGCGGGGGCTGGTATAGTCCTCGTGTCCCCCGAGGGTACCCTCCACGAATGCGCCATGAGCATCGGGTTTCCAGCCACCAACAACGAAGCCGAGTACGAGGCTCTCATCGCGGGGCTGCGCCTCGCCTTGAACCTCGGTATAGAAGAGTTGCAGGTCTACAGTGATTCCTTGTTGGTGGTCAACCAGCTCAACAGCGATTATGGCTCCGGTGACAGCCGGATGCTCAAATATCTCAGTCTCGTCCTAAAATTGCAAGAGGACTTCAAGAAGATTGAATTCTGGCATATCGGCCGAGCTCGCAACGCTCACGCCGATGCCCTCGCCGCCCTCGGTTCGGCCTGCTCTGACATCGGGGGCTCCCGGACAATCATCCTCGGGGACGTCCCCACCCCCAGCTTTGAGCCCGGGCAGGAGGACATCATGTGCATCGCTCCTTTGGGTCCCAGTTGGATGGACCCACTTGTTGCCTACCTGCGGGACGAGCGGCTGCCCGAGGATAAAAAGGCGGCCCACCGACTTCGGTGCCAAGCCGCCTCATACTACCTCTCCGCGACCAGCCAACTCTACAGGCGCACCTACATCGGTCCGGACCTGCGTGTCCTTCACGAGGAAGAGGTCCCACGGATCCTCCATGAGCTTCACGAGGGTAGCAGTGGCTGCCACTCAGGAGGACGGTCGTTGGCCGAGCGCGCCGTCTCCCAGGGTTACTGGTGGCCTAAAATGCGGAAGTCGGCCGAGGCCTACGTCAGGAGCTGCGGATCTTGTCAGAGACATTCTCCCCTCCTCCACCAACCCACTCTCTTCCTCAATCCCGTCACCAGCCCGTGGCCGTTCGCTCAGTGGGGACTCGACATCGTCGGAGTGCTTCCTACTGCCCCCGGCGGATTCAGACACCTCATCACCGCCACGGACTACTTCACCAAGTGGGTCGAGGCAGAACCCCTCATCCACATCACTGCCACCGAGGTGGAGCACTTCATCTGGAAGAACATTATCTCCAGGTTCGGAGTTCCATACGCTATCATCTCGGATAACGGTACCCAGTTTGTGGCCGAGGCAATAAAAACACTATGCAAGAAGAGGGGGATCCGCGTCTATAATTCAACTGTGGCGTACCCTCAGGGGAACGGCCAAGCCGAGGCCTCCAACAAGTCCATCTCGGCTGGCCTCAAGAAGCGGTTGACCAATAAGCGAGGAAAATGGGTCGAGGAGCTTCCCAAGGTCCTTTGGGGCTATCGTACCACCCCGCGGCGGGGCACTGGCCGAACACCCTTCTCAATGGCTTATGGGATGGAGGCGGTCCTCCCCCTCGCTGCAACGGCTCCGACAGCGCGCACCGAAGCATTCCACCCTGCCACCAACGACGAGCACGTCGCTTCCGAGCTCAATCACGTCGAAGACCTTCGCGATGACGCCAACATCAGGTACGCCGCCTACCAACAAGAGGTAGCCCGGGGCTACAACAAGAAGGTCCGGATGCGCCCCTTCAATGTCGATGACCTCGTCCTAAGGGAGGTAGTACAAAAGAAGAACAAGAAAAAATTCATGCCTAACTGGGAGGGCCCGTTCAAGATCACGGCCAAGGCCGGTTTTGGGGCTTACAAACTCGCCGAGCTGGACGGCACGGTTGTGGGCAACCCATGGAACGCCTCCAAGCTTAGGAAGTTTTATGGGTAGCCCAACTTTCTTTTTTATGATCACGCACCGCTCTCGGAGATCCTTTGTAACCCGAGCGGGTCGAAATTCAATGAACAACTTTTCTTTTTCCTCTGTTAGATTATCCTGATCGTTTGTTCCACGCACTGGGATCGTAGTCACCATGGCACCCCTCGCTGTTCGTTGGAGCACCACGTTCAAAGGAACGCCTCCTACAGAGCGGAATTCCTATGTTCGGTGGAACGGTATTCCGCTCCGTAGACCGCCCGTCCTCGGTTGAGCGAACGGAAGACCGTTTGGTCTCGGATGATTCTCAATGCGAGGCTTCGGGTTGAACTACCAGGCCTTGCTGTCATCCAACCCCCTTGCCAATACGGG
The DNA here is from genome assembly GCA_963854785.1 of Vaccinium vitis-idaea. Lineage (NCBI taxonomy): Eukaryota > Viridiplantae > Streptophyta > Magnoliopsida > Ericales > Ericaceae > Vaccinium > Vaccinium vitis-idaea. The sequence continues at coordinate 6,293,176 of OY978215.1, read as the reverse complement.
CTCGGGGGATGAACGCTGGTTAGCGTTCGGCTATAGGCCACCTCGGCTTAGGTCCGCAATCGGGGGCTATCGAAGCGATTCCCCACCTAAGCCGAGCTTTTTCCCACCCCTGCTCGGTGGAGCCCACGGGTCCGGTTGAACTTTCATGTCTTGCGATCAGTACCTTCCCTACTTATCTTCGGCAGAAAGCAAACGGCCTTTGCTTAATCCCGAAGAGGGGCTAGTTATTAAGAGCTCGGCCGAGCGCCTACGCTCGGTACAGACTATCCAACTCAAAGTTAGAAAAATTTAAAACAGTTGCGTAAATAAGAGGGCATTCTTCCATTCACATCAAAATTGGGAGCTCGGCGATAGTGCATCGTTTAATGCCGGCCCCCGGAACACCTTTTTACAAAATTACAAAGCCTCATTCTGGCATATTACTACGAGAGTTCGGTGCCGGATAAAAAAATAAAAAATAAAAAATAAAAAAAAAACAAAAAATGTGTCTACTGAGCAGATCGGGGGTCCTCGGCGTAATCCTCGCGCTCCTCGGCGTCTTCGACCTCGTCTTCTTCCATCGGCATCGGAGGGGCCTCTGGCTCCGGAATCTCTGGGACGACCCTGGCCTCGGCTTCGGGAGGGGCACCACAGGCGTCTACTCCCCTGGTGTAAGCCCCCGGGAAGCAGTCCTTGTAACCAAGGCGGTAGCCCTTCTTGAAGGCCGCTTCCTCAATCTCCTCGGCCTCCTTAAGATACTGCCTCCCGGCCTCTTCCTCGCCCCTTTTGAAACCGCTCACGTCTGCGGCGGCAAGGAGGTCCGAGTGCGACGCTTCGACCTCGGTGAGTCTATCCTCGGCTGCTTTGGCCCTCTTGTCCGCATCTTTAAACTTGTCCTCAGCAGCTTTGGCCCTCTCCTCGGCCAACCTGGCGTCACGATCAGCAGCGTCGGCCCTATCCTCGGCAGCCTTTATGCGGTCTTCGGCCCCCTGCTTCTCGAGGCTCAGACCCTCCATCTTCTTCCCGAGGCCATCGAGGTCCGCCTTTAGCTTGGCCGAGGACTGCCTCTCCTCCCTCAGCTTGGCCTCGGCGGTCCTGGCTGCCTTGGCCAACGCCACAGCCTTCTTGTGGGTGGCAATCGAGGCTTGGCTTGCCTGGAAGAAAGAAAAATGTAAGTACAAGGCGTAGGGATATAAGGATTAAATGCTTCGGGAAAACCTAATACGTACCTTGACCAAGCTGCTGTGGAGCTCAAGGAAGTTCTCGTCAATGGAAGAGGCGTCGAGGGTGGACATGTCCGCCGGGAGGGCCAGCCCTTTCAGCAGGATGTTGGCCGTCTCGGGAGACCTCTGCACGCTGTCAGCAACCGTGAGAACCACCCCGCCGCGGCCAGAGAAGATAGGGGCCCAGGCCTCGGGAGGGGGAGCGTCATCGGATCCGCCCCCCACCTCGCGGCTGGCCGTGGCTGACCTCCGGGAAGGGGCCCGGCTGGGGGCCTGACCTTGGCCCTGGATCGGGGGCTGAGCTGCGAGACCGGTGATTGGGTCTCCCTGGGCAACACCAGCTGGGGGTGTCTCGGTAGGCGTCGTGGGAGAGACTGGCCCCGCAGAGTCACTTTCCCGGGGCCTCTTCTCCGCCGGCTCGTCTTCCGTCCTCGGGGGCTCCTCCCTAGGCCTCCGCAAGCCCCCCGCTTGTCCTCCCCCCCTGCCAGGCTGTGCAGGGCGTCTTCGGCGCTGCTGCTGCCTTAGCTGTTGCAGGGTAGGCCTCCCGGTGTCTCCCTCGGCGCCCATCGGCTGCCTCTCCCGCCCCCACAGCTGTTCTAACCCTTCGTCGGGTAGATTTCCCCTCCTCCTCCTCCGGCGGTTGCTCGCCCTCGGATCTTTTCCCCTGTGAAGATAGCCTCGGTAGCTTGGCTCGTATCCGAGGAGGAGATGGGCTTGCTGTTGGCCGTGGGCGAAGAGAGCTCGGATCACGTCGTCGTCCGAGAGCTCGAGTAGCCTCTTGTTGACAACGGTGCAAACTGCAAGGGACAAAAACAAAGAGGAAGAGTCAGTCCTCGGCAGGAAACAAACATGGACCAAGCAAGTGCAAAATAACTACGGCTTACCGGGGTCCCCTCGGCGGTGGTTGAGGGGCCAGGTGTGCGGTTCCTCGGGGGCCCATGTATAGTTCCCCCTCACCGTCACATAATTGTATTGATGTTCCTCGGAGTCGTAGAGATCCCCGATCAGGTGGTCATACTCATTCCGAACGGCGAAGTAGTACCGCCGGAATCTCGGGCTGAGGCCGACGAGGTAGATACCGAGGACGTCGTACACGGTGACCGGGATGTTGTACCTCTCGGCTAGCTTTAGCACCGAGCAAAGGACTCGGTACACGTTCACCACCACCTGGTGAGGCCCGAGGTTGTAGTAGTAGAGGAGCTGGCGGACGATCTTCGGGAATGGAAATCGGAGCCCCCCCTCGGTGATGGCCATTAGGGGAACCGTGACATGGTCATCCCCATATTCGATCCTGTCACCGAAGTGGAGCTCTATGTCCACGTCCGCCGGGATTTCATACTTTTCCCGGAACGCCACCAAGCGCTGGGGGTGCTCGGGGTCGAACTCCTTGACGTAGCGGCACTCGTCCTCCCCTATCTTGGGGAGTGGGACCTCCTCCCAGTTTTCCCCGAGAGCAAGTGCAGGGGCCTCGGCGCGCTGTGCTCTCGGTGGCGGGTCCTCTCCTTCTCCGGTCTCGGGAGGAGCGGGATCTGATGAGCCGCTTCGTCCTCCCTCTTCCCCGTTCCCCAGATCGACGATCTCCACGGGCTCGGGGATGGGTTCGAAAATCTCCACCTCGGGAGAATCGGGGGGGCCCGGGAGATTTGTATGCTCGGGCGCTCGGGATGTGGATGCCCCGGTTCCAAGGTCGGTTCTTTCTTCCCCCATCCTGCTATACCCTTCGGGGTAGATCGTTTGGAGGGGAGGGATATTGAGCACACTCGGGGGCAGGTTCCGGTACCGATTACCGAGCTCCCTGATGTATGCAACTGCCTCCTCGTCGAGTTCTTCGTCGCTGTCAGAAATAACGAAGGGGTCGTTGCTCATCCAGCCGAGGACCTATAAAACGTGCACGGGGAGAACCCGTCAGTTATATGCATGGGGGCCGAGGGTGCAAGTGCACCACCTATGAATGTAATCAGCTTACCGAGGGGACCTTCCCACTCAGATGACTCGGCTGGACGCAAGTGGTGTGTGCGCTCGGTAAGTGCCCTCGGAAGAACAGGTTGAGTATTCAACCTGTCCTCGGAAGAACACGTTGAATACTCAACTTGCCCAGAAAACGGCAGCCGTGCGCCGCCGTGAGTTTCGCCGGAAAACTCAACCAGGACAGGGGTAGGTCTGGAAATGCCAAAAGTGGGCCAAAAACGGCCCAAAATGCGTAGAAAAAGTACCAAAAAGCAAGAGAAAGAGAGGATGAAGTGTTTTACCTCGAGTTTGGGCGTTGAAAGCGGCTGGGATGAGAGATCTGGCCTTGGGACGGTCGAACTTCCACGGTGGCGCAAATTTTTTCCGGCAGTGGCGAAGTTGGCAGAGTGACAGTGCCCTCTCTCTGCCCCCCGAAGTTGTATTTATAGGGGGAGAGGGGAGAGTCAGCCTCCGCATTTAATGAGGAGACGATGCGTCGGCTCGGGAAACGGCGCGTCGGCTCGGCGGGCCATTCAGGGCTTGACACCTGTCTGCCCCGTTTGAAACGTTTTGGCGCGAATCCCATGCGCCGACCCTCGGACGAATGCCGAGGAGACACGTGGCATATGATGTCACGCCACATCACCGAATCTCTGACATTGGATAAGCCCAAACGTCATCTCCGAGACGACGTCACATCGCGCGTCCTTTCAACTTCAGAGCGATGCGACGTCCCGCGCGCGGAGCTCGGGAAATCCCTCGCCGCTCGGCGTGTTCTGTTCATCATTCCCTCGGCTAGGGGATGGGCTCGGTACGGCCGCGCAGATTGGTCAACTCCCTCCATCGCCAAGCACTGATTGATGAAGTTGAGGGGCTATTGTAGCGGCCGGATCCAGGGGTCACCCCCCCCCCCCCCCCTCGGCCGAGGGCAGGGGCGGGGTCCCGGAGGTCGCCTCCCCCGAAGGAGATCGAGAGAGTTCGGCACCCTTGGCCCCGGCAGGGCAGCCCCCCAGGGGGGCAGTGAGCGTCACGTCCGGGGTCCCAGCCCGTGGGGGTCACGATCCACGGGAGGCCAGATGGAGAGGCTCGGCCAGCTTCGCGTAGACCGCGGTCCCCCTCGGTAGGTCGGTCCCCGAGCCCTTCCCGGAGCGAGTCGGATGACCTCGGTGCGGGGGGCGGGGGCAGGGTTGCGTCAGATGTCGGGGGCCCGATCGAGGCGCGCCTGACAGTCTGAGCAGTTCGACAAGTGGGCTCACCCACCCACCTGGATCGCATTCATGGAGAGCCACCAAACCCTGCAGCCTAGGCCTGCAGGGGAGATGGTGGGATCTGACAGATAGGGGTCTCAGTGTCAGGTGACGACCCTGGGGAGGAAACGAGGAGCCACTTGGGGGACGTCCGGCGGTTCATGCATTTACGGTAGCGATAGGGACGGGGCGCGTGAGGCCCCCAAGGGATGTATGGGACACGCGCCCCCTCACCTATAAATACGCCCCTCACCACCTCCATGAAGGACACGCGAAAAAACTTACACCACCCTCTCTCTCTCTCTCTCTACATTTGGCTCTCCACTATATTCCTCTCCCCGTTGCTAACTTCGCCATCGGAGTGCCTTCCCGGACCACCACCGTCCGGGCTAGGCGCTAACGTGGTTGCTTCCTTGTGCAGGTCCCCATCCGGCGTACCCCAGAAGCTCTGCTCACCCCCTCCGTCGAACCCCAAGGGTCCCAGTGAAGTCTGGTCCGGCCCGGTCCCTCCAGTACCGTGCCAAAAGGACCAAGGAGGTCATTCCGGCGAAGAGCCCCCCACATCGTTGCTCACATCTGGTGATCCTCGTCAACGGTCGAAAATCATCCGGGATTTGGACAGAGCCTGCAGCGAATGGGGTTTCTTCATGGTAACGGATAAATTTTCAATGAACTTGTGAAATGCACGTTGTCTAACCAGCACATATGGTATAACTATACCGGGAGTTACGCGGTCTAGAACTAGAACCAAGAAAATTGAACACAAATAAGAGGAAGTCTGCTATAGTTTGAAGTCATTCGATGCACGTAGGGTCCACAAAATAATGAGGTCCTCCAATGTGTTAAATTTGTGTTCAGATATGTTTATATAAATATTTGCAGTAAATATAAATTATGTTATTTAGGTTCACTACACAATTGAATCTGGATCACATAAATCACTTTTTAAATTAGGTCCAACTTGAGAATGTAGACCCTTTTCTCTAACTCATTGACCCTTTTTTAATTGGGTCAGCTACAGAGTTTTTGAAATCGATTGAGTGCTCAGCACTAAATCATCGGTACTGTTATAGTTGACTCACATAGAATTGGCTTGACATGTCAATCGATTTTAATAAACCAGAGTGGTGTATGATTAATCATAATTTATAAGATTCTTTTATTTAATACTAATATTTTTGTACATTTCTGTAACCTTTGTATGCGCTTACTTAAATAGAAGTGTGTTTTCCTGGATTAGCTGGTGAATCATGGAGTGTCAAAGAGCTTGATGAAAGAAGTTCTGGAAGGAAGTAACCAATTTTTCAATCTTCCAATGGAGGAGAAGATGGAATACGAAGGGAAGGACATTTGGAAGCCGATCAGGTTCGGCACCGGGGTTGACGTTAAGGTCGAGAAGTTCTTTTTCTGGAGGGATTTCTTGAAGGTTTACGTCCACCCTCAGTTTAACTTTCCAAACAACCCCAAAGGTTTCAGGTACATTTTATCAATCTACCCTTTGTTTTTCGGAGCTCGGAAACAAAAGAAAATGGGTAAATTGTGAGAGAATTTAATTTTGTAGTGAGGTTGCAGAAGAGTATAGCAAAAGAACACGAGAAGTGATCAAGGAACTGCTCAAAGGGGTGTCAGAAAGCTTAGGATTTGAACAATCCTACATAGACAAGGCAATGAATTTGGAGTCAGGTTTGCAAATATTTGCAGCAAACCTGTATCCGCTGTGTCCGCAGCCAGAACTTGCAATGGGCATCCCTGCTCATACAGATCATGGGCTTTTAACCCTACTCATTGAGAATGAAATTGGAGGCCTACAAATTCAGCACAATGGAAAGTGGTTTAATGTGAATCCACTTCCCAACTCCTTTTTGGTTAACACTGGCGATCACCTTGAGGTAAATTCAATCTCTTTTTGAGTCGTATGCTTTAAAGCAAGGGAAAGAAAGAGTAATTGAACCGAAAATAACATGAACTTTGAAAATGAACTTTGAAAAGACATGATTCATTTGACTCATACGTTTGTATTTTTTTCTTAATTAGATACTGAGCAATGGGCGGTACAAGAGTATCAAGCATAGAGCAGTTGTGAACAACAAAGCAACAAGGATATCTATAGCTGTACCACTTGGACCATCACTTGACACTGTGGTTAGCCCGGCACCGGAGTTAATAGAGGGTGAAACCGGTGGTCCGGCCGCGTACTTGCCCATGAAGTATAAGGATTATATGGATCGTCTACTTGAGGGGAAACCTTGCTTAGACCACGTTCGACTCCCAGTTATTTAGTTTGATGTTGAGCATATAATGGAATTACCTGCACTTTTCTCATTCTTTCTTTTTTTTTTCTTTTTTCTTTCCAATGAGATAGAAGAATAAGATGGGGCAAGTAGATCCATATATAGTGTATAAGGTATATGCTTTACAATTTCTGGTATCGGTTTAATTAAATTAAAATAAGTGGTTTGGAGTTATTTCGATTTGAGTATCTTAGTAATTTGAATCCGGAACTGGCAACGAATCATAAAATGTCGTTTCGAAATATGTGACCATTAACTATATGATGATTTCATTGGCCCTATTACATAGCACATGTTTAATTGTTTTTTGATCCGCAAAAGAAGATATATTGATATGAGGAAGAAAATATACAATATAAAGGAGGGAGATGAAGTGGCATCATACCCAACCAGAGGCGAAAAGCCAAAATAGGAAAAAAAAAAAAAAAAAAAAAATACAATGAACCGGCCAGCAGCAACAACTAGATGAAGAATTGGGTATGGATTGGATCGAGCATCTATACATATCGGATTGAGCTGATTTTTCACGAGTCCATTTGGTTTTTTCTTTTAAATTATTGAATGGCTCGGATCATCCGTTCCGGGCCTGGAGTGGACTCCACGTGCCCGTTGGTACCTGGTCGGTTCCCAACCTGTCGGTCGCTTTAGCTTTTTTCCTTATTTAATTTAATTGGTATCTCTGCTAAAAAATGGACCATGCATTTGATGATAAAAAAAGAAAGGCATGATTTAGTAGTACATTAGGTAAGCATTTAATTTTTACCACACATTTGATGTCCCACTTCCATTGTTCGTATTTGTTGGTTCACCTTTCTAGCTAGATGCAGTGTCCTTACCATACTGTCTTGTCCTTTGTTCTGGGGTCTCTAGGGTGTTTGGGAGCTACTCCCTCCGTCCCAATTTTATAGTCGCTCGTTCTATCCTAACCGGATAAAAAAACGATTATATCTTTCAATCGGTAATACATTTTGTATGCAATATGGATCTTGTTTGATAGATCTTGATTTAATCTAATAAACAAAGTGTTCAAAATCACCTAAACACATTGTAGATGATAAGATATAACACTTTGAAAAGTGGCACGAACTCCCAAAAGGGACTATAAAATTGGGACAGAGGGAGTACTAATTTTTAGCTTTTCACATTTTGCATTTTACTTTTTAGTTTTTTGAATCATGGTTAAAATACATTATAAATTGGAAGAGTGTTTTAAAAATATGTGCATAATGTATTTTGCAACTGTAGTAGTGTTTGTAAGATATGTGATGAATACATTCTGTTAGTCTTTTATGTTAACAAAATGAGAAAAAGTAAAAAATGAGAAGTAAAAAATCTCTTCTCCCCTAGTTTTGCCTTTTGCTCTGTACCATCAAAAACTGAGAATTCATTTTATGGGAATGAGTTTTGGTTTTGGGTTGCCAAACATCCAAAAGCCAAAAATGAAGAAGCAAAAGGTGAAAAAGAGTTATTTAAACATGCTTTTAACTTCGGCATTTTTTCTGATGGGCAATTTATGATCTCTTGAAACTCAATTCACCTATCCTAGAATGCTTCAAACTCAGCCCCGCCTAGCTCCCTGACCCGACAATCCAACTTAAAATCTCCATAATACCCATAAATTAACCCGCAACCCAAAAAAACCCTACTAATTAATTTTCTTTGTGGGTAGCCCACCAACCTGAATTTTAGCACCGGGTGAACTCATTTGCTAAAATCATGGTTGATTTGGAAAACTCAGCCTTTTTTGCAACTACCAATAGATCTCTCTCTTGCATCATCATAGAGCTTCTCGAGGTACTGTTTTTCATTTCAAAAAAACTACTCACATAATAAATCCCACACAACACTCTCACATAGAGGGAATGTCCTACAAATGTGCCCCACATGTGGGCCCCACCTCTATGTGAGAGTGTTGTGTGTGCAACATTGTTGTTTTCATTATTCTGTGCAGTAAGATGATTTTACTCAATTATTCATTTAGCCAAATGTAACCGTCCATGTCAAATAATAAGTGATGCATTAAAAAATTTGGGAGAGTAACATTATTATTGGAATAGCAAAAGCCCACTAACACCCCAAATCGTAAAGTACATCCTCAAGGGAAAGTAAAAGACCACTCACACCCCAAACCAACCAAGACAAAAAAACCCCAAAACTAGACATGGCCCACACACAACCACCCAGACAAGTGCAATGGAGTACAAGACTTAGGGGGTGTTTGGCCGACGTGGTTTTGCATTTTCAACTTCTAATTTTGGCATTCTGGGTGTTTGGCCGCTGGATTCACAAAACCCCTTTTCCAGAATTCATTCTTCATTCTAACGTTTAGAGGCAGAAATCGAGAATCAACTCCCACCCTCCTTTTCTCATTCTCATTCTCCATTTTCAATTTTCAGATTTTCTCCTCATTTCTCTCTCCCTTATCTACCCCTTGTTTACGTTATTCTCCCCCTCCCTCTTCCACACAACACACGAACCAGAGGAGGAGAGCCGCCTGCAATTTTCTTCTCGTCGCTGCTCCATCTCAGCTGAAATCATACAGATCTACTCAGACATTTTTTTTCCTGTACGAACATAGACCATGAATTTTGATTTGAGTACGAACCCAGGTCACCTAAATTCCAAGAAGAGGTTTGAGTACGAACCCCAACCAGTGATTTGGGCTTGAAATGGAATTATTCATGTGATTTGGGTGTCGATTGGTCAAGGAATTCAAACGTTTTGGAGTTTAATTGAGAGGGATTTAGAGAGAGAGAGAATGGTAAGTTTTTGGATTTTTTGCGGACTGTGACAAAGAAGGAAAAAAATGGGTTTTGGGTTACAAATGGTGGGAGGAGAGAGAGCAGATATGTACCATTTGAGATTTTTCGGGGAAAAAAAAGGCTGCTGATAATGCCAAAACCAAAAGTGTTGCTGCCAAAACTAAAAATGTTGCTGCCAAAACTCTGATATTTATTGCTTCCACAATTACCTACATGCCCTTTTCCATTATATCCCATTTATTACAAACTTAACCCTTTAATTTTAATCCCCAACAAAACTACTATGGTTAAATGAGACCTGTTAGTTTTACGTTATCATCGGCCGAAACGCACTTGGTAAAATGAGACCTGTGCACAACATGCTTAATTTGATACTTCATACTGCACTGAACTTAACAATCTACTTGTTTATTCCTAGAATCAGATATACACAACTGTTTTTTTTTTTTTGGTTTTGTTTTTCTTTTGATGCTTGATTGTTAGGTAATGTTTCTGCTTCCGAAAACACAGCAACAAAGCTTGTACCCTTTACATGATAAGACGAGATGGAGCCTCAGCTGGAGCCTGCAATTTTTGCAATCTTGAATCACCCTAAGAGTAGTTAAGAAAGCACTCCAATAAACTTAGGGGAAATCAAACAATCAAAAACTCAAGGGAGAAGTAAAAATTTTAGAGCAAACAATTCAACATTGACATCCAAATCCAAGTCAAATTTACAGTTCACATAACATAGGAATTCTACCCCAAAAAGCTTCAATCCAAATCGATCCAGATTACGACATCAATTCCAAAAAGTTTCAAAATGAAATTATAAAATGGTAAAAGTTTCAAACGCAAACTCAACTAATTGTTTACTAAATGAGTCGAATCAAGCCTTAATACTATAATATTATTCCTAAACATTCAAAAAGGTTAATCATTCATAATATATCCAAAATAATATTAGTCCTAAAAATTTATCTAGGAATTATCTAGACTCACCACCGCAAGATTTTTTAAAAACTTTCATCCTCTACCTACCACAAAGGTAAACTTTCATCCCTTTTAGATCTTTTAAGCACATCCAAATTATGGCATTCTTTGTTGCTTGTCGTTGCATATGGGCATCATTCTGTTGGCTTGGGATTCACTTTTTATGGTTATAGTGATTATGCTTCGGACAGACACGGTTGCTTCCTTTCTTCGTTTTGGTTCGTGCATTACTAAACACAACTTGTAATTCTCTTAATTTTTTGTTTGTTTTTCTGGTAGCTAGCTAGAGACCTTGTTTAAGGTAATAAGAACACTGTTGCCAGGTTTCGCTTAATTCTTTGTTAGTTGTTCAACATTTTCTTGAAATACTTCCATAATTTGTAGCAGTTGGAACTGTCTTTTCATAGTTTTGTTGGATATTTCTCAAAATATTTGGGTAGTTCTCATGAGTTCTGCTTTTTCGATTTCTCATGTTGAGACAAATCAATAATCTACAAAAGCTTGACGTAAAACTAAAAGGTGGAAAAAATATTTAAATAAAGACAAAAAAAAAATAAAATAGAAAGGACAATAGGGGGTGGAGCAAACTACACCATTCTAAATTACAATGTCCTTTTACCTTTGATGTGAAAAAAAAAATCCTAGAAAACCCATCTGTCTACTGAAGTTTTAGTTTGGTACTGATCCACCCCTTTCCGAAAAATGAGAGAATGAATGTTTCTTTAAGATTTTTTGATGTTGAGATTAAAATTAAAGGGTCAAGTTTGAAATAAATGGGATCTAATGGTAAAAGGACATGTAGGTAATTGTGGAAGCAATAAATATCATAGTTTTGGCAGCAACATTTTTAGTTTTGGCAGCAACACTTTTGGTTTTGGCATTATCAGCAGCCAAAAAAAAAAAGGACTATTGAATTTCTAGCCAAAGGTGCTGATACCAAGTGGGAAAAAAAAAAGAAAAAAAGGTATGTGACTATGAGAAAGTAAACGTACAAATAAAATCATAATACAATGTATTTTTAATTGCTAAAAATATTTTTCAACGTCACTTTAAAAATTTGCTAAAAAGGATATACACACACACATTTAATACCATAATAAAGAAACAAGGGCAAAATGGTAAACAGTTAATTCACAATTCATTTTCATCATTATTCTCCCAAACACTACTCATGTTACAAAATGCATTCTGCACATTTCTCCCAAACACTCTTACCACATTCAAAATACATTCTGACCATAATCCAAAAAGTTGAAAATGAAAAGCTGAAAATGAGGCTCCCAAACACCCCCTTAAAGAAAACAAAAGACTCAAAAGACACCTGACATGCATGGACGCAAAGAGAGAATCAAACCAAGGAAAAACAGGACACAGACCATGACACGAACCCAAAACTTGTATTAGAAATCTTTGATCTTGGCAACGTTCAAGTTTTCTTATTCCATGTAAGCATCTTTTGCAATCATCCACTGAGTAGTTTTTGAGATCATAGTTTGCTTTTGTCCAAAGAGCCACCTTAGTTTTAATGAGCTTAGCAACCTCCAGTAGTTTATTCTTGAAGATCATTTGGTTTCTCTCCAGCCAAATGAACCAATACTAGCAAAAAAGACTAAGAGCCAGCGCCCTTTCTCCACATTTTTTAATTTGCTAAAGAACCACTAGCACATTAGATCGTAAATGCTTGCAGGGCAAACCCAAATCATATCCCACCACTGCATATATAATTTGACACCATATGGACAAAGTAACCCCACAGTGCAGTAACAAATGAATAGTTGATTCCACTTCTTGCTTAAAAAATGGTCATATCCCACCCTGACCTTCACCAGGTACTAATATTCCTCTCTCTTCATGAGCTCATTTCCTGTTCCCAATTTGTCTTGCATAGACTGCCATACAAAACCTCCACTTTGAAAGGGCACAAGTTCTTCCAAAGTAGATGGCATTAAGGCTCAATAAAATTTTGATCATCCTGATTTGGAACCCACTTCCACCCTCTCAGTAAACCCAATGCCATTCCTGTTCAGAGCCTCATTTTGTAAAATCTGTTTCATCACCTCGAACTGACCTTCTTCCCAAATAAATATCCTAAAGTTTAGAGACCAGCTCAAATTTGATCTAGCTCACATGCCTTAGCATCTTTTTGAACAGACAGTAAAAACAGCCTTGGAAAAGCTTCCTTCAAAGTTTGCTCGCCCACCAACAGATCATGCCAAGATGAAGTAGCATATGTCCTCCCACAATTCATGTTTCGGAAGCCGACTAGAGTTTGAATACCCATATTTTCCTGAAAGCACTTTGACCTATGGAGCTTACTTTTCTGACCTAAACCTCCACCACCACTTGCATAGAAGAGCTGCATTTTGGATATCCAATTTCTTGATTCCCAATCCACCTAACATCTTGATATTCGTAACTCTGTTCCAACCCACCATATGCAATCTTCTTTGGTGATTTGAATCTCCCCATTTTCAGTTATTTTGCCATAGAAGCAAGCATCTTAAACAAGGACATGTAATATTATAGCAGATTTCCAATACTTGATTTGATTAGTGTCAAGCTAGCTCCAATTGACATATATTTCCTTTTCGATATTGCAAGCATCTCCCAAAGTCTATCAATCACAGGTTACTATGTTGCACTTATTCTAGGATTGACACCGAAAGGTATTCCCAATATCTAATCGGTAATGAAATAACTTTATAGCCCAGAAACCCTGCTACTGCCTCTAAAACTTAACTCTGAATTCCAATTCCACATAATTGGCTTTTGGAAAAGTTAATTAATCTTAAGGCCAGACATAAGTTGAAAGGCTCTCAAAATGCCTCTGATTGCGTGAATTTCAGACATTTAACATTTGAAAAAAATCATCTGCAAATTTGCAGATGATACAGAAGACACACACTCCTTGATCCATTGATCAAAATTCATATGTTGGAGATTCATTGATCTAAATGTATAGGGATGGAGAAGACACACACTCCTTGATCCATTTTTCACCGCACACACAGTTATAGACTCGTATGCCTTCTCAAAGTCCAGTTTGAGAACTAGGCCCTGAGTTATTTCGTTCTTGCAAGAATCTATAATTTCATTTGCTATATGCACCCCATTAACTATTTTCCTATTGCCCAAGAAAGCAGCTTGGATTTCCCCAGCAAAGGGTGGTAAAGCATGATTAAATCTGTGAGCAAGAACTTTAGCAAGCAGTTTGTACAACCAACCCACCATATTTATTGGTCTGAACTCCTTGAATCTCGAAGCACCTTCAATCGTAGGGATTAGAGCCACAAAAGTTGAGTTAATACATTTGGTCAATTTCCCATTAGAGTATGGAACTCCTGGAAAAATAAGATGACATCTTTCTTGATTGGAGTATTTAAATTCCAAGATTTCTTGACAAAGGCTAGGTTGAAGCTAACAGGACCTGGTGCTTTGAAAGCACAGCAGCCCTTGATTGCAGACACAATATCTTCAACCCCAAATGGGGCTTCCATTGTTGTTGGATGAATTTGTCTAGTAAAATGTCCCTCCAATTCAGGTTTACTCCATGTTTGTTCTTTGAAGATATTCTTGAAGTAATTAACAGCGGCTTAATTCATTGATTAGACTTGGCTCTTCAATCAGATTTCCTCCCACCTCTATGGACCCAATAAAATTTCTTCTGAAATCTATTGTTCTCTGTTATTTGAAAGTATTCTAGTGTCCCCATGTTTTAACCATATAGCTCGATCTAGACTGTTGTCTCCATAATATTTCTCGGATATTATCACAACCCTACATTTAAATTCCATAATCCATTATTACATGAGAGATGAGACGTACTCAACCTCAACAGTTGATTTTAGGTGTTGCAATTTTCCAATGACACTTCTTTAACCGCCTCAGAGTACGATTTCGTGAAAGGAGGTCTGGATGAATCAATAGTTAAGATGGCTCTTTGTTGTAATCTCTTTGTAATCCCGCACTTATTTTAAATTGAAAAGCTTTATTTATTATTTCGGGTTGTAATATTATAATTTTGTACTAGACTTTTTTATTAAATATCAAATCATTCCCCAATTTTTTATGTTAATTTCTTAAATTTACAAATCTGATATTCGGGGTGTTACAGAAGACACCTTTGATTCTCACGACCCATCCCCAGTGAGAGAAGTGTATTATGAAGTAATTCTTCTAGAACAGTGATAATAAAAAGTGATTCTTTTTTTGGGTAAAAAAAAAGTTGATAACAAAAAGTGATTCTTTTTTTTGGGTGATTCTTTTTTTTTTTGGGTAAAAACAAAAAGTCATTCTTCGACGACTGTTTTCTCTTGTTTTACTTTTTTTTTTTTTAAAGGTAGTCTCCGACAACTTTATTAATTTAATGGCATGGATGCATGTGCATGTCTTTTTTCTTATCGAGAGGCCAAATTTTCGAGCAAGAGGAGACAAAACAAACAAGCAACCAACGAAATGTTGGAAAAATAAAAGGAACAGTAACAAACTCCTGTATGAAAACAAGAATAAACCGAACATGCATGAATGCTTCCATTTTCCTGTATGCATGTGCATGTCTTTTTTCTTTCTAACATAAGATAGAAGAATTGATGTTTACCTTAACGCCATATAATTCACCAACCACGACAGGTAATCAAACTCATTTTTTCTTTTAAAAAAAATTTGAACCTACAACCTCATAACACCTACCTAATGCTATTCACAACACTCGGCCAACTACCTGGTTAGATGTGCACGGCTCAATTGGCAAGAAATTTGAAAAGTAATCAATTAATTGGCACGACTCTTCGGGCATTAATGCTCCACGCACTTGGGTTAGTCTCTCTCTCCATATCACTTATGAGAGACCTATTCAATATGCGTGTAGTAGTAAATGGAATGAGATTGGTAAAAAAACATTTCGTGAAGGCATGGACAAATATGGTCAATGTGATTTACAGTTTAGACAAAATAATTTGGTTATAATTACCATACAAAATTCTCCTGAAATTAATTATTTTTTTATTTTCCTACTAGAACATTCAACAGGGTTTTCTAGGGAGTTCTCGTTTGACCTCTTACTACAAAATTTTGCTGAAAATAAATTATTTTTATTTTCCTACAATTTCTCGTTTTACCTAATACAAAATTCTCCTGAAAATTAATTATTTTTATTTTCCTACAAGAACATTAGGCCAACAGGGTTATCTAGGGAGTTCTCGTTTGACCTCTTACCTACAAAATTCTCCTGAAAATTAATTATTTTTATTTTACTACGAGAAAATCCAACAGGGTTATCTGGGGAGTACTCCTCTCCTCTCCAATTCTTCAAATGAATTGAAGCCAACCCAACCCTATTTGGGGCTCTTCTCGAACCAACTCATTGATCATAACCGGGAGTCCGGACCTCCGTGATCCGAGCATTTTTTTGACGATCTGAGCCGTCCAATGTGTTTAGAAAGTGTTTTCAAGGGTTCACGCATGAAATCTTCAAAAAAAAATTACCGGGAAGGGCTTGATCCAAGCAGTTTTTCGCAAAAACTGTATTTACAGTTTTTGCGAAAAACTGCTTGGATCAAGCCCTTTCCGGTATTTTTATTTGAAGATTTTTTGAAAAAAAATATTTTCATTTTTTCAACTTCTTATCCGGACTTTTGATCCAAATTTTTTTTGGACGATCTGATCCGTCCAATGTGTTCAGAAGGTGTTTTCAAGGGTCCTCGCGGAAAATCTTCAAAAAAAAATACCGGGAAGGGCTTGATCAAAGCAGTTTTCGCAAAAACTATTTTAAACACCTTCTGAACACATTGGACGGATCGGATTTTCCAAAAAAAATTTGCAACACAAAAAAAACCAATTTTTTCTTATTTCCGGGAGGTGTGGATGTGAAGTTTTCCGTATATATATATAATAGAGTAAGGATCTAGTCAGAACTCCCTGACATAGCTTATGTCCACACCTCCCCCTTCCCGGCCATGTTGTGATGATCCGAACCGTCCAAAGTGTTTAATACGTGTTTTTAAGAGTCTGCGCGAGGATTTGTCAAAAAAAAAAAACAGAAGGGCTTAATCCGAGCAGTTTTTGATAAAACTGCAATATATGTATTTATGTGCAGTTTTATCGAAAACTGCTTGAATCAAGCCCTTCTGAGTATTTTTTGTTTGACAAATCTTTGCGTAGTCCCTTAAAAACACATTTTAAACACATCCAACGGATCGGATCCGACCAAATGGCTGGGAGATGGGAGGTGTGGACGTAAGACTGTATATATATATATATATACACACACACACACATACAATAAGTATCTTATAAGGGAGCCCTTACAAAAAGAATGCGGTTGAATGCCTATGGGCCGTTGGATCCAAGTCACGGGATCTACGGCTGAGATTAAAAAGACCCACATGCGAGTCGAGTGGCGGGTCAAAAGGACACGGAGGTCAAGGATCCGGGTTAAAACCCCATCCGGATCCCTTCCCCCTCATTTCATCTGTTCGACATACCAGAGAAGAGTGGGGGTGATTTAAAATATCAGCTATTTTGAGAGACATTCACGAAATCAGCTAATTTGACACATTTAGGAAATAGGAAATTTCAGCTTCAAAAATCTAGTACACCACCAGGCCTCAGCGAATTTTCTTATTTCACATATTTCAAATCCCAACAAGGTTTAATCTGAACAATAGAAAGAAAAAAAACCCTAAATTGAAAAAAACCTGGAAATCTGTTCGTGGGAACCATAAATGTAGGGAAAAAACGAGAGAGAGAGAGAGAGAGAGAGAGAGAGAGAGAGAGAGAGAGAGAGAAACTTGAACCTTCGAGGTTGATCCAACAGATGTTGGTTTCTGTTCGTGGAAACCCTACAAAGGCGATTTAAAAAAAACCCTAAATCACACAATTCAACAGAAAAGAACCATGAAGTGTGTGTGTGTGTGTGAGAGAGAGAGAGAGAGGAGGGAGAAGAAGAAGAAGAAGAAGAAGAACCTGAACCTTCAACGATCGACCTCTCCTTGCTCGAGGAAACCCTAAAAATTCAAAAAACGATTTCAAAAATTGCGAAAACGATGTCAACCGAACGAGGGAAGAGAGAGAAGAGAGATTCACCTCGTTTTCATCAAGATCTGGACTGGTTGGTCACGAAATCGATGGATTACGCGATGTGGTTTGATGTGGTTTTTGAAATTGCCCCCACTCTCTCTCTCTCTCTCTCTCTCTGGTATGTCGAACAGGTGAAAGGAGGGGGAAGGGATCCGGATGGGGTTTTAACCCGGATCCCTGACCCGCGTGTCCTTTTGACCCGCCACTCGACCCGCGTTTGGGTCTTTTTAATCTCAGCCGTAGATCCCGTGAGTTTGATCCAATGGCCCATAGGCGTTCACCCGCATTCTTTTTGTAAGGGCTCCCTTATAAGATACTTATTGTATATCAATATATTGTCAATCAATATAATTTGGAAATCAATTTCTCATTTAAAAAAAAAAAAAAGATTGCAACACGGAACCCATTTATCTCAACGAAACACTAATCATGAAAAAAAAATAAAAATTGTCAATCAATATAATTTGGAATCAATTTCTCATTGAAAGAAAAGAAAAAAAAAAAAAAGCGATCGCAACACGGAACCCATTTATATAAATATATTTTGGAAACATATTGACCAATGTCCAATAGTTGAATTTTTTTTTTTGTGTCATTGGTGTTCTCGACTAGATATAAAGTATGAACGTTCTGGATCACCGAGTTGGGTCAGAAAAGGGTCCGAAATGAACTTGAATTGGATTCTCCAAGCCATTTGGAGGATTTGAGAGGAGCCAATAGGCAGTCAATTTGAAAGGTAATTAGCATATTAGAGACCTTCGCAATAATATTCAAATACACGTGCAATAGTAAATACGTGAAGATCACTAAAACGATTTCGTGACCACAAGGACAAATAATTAATTGTCAAAGTAATTCACAGTCCAGTCAAAATAATGTGCTTGCTACGAAATTCTCCGGACAAAATTTGTTTTAATGTTTTTTTACGTGGAAAACCAAAAAGTGTTATCTGGGTAGATGAGGCTCCGCACCTATATATATATGCATGCATGGAAATACACTTCTCTTCACAACATAACGAGTACTCTTCTCTCTTTCTCTCTCACCTCGGGTACCAATATAGAACATCTTTCTCTCTAACTCCATCGAAAATGTCTCTAGAAACTACCCTTTTCGTCGAAAACTCAACTGAAACTTCTTCTCAAGCATCAAAGCGAATAAGCGTCAAAACACTGGTGGAGTCACCTAGTCTCCCGTGTGACCATTGCCACTACTACTCATCAGATCCTAATGAGACTGCGGCTTCAGAGCCGGAAGACACGATCCCCACGATTGATTTTTCGCTGCTCACATCTGGCGATCCTCTTCAGCGGTCCAAAATCATCCAAGACCTGGACAAAGCTTGCCGAGAATGGGGTTTCTTCATGGTAACTTGAATCACTTTATCATATTTGATGAATTCGTGGCATTATGCACATTGTCTCATATAACTATTCGAGCAGTTCTTCTGTCTCTCAGAATTGGAACCAAGAAAATTGACCACAAACAAATAAGAGAAAGTTCATGTCAATGCATATAGGGCCCCAAACACTACAACATATTTACCCAAAAAAAGAACACTGCAACAAAAACACACTTATGCCGATGAAGAAGAAATTGTCAGCAATAGTCCAAATATGCCGACTAAAACTTTTACCGATAAATCTATGCATCGAAAGGAATTGGTTCGCTGACATAATGCTTAATAAAATATTCTTTTCCACTAAAAAATAAATAATAATAATAGTAATACCTTTAATAATTACTCCATCCGTCCCAAATTTGATGTCTACTTATGGGTATGCGTGCCATTTTTCAATTGCTTATATCTTTCAATCTATAATGTTTTTTACAATTTTGAAAACTTTGTTTAATAGAACTCATCGAGAGCTATCAAACAAGATTCATAGTGAATATATATAATATTATACATTTGAAAATATAAACAATTTTTTGAGGTGTTGTGAATAGTGCAACTGGACAAGAAATATGAGACGGAGGGAGTATAATTTTGCGTCGAGCTTGTTGTGTTTCCAAAAGTAAGCAGCCACGTGGCTACCCATGTCATACCCGAATGTCAACCACTACTGCCACCTCATCAGCAAGTGTCCGCCACATCATTGCCTTATTAGTTTCCAATTTGCCTAAAATGCCTTCCCCAAGTGTTGAACCCTTGACCAAAGTTTTAAAACAGTCGAGGGGTAATGGTATCAGGTGTATTAGGCGATACGTTACGGGAATCGGTCGTTGCGGTTATAAATTTTTTAAAATTATTTTTCAAAGAAAAGTAACTTGTAATTGCTTAAAGAGCCCGTAATGGTCAAGTATAGGTCATAATGGCCCTGAACCGGTTCGTGAATTGGATACGGACCGATATATGTAATGCGGACCGACCGGTATATTAGGGTTTTACAATATCGAGCCCAAAAAACGTTATGTAATAGTCAGCATTTAAAATCATTCTCCTTGACCTTTAGTATGGGAAGAAATGATAATACCAAAACTACAGTGCATCGTAGAGTACAAGTCTTTTATGCACTGTAGGGTTGGCATTAACAAAAATAGTTTTAGCCTTGGTCCTTTTAATATAACAAAAGATATTTAACCTCTAGGCCAACATATTCATATATATGTGGAAGAATGTTTAAATAATATTTTTATATCTACTTGAATATTGCCATCATGTAGAGCGTGTCGCTGAATATTCTACCTTCGCCCAAGCACAATCTATCGGCACAAGTGCCCTTCTAAGACTATTGTTGAAATAACCCCAAAGGGGTTGGCAAAGTGGTTTGAACTTGAGACTTACAGGTTTGTTCCCACCTAAAATCTCAGGTTCGATTTCCCTTGCCAACAAAACTCTTGGAGCCGCTGGGGGTTATGTCCGGTCGTTATTTCCAAGGCCCCGGATTAGTCGATATGCCTGCAAGCTAGCCGGACATTCAATTCAGTTATCAAAAAAAAAAAAAAAGGATTATTGTGGACATAAAGAACTAAAGAAGTCGCTAAAATATTTAAATTTCGCTGACGCATAATTCTTTGAGAAAAAACGTCATCTGTCGGGATATGTTTTTTTTTTTGGGTAAATCATGTGTCGGGATATGTTTTTGGGTTTTGTGAGATTTGGGTTTGGGTTTTGTGAGATTTGGGTAGAAGGGTTTCTGCATAACTTCTTCGTTATTGCACATCTTCGTAACGTTTGTGGCATGTACTTACACTAATTTATGTGTATTTTCCGGGATTAGCTGGTGAATCATGGAGTGTCAGAGAGCTTGATGAAGGAAGTTCTAGATGGGTGTAACCAATTTTTCAATCTGCCAATGGAAGAAAAGATGGAATTTGAAGGGAAAGACATTTGGAAGCCGATCAGGTTCGGCACCGGGGTTGATGTTAATGTTGAGAAATTCTTTTACTGGAGGGATTTCTTGAAGGCTTATGTCCACCCTCAGTTTAACTTTCCCAACAAGCCCAAAGGTTTTAGGTACAACTCAAATTCATATGTCAATGTCACCTAAACACACCATTTAAGTTACGTGCATGTACTCATGATCAAACACATTTGTGCTTTTCTTTTACAGATATGTCTGTGTTTGAATATAAGCACATAAGTGTTGGACGAAGAGTTGCATAGGTTTTTGTTTTTTTTTAATCAAGAATTATTATTATTTTTTCATGGATGCACCCTCAAATTTATCTTCTATGTTTTTTAAGAATTATGTCTTGTGTAATATTAATTACTAGGCAATCGTCCTCGTTTTCATTTAGAGCTGAGATAAACGAAAGAAACATGGATTTATTTTGTGAAAATTTGATTTTGCAGAGAAATTGGGGAAGAATATTGCAAAAGAACCCGGGAAGTGATCACCGAACTGCTCAAAGGGATATCAGAAAGCTTAGGATTGGAAGAATCCTACATTGAGAAGGCAATGAATTTGGAGTCAGGTTGGCAAATGTTTGTAACTAACCTCTATCCGATCTGTCCACAGCCAGAACTTGCAATGGGCCTCCCTTCACATACAGATCATGGCCTTTTAACCTTACTTATTGCGAATGAAATTGGTGGTCTACAAATTCAGCACAATGGAAAGTGGTTGAATGTTAATCCACTTCCCAACTGTTTCTTGGTCAATACTAGTGATCACCTTCAGGTAAACTCAAAACTCCTTTATACTTTGGAAATACACTTATCCACTGGACCTAATTTACATGTTTCGAAATCCTTACTTCTTCATAGCTCATTGATCATTTTACTTCTGTTCTTAATTAGATACTGACAAATGGGAGGTACAAGAGTATTAGGCATCGGGCAGTTGTCAACAACAAAGCTACAAGGATGTCCATAGCTGTACCATTTGGACCGTCACTCGACACCGTGGTTAGCCCAGCACCGGAATTGATAGAGGGTGAAAGCAATCGACCAGCCGAATACATGCCGATGAAGTATAAGGATTATATGGAACTTACTCTTGAGGGGATACCCTGCTTGGACCGTGTTCGACTCCCAGTTGCTTAGTACGGATAATAAAATTATGTGTACTTATAAACATGAGATGAAGGAATAAGAATAGTGGAAGTAGATGCATCTAACTCTGTGGGGAAATGGTTTTACCAATTCTGTATCGGTTTATTATATGACAATAAAGTGTTTGGTTTAGATTTTAGTTTATTATTGAATGCGGCATTAGTTACAACAATAATACTACGCTTACACCCTCCGTTTACATACCCAAATGTCTAACATGTGTCCCCTCTCTCTCCCTGACTTTCTCTCTCTCCTTCCATCCCCTCTCACGGACTTTCATATCCAATATTGAATATATATATATATTTAAAATTTATTCAATGACATCTATCAAACAAGACCAATCTTGAATATATATATACATATAGGATCAACTTCTAATGAGGCATCTCTCATTTTAAATAAAATGAGGACCAAGCAATTTTTCCACTTTCTGAACTAAATTTTGACGATCCGAACCGTTAGATGTGTTTAAAATGTGTTTTTAAGGTTCACCGCGAAGATTCGTCCAAAAAAAATACCCGCAAGGGCTTCATCCGATTAGTTTTTGTTAAAAAAGTTATATATAGCGTTTTTAACAAAAACTGATCGGATGAAGCCCTTGCGGGTATTTTTTTTGGACGAATCCTCGCGGTGGACCTTAAAAACATATTTTAAACACATCTAACGGTTGGGATCGTCGAAATTTGGTCGGGAAGCATGAGGTCCTCATTTTAAATAAAATGAGGGATCCCTCATTAGAAGTTGATCATATATATATAATATGTATAGAAAAAAAAATGATTTTGGGGAGTATAGGCTCTTTTTTCGCTAATTTTGAGTTCATGAATTTAATTTGATTTGAACTCATAAATATTATTAAATATTTTTTTTTCACGCAATCTAAGAGTCTTATTATTGTTGATGCGTATAACAAAAAAGATTGAAAATTAAAGAAAACAAAATAAAATATAAGGAAAAAAGTAATGGGAGAAAAAACACTTTCAAATTACGTACTCTGCAACTATCAATCATGCAGTGCCATGCAAGCTGGTGTAGTTAGTGATGTGGTGTGTCCATATATATCATTATTGGTTATTTAGTGGTTGTAGCGTACCGTCGCATGGTGTCCAATATCTTTTCTAAATTAAAAATACTCATCTTGTGAAGTTCCTACACATAATGTTGGGCCCCACAATAATGTTTGGTAGGAAATATGTTGGAACAGTGCGCGACAGTGTCGTAGGAACACATGTCTGAGCTTCAAAACAGCAAAATGGAGTTAGCAATTAAGTAGCCCTAAACTAAACAAACAATTAAACTAACTAAAATTGTTCCTCCAAAACAGCAATTCAATCATGAGTAATTATTCCATTTTCTTAGGGGGCACCACTAGCGCTACGTGGTGTCCTAACACTATTATCCACCACACATTAATAAACCAGACAAAACTAGTAGTTGTGTGATTATTCCATGATCAGTTATGTAATATATTGTGAATAAGAGTGTTGGAACAACCACCTAAAAGTCACACAGACTGATTGGGGTCTCAGTTGAGGCCAATGAACCAGCCAAAACTAGCACCACTACCTAAGCTTTGGGTAAAAAACAAAAAAAGTGGTTTTTTTAAAAAATCATTTTGTCCTTATTCAAATTTTTTTTGCATTCATTAGTTTTGCATCAAGATTTTGTGGTTTCTGGATTCCTCTCGACGAGACGAATCTAACAAGTATAAATTTATGGTCAAAACTCAAATTTTTTTGAATAAAGCCAAAATAGTTGGATTATTGACCAATAATCCAAGTATTTTGGATTTATTCAAAAAAATATTTGGTTTGACCATAAATTTATACTTGTTAGATTCGTCTCGTCGAGAGGAATTCAGAAACCAAAGAATCTTGACGCAAAACTAACAAATGCAAAAAAAAATTGAATAAGGACAAAACTGGTTTATTAAAAAACCAGTTTTTGGTTTTTTACCCAAAACACCCAAGCAATGAGTTTTGAAATTTTTTTTTGATAAATATACCTGTAATAGATAAAATTATCCTGGATGTAATTTTAAGCACCAAAAAATAAATTTTGAAATGCATTTTTATGAAAATAGAGTGCACGTAGCTCTTTATCCATTGGCGGCGGGTAGATTTTTTGCACCCGTACCTGTCAAACCGCCTCCTCAGAAGGTTCTATTGGTGTTGCAGATTTTCTTCTCCTTTTTGTTATTTTAAAATTAATTTTCCCATATTTTTTCCTACTTTCCAATGCTTTTTGACTGGAGTCCGACAAATTAAAAATTAAGCTACGGGAAAAGCTAAATACTTTGACAAACGGACCAAAAACTCGACAAAAGAAGTATGAGCTTTCTGGAAGCTGGGGTGCTGCACAGCCAAGTGTTGTGCACCGTGCTGTGCACTCACGACGCGGCTGCGCCGGCTACTTTCCGACGATCCGAGACGTTCACCGGATACCTCTCGTTGAGTATTATAAATGTTTAAAAAATCAACTTGGAAAGATATCGTTAAGTGCCTAATCGGAACACAAATAGATTGAAATGAAATGGAACACAAATGTACATAAACACTGGATCCAAATCAATAACCATTTTTTTCAATCTATTTGTGTTCCGATTAGGTACTTAACGATATCCGATCAAGTTGATTTTTGATACACTTATAGTACTCGACGAGGTCTATCCGGTGAACGTCTCGGATCGCCGGAACGTGGCCGGCGCGGCTGCGCTGTGCTGCTGCACAGCCAAGTGCTGTGCAGCACCCCCCAGAGTTCGAGCTTTCTAAGCCACTACAATAAACGGACCCAAATGGTCTTGCATTCACAAATGAACATCAAAATTCTAATCAGGTATACCAGATGGGATTCCAATCAAGTATACGTGATGGGATTTCTATCAGAGACTCCTACAATTCTTTAATTTTTCAATCAAATTTTCATGATCCGAACTGTCCAATGTGTTTAAAAGATGTTTTTAAGGATTTTCGCGAGAAATCATCAAAAGAAAAATATCAGGAAGGACTTGATCCGATCAGTTTTCGATAAAAACTATATATATACATTTTTATCGAAAACCGATTGAATCAAGCCCTTCCCGGTATTTTTTTCACTGATTTCTTGCCGGGGACCCTTAAAAACACCTAGGTTTTAAATACATTGGACGGTTTGGATCATGAAAATTTGATCGGAAAATTGGAGTCCCTGATGAAAATCCATCAGATATACCTAATTGGAAGCTCACTGCACAAATGAAAACATAGTTTTTCTTGTTCAATTAACGATCCTTACCTACGGACGAGTTACGATTTTACTCCGTTACGATTTTACTCCTACTTACAGTAGCATACATAAAATGTTAATCATACGAAATTGTATAGGAGTATATCTCTTGTTTGGTTAACGATTAGTTTGAATGATTTTACTTTATTTTCTCCTCTCAAAAAATTTATCTCCAAGTATTTTTTACAGTTTCATCATTCGTATTTTTTTTTGTCTTAACCGATTTCTTTTGCAAATTTGTTTACTTACTTTTTACTATTTGGATGCATATAGTGTACCTCTATTAAAAAAGAAAAAATAATTTGTTAAAATATATAAAACATTGACTAAAAATGAAAAAAACGCATAACCCTATCCAACATTTTTATCTCAAAAACTGACAGCCAGACAAGGAATTAATAATTTGCACTTACTTTTGCTTCATAAGAATGACATAATGGAGAAAATACAAAGAAAAATCAAATTACATGGTAACAAATTAGTAAGTATAATTTTTATATCCACACAATTTATGTGAAACGTCTCAAATCCTAAGAGTTGCCCAAGTCGTTAACCAAAGCATTACACAATGCTTGGTAATAAAAAAAGGGATCCAGGAACCCTGTAGTGCTTTTCAGATCTATGAAAAAGAGGATGACAACATTGTAGATGTGTTGGTTGAGATAAGTGTTGCATTAGCTTGAGATGGAGAAGAGGATTGAAGAAGAGCTGTTTGTGGAAGACACGATTAAGTGGTGCTAATACCAAATTAACTCAAGAGAAACAACAACTTGGTTAAAACTCCCCAACAGTCTCATTACGTGGGATTCCATCATTTATAGATACAAGTGTTGATAAGATCGATAATGATACAAGATAAATCCAATCATTATCAAATACACAACTAATAACAGATAGGGATAAACCCTAGCATGCAGTTAGCCCATAATTTCATGTTGAAAGTGAATATAGAGCTTGTTTGTTAACCGGATTAGCTTTTAGAGAATTAAATTAGCAGGGCTGATCAGAGGTGGACAGGGAAGAAAAGAATATTAACGAAGGAGGAGATCGATTATTATATAGGAGTACTTGATTTGGTTGATAATTAGCATGGGTGGATAAAATTAGATGGGTAATGAAAAAAGGTAAAAGTTACTTGCTTAACCTTTAAAGTTCATTTTCATACCCAAGTTTAAAGATGATAAGGGATAATTTTTTTTTGGTGGATAAGGGATAATTGAGTAGTTGGGGGAGGGAAAGGGTACAGATTTTGCACAGAAGTACAGAATTGTTTGGGGACCCACGTCCCACACGGACAATCCGAACCGTTGATTTATCTCAGAATAATTTTTTAAAAGGTCCCCGTAAGAAATCACCTCAATCCGACGTGCATAAGTGGTTGATCCATATGGGACAGTGCTGGGCGTACAGAGGTCATGGTACAGAAAACGTACCGATCGCGTTTGGGGACCCACTTTTGGATCCCACACGAGTGATCCGAACCGTTCATTGTTCTTAAAACATTTTTCCGAGAGGCCCCACAAAATTTCAGCTCAATCGGACGGTTGGAAGTGCTCCAACCAAAGTCCCACCGTTCCAACTAAAATATTTGTGGTTGGAACGGTAGGACTTTGGTTGGAGCACTTCCAACTGTCCGATTGAGCTGAAATTTGGTGGGACCCCTCGAAAAAATGTTTTAAGAGCAATGAACGATTTGGATCACTCTTGTGGGACCTAAAAGTGAGTCTCCAAATGCGATCGGTACATTTTCTGTACCATGACCTATGTACCCGTATCTTTATCCAAACTCACCTATTTCATTGAAGAAATATCGGTTGTGTTTGGTTTGGTTTTGAGTTTTGGTTTTTGTAATGATTAGAGGGAGAAAATAGGTATAATAATTAAAAAATAGGTATTAATTATTGGAGAGAGATAGAGAGAAAAATAAAAATAAAATTTAAAAATAGAGATAATAATTGAATAATAATTGAGAAAACCGGTTTTTGGAAACCAAACCAAACAAGGCCATCATCTTACCGCCTAAAGGGATACGCGTTATATGTAAGGAGAAATATCATCTTACCGCCTGGACCACTTCATCAGCGTGTGGGGTCTTTGTTTGTGGGTGATTCCTACTTTTTCAGAACCACCCATATCTTTCCTGCGGAAAAGACGAAAAGTGATCAAGCGTACTTCTAGAATTTTGGGTGGAGTATTTTCATTTTTATTTTAAACAATCATTCCACACTACAGGGAAAGGGAACGGACATCACCGCGCAAAGAGTCCCAATTGTAGAATGTGAGTCCACTACCAAAAGTTACGAACTCCCGTTTGGCCGTTTATAACTCTCAATTCCCACAATCCAGACCAACTATTCTGGCTGTGTTCGGTTAGGGGGTTTGCCCCAGTTTTGACACTATTCCAGTTTTGATTACATCATCACTTTTTTCCACTTTTCTCTCTACCTCTCTCCACTTATTACACCTGCTTACATCATCAAAACTAAAACTAAACAAAACTAAACCTACTAACCGAACACAGCCTCTATAGTCTTGGAATACAGAATCGGAGGCATGTAGTGAGGGCACTCACTTCAAAGTGTAGTTAGCAACCGTAGCCATTAAATTCGGTAATCAATGATCCAGATTTAAAATAAACTCTTCCGTGTAACTGATATCACATTACGACACTCCAAGACCCGTAAATAATGTGAAGTAGGTATATCGTGAATTGATTCTTCTAGAAGATGAGCAGAGTATGGGAATCTCTTTCCTTTATCTTTACTGTTTTTTCCTTTTGAAAGGTAGCCCATCTACAACACATTACGCAACGGATCCTGCATCAACTTTCGGAAAGTAATTTGACCTATATTATCTAGACCTACTCTAATACACGACAAGTTAGTCAATGGATTGAGGTTAACAAAAAACATTTCGTGAACAAGTCGATAAAATATTGTCAAGTACAGTAATTCACAAAATATTGTCAAGTAATTTATAAATTATTACGAAAAATACAAAAATTATATATTAGTACGTAAGCAGTACCCATCATTTTTTTTTTTTTTAATAAACCACGGCACTTGGCCCTGTATATAAAAGTGAATCGACAAGAAACTTTGCTTTTATTAATGTGTAAGATATAGCACAAGTGTGACGACCTGAATTAACAACGCTTCAAATACTATAACCCACGTAAAAAGCTAAGTGACAATTTAAGTGACAATTAATAAAGATACGGGATGTCCACCCAGCATGTCTTCATATAAACTACAATACTTTGTGACTAAAAAACCTAAACAAATTAGGAAAATATGCGTAGTAAGAAAACATAGACTAACTAAGAATCAAGAATAATGAAACAGGCTAAACAGGAGAAACAAAATATAAAACCTTGAAAACATAGGAACATAATGTTTCGTTATATTATGCTAACACACCCAATGGTTATGTAGCTGCACCTAAGGCCCTGCTCACTAATATAGAAAGGGTTGGAAATAAACTTTCTTGTAACTCTCTCTGTGTTGGCTTACCAAAAAAATTGTGAGACCCAACCTTCAACTTTCCCACTCAAAAATACTTTCTCACAAAATACATCGTGCTAAGAAGAATGAATTTTAGTTTTCCTCCAAGATTCTTTATCAACAGAACCTGGCCTCGTAAAAAACTCAATTTAATTTTTCATAATTCACTTCATTTCACTTTTATTGGGAATATATTTTGCACCCAATATTCGCGACAACTGAACGGAGCCTGCAATGAGTATGCAAGTTCACTTTCTATGAGAGCAAGTTGAAAACCTTTGTAGATGGGCAGGGAAGGGGTTTGGGTAGTATAAAATTCTTCAAAAGTACGGAAAAAGAAAAAAAAGGTGCTCTGTTTATCAAATTATAAATTCTTTTTTGGTTTTTTAGTTCATTTGCAATTTTTATTGCATCCCTACACCTATATATATGCATGCAAGGATACACATTTCTCTTCACAACATAACACACTCTCTCTGTCTGTCTCTCAAATGGCTCCAGCAACTTCACTTTTTGTCGAAAACCCAAACCAAGCTGAAACTCCTTCTCAAGCATCAAAGAGAATAAGCGTCAAAACACTGGTGGAATCACCTGGTCTCACGTCCATCCCTTCTAACTACTCCTACGCTTCAAATCCCGACGAGTCTGCTGCTTCCGAGCCCGATGATACGGTCCCCATCATTGATTTTTCGTTGCTCACATCTCCTGATCCCCATCAACGGTCCAAAATCATCCGAGATCTTGACAGGGCCTGCCGCGAATGGGGTTTCTTCATGGTAACTAAACTAATACATATGTGAAGAACTTGTGGAATGGAAGCTGTCTAACCATATAAATTAAAAATCTAATGGATAATACTAGCTAGAAAGTTTGTGTGAGCGAATCTAGAAATAATTCTTGAAGCATCATATTTGGGTTCCGTTCTACTAAGTAGATTATTGGCCTCTTTGATATTTTACGTTTTACGAAACGTATCATTCTCTTATCATATAACTAAAAAACCAAAAGCTTTTGGAACCATACACACAAACCTTTGTGTGTAGCATTAACATAAATCTCCAATGACTTGACCTTATCCTATAAATTAATGAAAAATCTTGAAGTGTACTGACGTGTCGATCACAGATCAATCCTTTTTTTTTTTTTTTTTTCATCTTTTCCGCATATTTGTAACGTTTGATCTTTATTTTTCGGAATATATAGCTGGTAAATCATGGAGTGTCAAAGAGTTTGATGAAGGAAGTTCTGGATGGGTGTAACCAATTTTTCAATCTACCAATGGAAGAGAAGATGGAATTTGAAGGGAAAGACATTTGGAAGCCGATAAGGTTTGGCACAGGGGTTGATGTTAAGATTGAGAAATTCTTTTTCTGGAGGGATTTCTTGAAGGTTTATGTCCACCCTCAGTTTAACTTTCCCAAAAAGCCCGAAGGTTTCAGGTAAAAATCAAACATACCATTTAATGCTTTTCTTTGATGAGAATGCAATTTACCAGCACAAATTTTGACAAATTCATGTTCGAAATCATATGATACACATAAACCACTATTTAGCAAGAGCCTTGTGCATCAAACATTTCGAACACGTATGTATTTAGATTTACCCTTCAATTATTATATTTTCTTACTTTTTTAGTACTGTACTAATTTCAAAACGAAAGGCTCAAAGAGGAAATTAATTGACTAATTTAACCATTTAATTTTGAAATGTGACGGTCAAAAGTTGGAACAGGGATAATAAAATGGGGACAGAGGTAATACATTTTACGAAGCTTTTCATTTTCGAGCTCTGAAACCAAACGAAAATGGGTAAATTGTGTGAAAATCTGATTTTGTAGTGAGGTTGCACAAGAATATAGCAAAAGAACCAGAGAAGTGATAAAGGAACTGCTCAAAGGGGTGTCAGAAAGCTTAGGATTTGAACAATCCTACATAGAGAAGGCAATGAATTTGGAGTCAGGTTTGCAAATATTTGCAGCAAACCTGTACCCGATGTGTCCGCAGCCAGAACTTGCAATGGGCATCCCTGCTCATACAGATCATGGGCTTTTAACCCTACTCATTGAGAACGAAATTGGAGGCCTACAAATTCAGCACAATGAAAAGTGGTTTAATGTCAATCCACTTCCCAACTCTTTTGTGGTTAACACTGGCGATCACCTTGAGGTAAATTCAATCTCTTTTTTTATACTGTATGTAGTAGCACCGGGCACGTGCTAAATACTTATCATAACAAAATATTTAGTTTTTAGTCGTACGCACTTTAAACCATCAGAGATATAGAATAATTGAACCGAAATTTTCGTAAACTTAGAAAACACACTCATACTAGTACTAGTTTACTGGTTTGAAATCATTGCTTTATAGAGCTCATACATTTGAATTTTGTTCTCAATTAGATACTGAGCAATGGGAGGTACAAGAGTATCAAGCATAGAGCAGTTGTGAACAGCAAAGCAACGAGGATATCCATAGCCGTACCTCTTGGACCATCACTTGACACCGTGGTTAGCCCGGCACCGGAGCTGATAGACGGTGAAAGCGGTCATCCGGCCGCATACTTGCCCATGAAGTATAAGGATTTTATGGATCGTCAACTTGATGGGAAACCCTGCTTGGACTATCTTAGACTCCCAGTTGCCTAATTCGGATGTTGAGCTAGTGTCCTCTGCTCCATGATAAAATTACATGTACTTTTTTTCTTTTTCTTTTCATGAGATTGGGGAATTAGATGCATGTAAGTGTAATAGGGAAATGGCTTACAAATTCTGTATCAGTTTATTATAAGAAATTAAAGTGGTTAGTATAGATTTTCTTTTAGCAGCTATTTGGAAAATTATGTAACACTACTATATATACCACCTCATGGACCCTATTAAATTACCACATGTGATTAGCCAATGGTCATAATGAATGCAATAGTATCAATTACTCCCTCCGTCCCATAAAGTTGGGTCCTTATTCCATTTTTGGCTGTCCCAAAACTCATGTCCCCTTATGGATTTAAATGGCAAATTTTTTATGAACTTCCTATTTTGCCCTTTTCTTTTCCTATTACCGCCTAAATTTGTGGCGAGAATTTTGTCCACTGTCTTGGATGGTAGGGCCCAGTGGATTTGATTCACATCTGTACGTAATATGAATACATAAATAACCCAATCACATCTGCAGTGGGCCCATACCTCAGCAATCTGCGTCAAAACAAAGCAACCAATCACGTTTTGACAAAGCAGCCAATCTGCAGTGGGCCCATGCCTGGGTCTATGACCATTTCGAATTTTAAAATAAACAAATTTGGTTCAAGTCTGCACAGTGTCAGACAAATGGGTGTGGGTAGACCCCACAAATTTTGTTTGGAAAAAGGCTGAGAAGTGATCCGAACAAAAAGTTGGAATCTGCAAGGGTAATTCTGGAAAAAAAATCTGCACAACATAATAATTATTGTACTAATAAAAAGTTGGAATCCCGAAGATGGTCCAACTTTATGGGACGGAGGAAGTATTAAATATGGTCAGACGTGGAACATTATTCACAAACTATATGCTCGAAATGTGTTGGGGTCACTTCAGCTCACAGAGAATTTTGTCCTTACTTTAATCAAGATCTCGACAAATAAACAGTAGAATTGATGCATTATAAATTATTTGAGAAACGCGTAAACTAACCATAGCTCATGACTTTGCACACACACAAAAAAAGGAAACTTTTGTCGAGTGATCTAAAGGTCGATCTCACGAATAGCCTTGAAAATTGATTAATCATTTAGTGGTTATTGGGGGGGGGGGGGGGGGAGAGAGAGAGAGAGAGAGAGAGAGAGAAGGGAAGGAGGAGAGAGATAGAGAGAGAAAGGAAAGACTTGAAGTTATCGAATATTTTTAGAGAGCCCCATTAAAGTGCATTTCTCCTTAGCTAGTTAACTAAGTTCTTAGCACACAAAATATGGTCTCACATGTACTTAGATGTACACTTTAGCAAACATTTTTTAGATAGTGCACTAGAGATTATCTAAGCCCACATAAAATGTGAGGCAGAAAAAGATGTTTAATGTGATAATGTCCCAACAACATCCAATTATTTTCCTTAAAAATGGAGATGTTAATTATAACAATAGTGATAGGTACACACCCTCTCAACCACTCCCAAAAAGGGACCATTCATTACTGGAGTAAAAATGACACGTAAAAGCATTAAAGTAAACTTGGCTTGACATGTGAGAGGATTGAAAGGCAAGTAGAAAAATGAATGAATGTTATTAAAGCAGGCATTCTATGGACCACATACATTTCATGATTCAATTTGTTGGGTTCCCTTTCTAGAAATGCATGGGGTTGCGTAATTAAGCGGTAATGGGAATGAATAATTAACTGATTACGAAATTTTGACCACTTTCTCTTGTAAACTTCTGGTGTTCCAGTTCCACTAGTGACTTATTGATTTTTTGGTTTTCACGGCTTTTTATGTGACGTATTATGAGAGAATAATCTACTTCGAAAATCACAATAAATTGGATGTGTGGCTTTTTAGTTAATGGAATGGGGCCTTAAGTTTTAGCGCGAATGACTTTCTTTCGTCTGGAGAATCAGTCAAGATGCAGGCAAGCTGGTCCGGATACATATACGTCAAACCAAGAAAAAGAATAAAGAGTGCCCTTTCTAGATGCATTGTCCGTGCCAGTGTTTTCTTGTTCCCATTCGCAGAATCGTAGTAGTATAGTTTAAATAAACTATAGTAGTATAAATTATTCTATTGTAGTGTAAGCAAATTTATTTTACTTTATAATCGCGTTTGTTTATTACTAGTATAGTTTATTTATCAAGAATAATTTATTACGCTATTTTCTATTTAACTTTAATTAGTCGTTGCAGACTCTTACATACTCCCTCCGTCTCATTTTAAATGTCTCCTACGTAAAGTCGTGTCATTTTGACTTTAAAAGAAAATGTATTTCTAAATACATTTTTTTCAAAATTTTTTTACACCATTCAAAAGTATTCATTGAGATCTTTTGAACGGTGCAAAAAAAATTTAAAAAGTAATTTCGAAAGTATTTTATTTTTTAAAGTTAAAGTAGTCCAGTCTCCCGTAAGGGACAGAGGGAGTATTTCATATGGTATTTTGTTACTGTAATCCCCATAAATGTGAATATAAATATTTTCTCGTTAAATAAATAAAAATAACAAATTATAAAAAATAAAACCTAAAGCTCAAGAAATTCACCAAACACAAAAATAAGCAGTAATTTATTTATTTATTTTAAATTTATACTTTCTGAATATTTTCAAGTTTGAACTATAATTTTTATTCATCTTTGTCGAAAAGAATCTAAAAAGTCCAATACTTCCGCCAAGACCGTAAAGAAAAAAGACTCCCTCTGATACAAAAAAAAAACATACACTTCTGTCAAAAGAATTGAAACCTTCTTTCTTTCTTTTCTTTTTTTTTTCAAAATTTAGTAGATATTGATGAGTTCTTTTAATGTAAAATCTTGGTTTTGCGGGCTGGACGGCTGGACCCTTTTAGCCTTTAATATCATGGGGTCATCACAATTATTGAGGTCAAAACTTGCACTAATTTGTGGCAACACGTTTAGACACCTGTGTTTCCACTTGAAATTATAATCAGTTGATTCTCCAAAACAATGTAGTAAATCAAACCCTTACACCGCCCCATTCAGATACACTCTCGCCGTGAATTGATACCAGGCCACTGTACTACTTAGCTTTCGGTTCCTGATAATAATGGGAGTCAGTTAGAAACTTCTATATGGTTGCTCTCAAGTGGTTAGACGATTATAATGTAAAAGTTGATGAATTAATGGTGCATTTGACAATTTGAAAAAGAGTTGGAATGGTATATGATGAATCGGTCTTCGGCGTGATCAGCTAACAGCCTGCAAGAGAAAACTGGATACTGGTGTGGTGTCAATCAAAGCTCTGGAACTAGGTCCTGTAGTGAGTGGCTCACTATAAGGGTGTAGTGAGCTCATCCGGCCATCCATCTCGGTAATGAACGCTCGGATTTTAATCCAAACAATGGCCGGCTCGGATCGTTTGGAGTTTGGATTAAATCCGAGCCGTCGGTGCTAAGATGTGTCTAGAAAGAAAGTAAGTTTGTGGAGACAGTAAAGTGAAGCTTAAGCAATTACGGCGCAAGAGTCGTGATCGAATGAACAAAATCTATATGATCAGCAGAGAAACATACAAATTGTGTATCTATATGTGCATTTGAAGTACTGAATGTATAAGTAACAAAGCATCAGTCAGTGATCTGTTTTACACTGAATCATCATCAAGCAAAGTCTACTAAACTTAAAATTTTAAATAGGATGAACAAAGTCTACTAAAATTCAAGATTTTGTCCATGGAAAACTTCAAATTTCGAAACAGTACTTATTCATTTTGGAGATCAGCAATATTTCATTCACTTAAATAGGATGAACAAAATCTACTAAAATAGGATGAACAAAATCATTAATCTCCTTAAACTGTGAAATTCAAAGATTTTGTCCATTGACACCATTGAAAACTTCAAATTTCGAAACACTTGTCCATTTTGGATATGAGCAATTTTTCTCAAATAAAACATGAAGTGACAACCTCCATTTGGATTAACATCTGCGGGGTTTAATACATTTTAAAAAAAAAAAATTAAACATGGAGATATACCTCTGCTCTTATTTTTTTCAACCGGAGGAAAAAAAAAAGGAAAATCAAATGAAAAATGGGATACAATTGGAAAATTCTATCCCATCATTGTGCCACACCATTCGTATGTGATGATATTCCAGGCTTTAACTTGTTGGGTTTCCTGCACTTCTAGTTGTTAATTAGTGGTGGCAATTCCTGATGGGCACCTCAAAATTCACACTACTCAGGTTCCATAATTAGCTGACCAAATTTTAGTTGGCCAAGTTCAATTTGATCTTTTAACTTGGAGTATGATATTATTCTAGTGCGTCTAATCATTTTGAAGATAAACATCTGAAAGCAACTATCTTTCCGGAAAATTATTAGTTGCTCCTGGATTATCACCTCGTGATGATTCAAAGACTTTTTCCATCACATATTCTCGTAGGGCTCCAATACTAAGTGAATGAACCTTATTGAATGTGTGGTTGAAAAGATTCCTAGAGCACCACGTGAAGGTGCTTCTGGAGAATAGAATAACCACTCCTATTTCTCCAAACTTTTTGCTCCCCCTTTTTTGGGCCAGATATTCCCCTGACTTGGTTGGCTCCTAGCTTGGCCAAGGAAACTCTACAACAGAAACACCCCGTTTGGATGCCGGAGATGATTTGGGTGGATTTGTAATGAGAGTGGATTTAAAAGTGGATTTGTAATGAGGGTGACCCCACCTCATAAGAATGGTGGATTTGTTAGTGAGGTGTTTGAATGTTATTTTGAAAAGGGAGATTAGGAAGGTGGATTTGATAGGATAAGAGGTCAAATGATGTAATTGCCCCTACTTTATTATTTGAATAAAGAAAATGAATTAATTTCTTAATAATTACAGTAAATACTTAATAAATACATAAAAATTACGGAAAATACATAATAAATACAAACAAATATTTAAACCATATTAAATGGAAAAAAAATTTGGGTTTAAAATTAATAAATTTATTAACAAATGGAAATTACTTAAATTAACAAATGACATTTAAGTACACTCACATGATTGTTTAAATTGTTTTATTTGAACTCAAATGGCAATAAATACACTCACATGAGGTTGTCAATGATCTAGACCGTGGGCAAAGGCTGTCAATGATCTGGACCGTTAATTACAGTGAAATTTTTAAAAATTAGAAGACAATAATTATTTTGGCCTTTGGATTGCTCCCATTGAATATAAACCATTAGATCTAGATACCGTGGGCAAATGCCGCAAAACACTTGATTATTTTTCCCACACCTTGTAAATGACGTCAACCTCATCTTCCCCAAATTCATTACAGAGAACAAACTTTGTTCTCTCTCTCTCTCTCTCTACAAACCCATCTCCTCAAATCATCATCCAGCTATACAAAACCCATCTCCGGCGACCATGAGATCGTTGAAGATGGTATGCTCCGGCGACCACGAGACCGTCCAGGTTGCTCATCTTCTTCCTTCTCCTCCTCCTCCTCCTCCTCTCTCTCTCTCTCACACTCTCATGCACAAAATCTCCCTAAAATCAACCGGATTTGGAGGGGTAAATTGGTACCAAAAATCCTGATATGCTAATGACAGGGGTGAGACTGTCGTTAGCTAGTCCGGATGCCCCCGGATTTGTAGTCCCAATAGTGAAATTTTTCGATCAAATCCGGGGCCGTTTTTGCATCCCAAACACCGGACTAAGGTGGGCCCGGATTACAAATCCGGGTCTTTTGCAAATCCGGTTGACAAATCCGGCATCCAAACAAGGCGAAAAGGAGAAGCGGGAAGCCAGTGCCTGCTGTGTAGCCTTTGCATGGCAGAGTGTGCTGGGCAGGCAAAACCGCGACGTTTTGGCTGCAATCCAAGTGCTTCGCGAAATGCAGTCTTATGGAGCTCATTTTTGGGTCCCACACAAATGATCTAAACCATTAAATAATTATTCGAGTGGTCTTTGAGAAAATCAGACTCATCAGATATTTTTACGTAATTGATCTAATCCATTCGATTTTTATTCAGAATGCAGGGCCCTATAATTCGAAAGAATCTTCAAGAAAAGTTAAACAATTGTGCGATTAATAACCCATTGATATGAACCGTAGGTGTCGTAGGGCTATTTGAGAAGAGCATTCAGTAAAAAAATTATCTTGATTGGACATCGATAAGTATAAAAACACTAAAGATGAATTGTTAATTTTGATACCTATCGATGAGGAAAATTCTAAAATCAATTTATAATGGGCTATTGTTAAGGTTTAATAAATGTATTAAAATATGTGAAAACTGTATAAAGTGTGGGAAGATATGTTAAAAACTTGGAGTACTCCATAATTTATTAATCATGTAACATGTTGATTTGTCATTAGACTGAAGTTAAGGTAGATCAAAATGTTAGAATTTGTTATATTTTCTGCTTCAATGTTGCAGTTATAGATAAATGTAGTAAACCTCCTTCCGTCCCAAAATTTTACCCTCTCTGTTGTAATGTAATGAATGTAACTAGGAGTTGAAGGACAACAAGGACAATGACTCATTTTTTCCTCCTTGACTTGTCAGTATGGATAAGTATTATGAGACATCTAAAAAATGGAAAGATGGGCTAAAATTTTGGGACGGAGGGAGCATAA
Organism: Vaccinium vitis-idaea; assembly: GCA_963854785.1. Taxonomy (NCBI): domain Eukaryota; kingdom Viridiplantae; phylum Streptophyta; class Magnoliopsida; order Ericales; family Ericaceae; genus Vaccinium; species Vaccinium vitis-idaea. Next base: position 6,255,146 of record OY978215.1, on the reverse strand, counting down.
AATATATATTGCGCACGATATATTCTAAACTCCATGGGTGGTTCTCATTTTTAGTTGGATGATGTATTAGTGAGGATCTCTGTACTCTACTTTGGGAACTCTATGCTGATTTTGTTGGCGATGGCAAGGTGTCTTTGGTTTTGCAGAAGAGACAGATTTGAGTGTTTCTCGGTTGTTTGGTTGTCTATTGGTCAGCCTTCAACCTTTTGGGTCTCGAGAGGCAGATGATAGTTGTAGGTTGGGGTGCCAACTAGTTGGTTTCCTCTCCTCGTTTGATGTTTTACTCTTGTTCCCTTTAATCTTGTGTCCATGATACGTTATTAATAAAAAAAAATAGTTGTTAAAAAAAAAACATGTCGGTACCCGCACCTACCGTATGGGATTGACTACTTTGCCTATAAGTGCCTCAACAGGCACCCGTGGCAGAGCCACTACAAGACCAGTGTGGGCACAGGCCCACACTGGATTTTAGGGAGTATTTTTTTTTTTGCATTCTTATAGAAAAATGTATTAGAAATTCACCGTTACATCATATTATTTCTAGAAAAAATTAATTATTACTCTTGGGGCACCACTATATGGTGTTATAACATCATTGTCCTGTGTATATTGATGTGGGACTTGAGACTAAATATATGAGTTTTACCTAACTATGAGATGATGAAGGCTGAAAAAAAAAATGGAGAAGGATTTTAGGGCACCACGTGGAGATACCCTAGAACCATCGAATAACTAATTACTGCAAACAAACTTCAATTCATTAAATTTTTGCCTCGAAACTATTAGGTTTTTATGGATTCATAATCACAATATTACCATAAAATGTAAGTCTTTTTTTCCTTACGATATTCATCAACAAGGGTAAGTGAAAAAATTAGTGTATTAACAACTAAAGAGAGTTGGAAATCTTTCAACTAACTTGAACCATGCATAGACCTCCCCTTGGAATTCGGATGGTCCACCCAAATAGGCTGAGGCACATTTGTCGAAGAGAGGCTCCTTTCAAATGAAAATCAAGGCATGTTAGATTCTTAAAAAAGAGTAATTTTTTTTTTACACTACAAAGTACTAGCGTTTATGGTCTAATTGTGCCCTCACTGGTGTGATTTTCTGGCTACGCCACTGACAGGCACTCATCTTTTTCTACTGTACTGATTAGTCATGAATATTGAATTTGGTATACCTGATCAGAAAGAAAAAAAAAAAAAAAAAAAAGAAGAAGAAGAATTTGGAATAGAAGGGAAATGTGTACGTGCACATGGTTATTTTGTTATGGCCGGCAACTCGAGCATGTTCACAATTTCTTTAATATGTACCTCTCTGCTTGTCCTTTAACTAATTGAAGATCGACACATAGCATCTCCCCAACTAAACAAGAGTTATTGTGGTATTCAAAACTGTGGGGATCCCCACAGTTTCACATTTTTTGCCAGTTTCAAACTTGTCGACATAAGAGATCATAGTCAAGAAGAAAATGATTGATGAATGAAATATTTGACATATGATCATAGCCTAGGACTAGTGTGGGGGTATGATTATCCGACCTTAGGGTAGAAATTATGTGGGGGTTTATTGTGATGCCGTTGATTCCATACGTCCTTTAATCTTTGTAATTTTTATAGTGATCAATAAATTTATTTTTGCGGAGACAAGAGAAATCAAAGGGATGTTACGTACGCAACAAAAGTTAAGAACTACTATATTTTTTTTCCTTAAATTAGGTGAAGGGATTAATTAGGTGAAAGTTGAGTAAAGTTAGGCCTTGATTTTAAGTGAGAGGGGTCAAGTCACTAATAGCTATGCTACTGCCCTAATGATTTAAGGCCTCCGCCCGATCCCAAAAGCGGGCCGGATACGATAGTGGTCGATAATACGGTCAAAAAGACTAGCAAGCGAGATGGTTGTTAATAGTTAGTCCCACTATAGGTACCGGCCAAGCCCTTGGAAAACTCGTTTTAAGATGAATGAACGGCTCGGATCATTCGGTTGGAACCCACAAGAGGGCCTACATGCCGTTAGTACCATTTGTGTAAACCTCCCGTCTGTACCCTTGGATTTACTAGTTAATAGTACTCCCTATCATTGCCTTATAGGTTATAACATCTTACAAGCATACCGAGTCTTAAAACCTCCTATTCAACCGTTTTTAAGCCCCTACGGCCTGCTTCCAGATAGATAAATGACTAATGCTTGGCATGCTATCTTTTCTATGTGCTTACACAGCCCTGATTGACTCCATCCAAAATACAATAAGGACAACCATTTTCGGTTCACCTTATATTGACAGCTTTCTGGGTTGACAATAAGTAAAGGAGAAGACAAAAAATAGACACTTCAGTGTACTTTTTACGCTTCTTTTTTAAATATATTGTTTTGTAAATCCAACTTATTAAAGGGACAGACATTCATTATTACACATTTCACATCAATTTTTACCTCAACTTTACACCATTCGCATCAACTTTTACCTCTATTTTTCAAAATTATCCTCCACTTTTACTCACAAACTTTTCAAAAGAGCAAAATAATAATTATAAAAATTTTAACTCATTAACTTACTTTTCAAAACATACATTTATTAAGAGACAACTTAAAATGAAATAGTCGACAATAAAAAAAGGGATGTAGGGAGTAATTTTTTACTTTTTCGATTTAATAAGTCACAAAAGTTAAACGCAAAAGTAACAAATTTAAAGGTAACTTTTAGTACCATGACTTATCTTTTGATTTGAGACAAGTATGACAAAAAAATTGCGCTCCGACCTACTGCACAAAATGACCGTGGCAATTGAATATAAGGACCTTATACAAGGACCTTAACTGGTACTATGATGACATTGTCAGAATAGACGAAAAATACACCACAATTGTTGAATTTTTTATGTACGAGATGATAAGAATTTTGACAGTTCATTCCCGCATGGTTAGCACCACCAACTCTCGTTTAATTTGCTAAAAGTAACAGAGTAAAAGTTTAGTTTGTAATATATTTCCGAAGTACCAGAAAAAGAAGAAGTAAAAGAGTGATTTTTAACAATTTTGCTTTTAGCAAGTAGAGTATATGAGAGAAAATTAATTTTTAACAACTTAACTTTTAGCTGACAATTAGAAACAAATTGGTTTTTAACAACTTAACTTTAATACTTTTAAGAAAAATTAGCTTTTAGAAATTGGTGCTAAAAACTGAAAACTCGGATTGGTAGTAAGATGGCGGCCGACGATGAAAAGTCAAATGAATCCTACTGTACTTTTTTGGACTAACCAATTACCAGGGAAAAGTGATCTTGTGGAATTCTACAATCGGATTGAGCGCGAATTCGGAAGGTGAAGTCATTGGACACCAAAAAATTGCAGTACTTGCGCAATTCCGGACAATATCGCAGTGATATCTACAGGCTACAAGTTTACAAATACTTGGACACATACTCAAATGTTCGTTTCGGGCCCTGAAAACGAACCTAAATATGGAGATCTTGGATAATCTCTCGAATAGAAATTCAATAATTTTCCTATTTTTGTCTCCACCAGATCTTGTTGGTTAGATTTTTGTCAATTCTTTCTTATTTTTCTGATGGTTTCATCCAAAATTACATGGAAAAATGGAAAGGCATATATGTTCACTGTTAAAAGACTGCAGATACCGGATGCTAACAGGGCCTTCCAAATTAAAAGAAGTTAGAAATCTCCCTTACTTGGAAGCGGTGGCCTACAGGATTGTAGTGAGCCCCATCCGGCCGTCCATCTCGGCTCCGATGGTGTAGATTTAATCCAAATTTCAAATAATCCGAGTCGTTCATTGTTTAGATTAAAATCCGAGTGTTCATTATCGAGATGGACAACCGGATGGACTCATCACAACCCTGTAGTAAGCCCGTCACTGCAGGAGTCCGTACCCCTCTTATGAAGGGCTGAACAGAGCTGCATCTTTTCCCAGTAAAGGTGTAAGTAGTTAAATTATGTAACTGGATGGCCAATCGAAATTATGGGTGTAAAATGTGGAAAGTAATCCTAGCAATGGAAGCAGGAAGTGAGTCCCATCCGGCCGTCTATTTTGGCACCGACAACTCGGATTTAATTCAAACTCCAAATGATCTCAGCCGTTCCATTGTTTGGATTAATATCCGAGCGTTCATTATCGAGATAAACGACTGAATGGACTCACCACAACCCTATAATGAGCCGCTGACTACATGGATCCTGTACCCCTCGAGCAATAGCTTAGTAAGAGAACCGCAACTTAACCAGCGAATGGAAGTGTGTACATCTAACATTGGAGATGTAATCTTTAATTTTAGGATTAATTAGTTCCCTTAGGGCCCGATTGGCTGCAGCATTAGAAGGGGTATTAAGTTATACCCCCTCCCCTTATCCCGGTCCCACGCCTATATGCATGGTTTGGCAAAAAAAAAAGTACCCCTACCCGATTTATACCCCTTTATACCCATTCCCCCTCACTAATTAATAACACCCCTCCCCCCTATTACTAATTTATACCCCCTCATACCCCTACGAAATTACTCCCATACCCTCCCTTATACCCCTCCCCTTACCCCCAGTTTTTTTTTTACTGTTTTTAAAAAGAAACCGAATGAAATTTTAAATGTTTTACGAACTCTTGCGATTTCCTTCGGATCAAAAAATGAAATACTTTTGTGCATAATTTTTTAATTTTTTTGGCACCAAATTAAACTACTAATTGAGATCTTTAATTTGATAAAAAAAAATTTGAAAAAATTTATACTTTAGAATTTGACATTGTTGGCTTGCTTTGCAATATCCTTCGGATAAAAAAATAAAGTATTTTCACATTAATTTCTTTACTTTTTTTTGCACCAAATTAAACTACAAATTGAGATATTTAACGTGATACAAAAAAATTTAATTTTTTTTACACTTTAGAATTTGACATTGTTGGGGAATAACATAAAAATTACTAATTAGTTATTATTAAACACGTATAACTAGAAATATTATTGAAATGAATAATAAAAAATTAAACTTCATCCACCCAACTTTAAACTTCGAAATATTATTGAAATGAATAATAAAAAAATAATAACTGAATATTTTATTTTTAGATATAACTAATAAAAGGAATTATTTATTAAAAAGTATAATTAATTTAATTACTATTGTGTTTATGTATTTTTTTTATCATAAAATCTAATATGACTGTTCAAGGGCAAATTAGTCATTTGTCAAGTTTTTACATCATCCACCCAGTTTTATCCCCCTTTATCATAAATTCATCCAAACCACATACTATTTAATCCCCCTTTCATAAATGTCACATCACTGTGGGTCCACCATTACTAAATAATATCCCTTACTATCTTATCCCACCAAAACGTATCCCGCATCCAATCGGGCCGCCCGCATCCAATCGGGGCCTTAGCGGCATCACAACGAGGGTCGGGCATCAAAAAAAGCAAAGGATAAAGTCGGCTAGACCTCCAAGTATCAAAGAAAGCACATATTCATACAATCAGCTCCGACACTTGGTGCGGCTAATGAGTTATTAAACTTAGAATTTTGTAAGATTTATTCTCATGCGGCCGAAATAATTACTCTATGGTCTTCGGGGCACGTTACGTGGTACTTAAACACTATGTCCACTACTCATTTTTGTGAAACCCAGTATTTATTGTATAAACCCCATAAAAATGTGTGGTAAAAAAGGTATTGAGGCACTATATAGCATTGTCCTAACAGCATGGAATAATTACTCTGTGCAGCCTACAGCAGTTATGAAGAGTCTTTAGATTTATATATAAAAACTTCAACATGGTGTCTCAACACCCTTATTAACAACACATTGTCCTTGGCTCCACATAATTGAGTGCTGGATAAAAGTGTTGGGACATGCACAATGTGGCGGCACTCTAAAACTATAGAATAATTGGTCTTCTTGTCGTTGGCCAAGAGATGTACGAGTACAGTGGGTCAAATGTGCATACCAAACTAGCCCTTTGGCAAATAATCCATAATCCGGATTATTGGATTATTCATTTTGTCTTTATTCAAAAAAAATATTTGTATTTGTTAGTTTTGCGTCAAGATTTTGTGGTTTCTGGATTTATCGAGACGAGACGAATCCAACAAGGATTATAAAATTATGGTCAAAACTCAAATTTTTTTGAATAAAGCCAAAATTAATCCAATAATCCAAGTATTTTCGGCTTTATTCAAAAAAATATTTGGTTTGACCATAAATTTATACTTGTTAGATTCGTCTCGTCGAGATAAATCCATAAACCACAAAGTTTTGACGCAAAACTAACAAATGCAAAAAAAAAATTGAATAAAGACAAAACAAATAATTCAATAATTCAGATTATGGATTATTTGCCAAAGGAGATTGAAGGGAGCAGTGAATAATTAACAGAACACGGTGTGTTTGCTAAAAAAAAAAATTGGTGTGAAATTTAACAAGTAATTTTAAAAAATCGAGCGGGGTTTGCACGTCCCCCCACGGGACACCATTTGTGTCCGTCCTTGCATGTCACTGAAATTAGGGATGGCACTGGGTCGGTTCAGTTCGGGTATTGCTATATCTGAAGCCATTACCCGAAAATATATGGGTCCCCAGAACCGAACCAAAACCCGAACGGGTAGGTGAAATTGAAACCATAATTGAACCAATTGGGAATCGGTTCGGTTTGGGTACTTCATGTTAAATTAGAAAACAAAATAAAAACGAAATAATTACGAATGAAATTCAAATATGAAAATCAGTTAAACTGGAAATGCCACAGATCCGTCAATTAGATATACATCTAGATATTTTAAATGCAAAACTAATATACATCTAATTAGAAATTCAATTCATTGAAACTATACACAGGCCAAACTTCTACATATGAAGGGTAATTTTGTAACTACACATATCCGGTTCGGTTCAGTTCGGGAAACGGTTCGGTTATCAGCTCAAACTAGAACCGAACCGAACCCGTTCAGTTATCTCACATTTCATACCATACCCGCACTCACCGGGAATATTTCGGTTATGATTCGGGGGGAAAAACCGGTTATAGTTCGAGTACCCATCGGTTCGGGTCGAGATTGTCATCCCTAACTGAAATCCACCAAATTTGGTAAAATATAATCTAGATGCTCCTTCACTCATGACTAATTAGTTTTGCGTCTGAAAACAAAATGTAACATGCATGACCAATGAGATTCACACTCACCGGTCGACATGTTTTGTAAAGCATTGAGATTAATTCAACATTTCCTGTACCAAAATTGACAAAATAAATTAAAGGTTTTTGTATGTCAAACTAACATTAAAAACAATACGCTGAGTCGCGGACCACAATTTTCTCCTGCATACCGTAAATGACTTGACGAAAGTAACCTGGGCAAAATTATTCATGCCTCCAAATGCTATATATATGGACCCTTATTTCTCCTCAATCTACAAGCAAGCTCGCTCTTCTTCTTCTTCTTCGTGTTCTTCTTCTTCTTCTCTCTAAGAAAAATGGCACCAGCAACTTCTCTTGTGATTAAAAATTCAGCTGACACTGTTATTGATGATAAAACAAAACGAGTGAGCGTCAAAACACTAGTAGAATCACCTGGTCTCACCTCCATTCCTTCTAACTACTCCTACTCTTCGCATCCGAATGCATCTGCTGCTTCTGAACCAGATGATACTATTCCAATCATCGATTTTTCGTTGCTTACCTCCGGTGATCCTCATCAGCGCTCCAAAACAATCCAGGACCTCAACAGAGCCTGCCAAGAATGGGGTTTCTTCATGGTAATTATATATATGCATACGTATAATGACATAGTATATATCTACTCGGTCCATTCCAACAGGGACTGCTTCAGGATTTAAGTTCAGCGGAGATAAAAATGTACTAAAAAGCTTTGCATCCAAAATATTATATAAATAAAGATATTTACGCGTAAATGCATCAGATTATATAGCGGATACATCTATTCTAATGCTGTGCAGATTATTCCGGGACTGCCCGTAACACAAACCTTTCAATTTAGTTGCATAATTTTTACTCCTACATCGATCCGTGTAACTTTTAGTGTGTGAATGCATTTCCGGAATAGCTGGTGAATCATGGTGTATCAGAGAGGTTGATGAAGGAAGTTCTGGAAGGGTGTAACGAATTTTTCAATCTGCCGATGGAGGAGAAGATGCAATTTGCAGGGAGAGACATTTGGCAGCCAATCAGGTTTGGAACAGGGGTTGATGTTAAGGTTGAGAAATTCTTCTTCTGGAGGGATTTCTTGAAGGTGATTGTGCATCCTCAGTTTCACTTCCCCACCAACCCCAAAGGTTTTAGGTACAACTGATTCATATGAGCTCTTAACTTTTTCTTTTTCCTTTTGTTGAATTTTGCATATTTTTGTTGGTCCCTCCACCTTGTCCTTTTTCTTTTTCTTTTTTTCAAATCAAATTCTAAAATACCAGTGTTCTTAAGACCAAAGAGTCGGGCAGAAAAGGGGACAGCCATTTTCAGTTCTCCTGTTGCTAGATCCTCCGAAAGGATAAAAATACTTAGTTAGAATGGGATTACAACCTAGCACCCCTTGAGCGAGATTTTCATAAGAGTTTCTCTTTGCAGAGCATAGTAGTCTTAAACTTGAGCGAGATTATTTGAATGGTTTGATGTTTCAATTGTATAGCGAGGTTGCGCGAGAGTATTGCAAAAGCACTCGAGAGGTGACAACAGAATTGCTCAAAGGGATATCGAAGGGCTTAGGATTGGAAGAATCCTACATAGACAAGGCAACGGATTTCGACACAGGGTTTCAACTATTCGCGGTGAACCTGTATCCGCCATGTCCGCAGCCAGAACTTGCAATTGGCATTCCTGCACATACTGATCATAGCCTCTTAACCCTACTCATTGAGAACGAAATTGGAGGCCTTCAAATTCAGCACAATGGCAAGTGGTTTAATGTGAACCCACTTCCTAACTCTTTCTTGGTTAATACCGGCGATCACCTTGAGGTAAATTGTTTTTATCAATATCGAAAATTCTACCGTCCACCCAATAGAAGGATTGTATCAATATTAATCGTATATAGTACTCCAAATTAAACGTACTACGAATTATTCATAATGCGCAATGCATGTGACGGTAAACAAACATATGGAGTGGTAGAGCCAGGAGTTGGACTCGGTGGGAGCTAGGTAAATTAGAGAAGAGGAGTTTTAAGAGACAAAACGTGCAAATTATCTTTTCTTGTTTCAGGGTTTCGAATCATTGGATCTCTTGTTGGATTCTTGCCAACAGTATTTCCCTTTTGGGTCCTTTGCGTTTTCAGTCTCGAGTCCTTTTAATCTTTGTAATCTGTTTTCAAAAATTAATAAATTCTTTACTTAGCAAAAAAAAAAACAGATGGAATATCATTTTGTCTCTCCACTTTCTTCTTCTAGTAAGATCAAGTTCATTTCCATTTCAAAAAGAGAAATCAAAATGATCTCTTCTATGATAGATGTTGACAAAAAGTTGAAATCATACATATTTCGTTTATTTTGTAGCTCATACATTGTAGTATTTTTTTTCCACCAGATACTGAGTAATGGGAAGTACAAGAGCGTTTCTCATCGAGCAGTTGTCAACAACAAAGCTACAAGAATATCCATTGCCGTACCACATGGACCGGCACTCGACACGGCAGTTGGCCCGGCACCGGAACTAGTCGACAATGAAAACGGCCGTCCAGCAGCATACGTGCCGATGAAGTTCAAGGATTATTTGGAACGTCTACTTGAGGGGAAACCTTGCAACTTGGATCATGTTCGCGCCCCAGTTGCTTAATAAAGATTTTAAATGTGTGTTGTTCTAGATATAATAAGCTCAGAAGCACATGTTTACATAGACAATAATTTAAAATATATATATTGTAGCTAAAATATAAAGAAAATTATGTTGAGAATAAAAGATTTGGTTGATATATGTCTATTCTATTTGTTGTGGGGGCAACAATCACATTACCTTACTGAACCCAACATTTAAAATTGGAACGTGATGCAGAAATGCGTATGAACTACTAAAAATTAGCTGTTTTAATTCAATATTAATAAAAAATCAACTCCCCTAGCAAGGGTGGAACCAGAACACTAATCTACCATGGACTAATCTAAACCGGTACATAAATACGTAAATGTTCAACGATACAAAAATAAAAGTAAAAAAAACAATACACTGTTGAAGTTGTACTTTACGATATCTTAAAGAGGAGAATTCGTCTATTATCCAATGAGTCGATAGGATCTCGTTCAATGATAACTTTAGAAGAAGAAATCCACTCCCAACTCACTTTGACCGTTTAGAAGAAATCAACTCACTGGCCTTGTTCTCCAATAGATATTAGGTACATAAAATCTCACATTTTATGACACTCCAATCTCAACACGTAAAATGTAAAAGTCATTTTATGAGATTTTCATAAAATCCTCCTAAAATCTATAGGAAAACTACTACATTTTATCAGTTGGGAAAACAACTCTATTTTATCACCTCTCCATAAAATGCTCATTTTATGAGATTTTCATAAAATCTACCTAAAATCTATTGGAGAACAAGTAGAAGAAGAAATCCACTCAAATGTAAATCCCACAACCCACAATGCTTCAACCTTCATAAGTTTTTCTATCGATGTCGCTATTCTTCTAATCTCTGCCCCTACAACAGGTGTGCAAACCTCACGCAGCTGTGGGGTGAACACAAAGCAAATTATTCTTTTTCTTTTTACTTAAAAAATAGGTGTGCAAACCCTTTTTTTTATTATTATTACGGACTGTTAAAAGTGAAATCGTATAAAAGCGTTTCGACCCTATGCAAGAAATTTTTTTTTTTTTTTAAAAAAAAACTCGCAATTTATCTTTTATTGCGTTTTGGCCCATATGCAAAATAGGGTATTGAACCGAATCGTGTTGAGTTGTTCAAAGGGGATTAATTTGTGGGTTATTTTTTTGGTGTTCTTTTATTTTTTAATGAGTGTTCATTTGCAATGGGTTGGGCTACACACAAAAAATAAGGTGGGCTAAAATTTATTAGAGTATAATTTTACATATTAATTTTTCTCCCCTTCTGTTTTTTCACCCCACCTGGGCTATAGCTCACCTTTAGTCTCCTCTAATTTCCGCCCTTGTCCCGTAGCTCTAAAGTTCACAATTCAATTTATAATAGGGGAAACCCTACACAATAGGAAATATAGAAAAAAAGGGAACTATAAAATGAGTGAATTTTACTTATAACCCTCAAACTATCCACCATTTTTCCATGTCGTCCTCGAACTACCAATTTCACCTATTTCGTCCTCGAACTATCCAATTTTATCCAATTGGGTCCAATTCCTAACTTCCGTTAGAAAATTGGACGGAAAGTCCCAACATGTGCCACTCAGGTGCTTCCTTAAACCATGTGAAGGGTAGTATTGTCATTCCCTGTCATTCTTCTCCTCCACACCCTTCTCTTCCTTACCCTCTTCCCCACATCCAAAGCCACCCCAACCTACATCCCCATTCTATGCCCAAACATAACCACATACACTCCAAACAACATCTACCAATCCAACCTCGAAGCCCTCCTCACCGCCCTCTCCTCCGTCTCTGCCGTCGACGGATTTTCCAACTCCACCGCTGGCAACAACCCTCCCGACGCCTCCTATGGCCTTTTCCTCTACCGCGGCGATCTTTCCTCCACTTCTTGCCACGACTGCGTGTCCACTTCTACTACCCAAGTATTACAACTCTGCCCAATATCGAAGTGGGCTGTGATCTGGTACGACGAGTGCATGCTGCGATACTCAAACACCTCAATTTTTGCCACCATGGATATGACTTACAACCTTATGTTGCCTGGTGCGAAAAAAGTAATTGAGTAGCCAGGACAATCTTCTTTTTTAAAGACCCAGTTGGGATCTAGCAAGAAGTTTGCCTCAGGAGAAGTTAAGGGGACGGAGAATCAGACGATGTATGGGCTATTGCAATACACACCGGACATAAGCAGCGTCGATTGCAGCCGTTGCCTGACCGTGGCTATCTCGAATTTACGGTTTGCTGTAGGGGTGCACACGGTCCGGATTGGACCGGTTCTCTACAAATCCAGTAATCGGACCATTCCGACCGGTCCTAGAAAATTAAGAACCAAAACCTAACCAATACACATGAAGAACCTGTCCAGATCCACACCGCAAAACCGGACCGGTTTTGGTTCGGTTCCGGTTCTATCCGATTAAGGAAAACTTTATCACAACACATGAGTTCAAAAGATTATTTAAAATTTAGAGCATCAAAACAACTCATAAAATAAATAAATAATTATAGGATTTTATAAGATTCATAATTTTGTACATGTATAATGCGTGCGTGCGCACGCACACACGCTCGCGCACACACACATATTAATATCATACGGTCCGGTTCGGTTCTAACCATGGTTCTTAAATTGAGAACCAGTAACCGACCCATAATTACCGGTTCTTAGATTTTTAGAACCATAACCAAACCAATGAACCATAGAACCTAACCAAATTGACCGGTTCGGTCCGGATCGGATCGGTTAGGCGGTTATATCGGTTTTCTTGTGCACCCCTAGTTTGCTGTGATGGAAAACAAGGGGGCAGAATTCTGTATACGAGTTGCAATGTCAGGTATGAGACGTACCCATTTTACTCCCTTTATGCCGCTGCCCCATCGCCGGGGCTATCTCGTACTGTGGCAGAGCAGCTATGGCGGTCGAGTGGCTGTGGCGATCAACGTTTTGCGATCAGTTGCCTCTCTCTCTCTCTCTCTCTCTCTCTCTCTCTCTATCACTGGGTTCTCTGGAATGGAGTACAACATATGAGAGAATGCCCATACTACCCTTTAGAGGGTTTAAGGAAGCACGTGCATCTCACGTGTTGGGACTTTCCGTCCAATTTTCTAACGGAAGTTAGGAATTGGACCCAATTGGATAAAATTGGATAGTTCGAGGACGAAATGGGCGAAATTGGTAGTTCGAGGACGACATAGAAAAATGGTGGATAGTTTGAGGGTTATAAGTAAAATTCACTCCTATAAAATTACAAACTAACTATCATTCTTGACCAAGCAAATAAAAAAAAGAAAACTAAATGCTTGGATAATAATTAAATATTCCATCGAGATGCGAAAGCTACTTTATGAGACCTAGGGAAATGAAAGAGATAAAGAAGACCGTCCCATCTTGCGAGATCTCCCTCTGATCCGCGTCCTATTCTCTGCAATTCATCCTTTTAGAAATATTTAGAGAAGTGAGCTAGATGCTTGAAAGTCAATCTTAGGATACACGGAACAGGCAATGGAATCGATCTACTGAGACCTACTCATCGTCAGATTTCCTTAATCAATGACACCTTCCTTTTCAATGAGCAGAGGGGGGACATCGTAAGTGAGCGAATGTGTGTAAGCCCAGTCAAACATGACTGTTCTAGGCGGGGCGGGCCACCCACCTTCGAACGGTGTTGGTCCTACGGACCGTGAACAGATTAGCCTCTGGCCTCTAGGCACGTCGGAACCGCATGAGTTCACCGGGGTGGAGCACAGTAATCGGCATAGGTTAGGTGCAAAACTAATACTCTAGAATAATTATTTCTAAATTAAATTGCAAGACTCCCTAATAAAATAAATAAAACCAAAATAAGAAAATCTATATTATGTCTTAAATAATATAATACTTCCATCTGCATTATTCTCTCCGGCTTATAGAAAAACTCGTCCTCAAATTTATATAGTTGAATTCGCTGAAACTTGTCAGTGTCAATCTTGAACTCTAGTTGATTTTTTCGAACCTAAACTTTAACGGGAAATTCCAAGCCGCCCCCATTTTTTGTGGGGGCTTCCATCCAAATCTCATTTTGTCTTTCGCTTCCTAATAAGCCCTGACGCGCGTGAGGTCAACTGTCCGCTAACTTTCTCTCTCTTCTCCCTCCTTTTCCACGTGCCCCACCCCATAATTTCTTTTCGGTACACACTCTCTCACTCCTCTGCAATTGATTAAGACAAAACGGCAAAAGCAAAACAAAAATCTGTTGTTTTTTTGCACAGATTGTTTAGGTCACTCTATCTCTCTTCTCTTTTTTTTTTATATTCTTAAAACTTTAAAACTTAATATTTTTCATTTATATATCCGTTTCTTTTAAAATTTATATTTTTGGAACCTACTCGACGAGATCTATCAAACAAGATACATTGTGAATATGAAATTATGTTTACAAAAAAATTTATTTTTTGAGGGGTGTGAATTGTTTGTATAGGGGGTGTGAATTATTTCAGATGTGTGAATTTCTGTGTTATTAAGGGTATGAATTGTTGCAAGGGTGTTAATTGTGTGTTATTGGGAGTGTGAATTGTTACAAGGGGTTTGAATTGTGTGTTATTTGGAGGTGTGAATTGTTGCAGTGGTGTGAATTGTGTGCATTTGAGCGTTGTAAATTGTTTAGAAGGGGTGTGAATTCTGCATTTGAGGGGTGTGAATTCTTTCTTTTCGGGTGTGAATTGTGTAATCTGAAGAGTGAGTTGTGATATGTGTAAATTCTACATTTCAAGTCTATGAATTCTTTCATTTTGGAGGATGTGAATTGTTTAGAATATGTGTGAATTAGAATTAATGGGTATAAAATAACTTTTTTTAACATGTACACAATTCCATATTCAAATGGGATCTTATTTGAAAGATCTCATCAAGTAGATTTCAAATATATAATTTTTATAAAAAATTATTGTGTCTAACAAAAGTAATTTTATTTTAAAATATAAAATAAAAGAGAGAATAGAGAAGAGTACTCTAGCATTAAAAGAAGGAAAAGAACTAGGGGGAGGGGGAGAGAGAGAGAGAGAGAGAGAGAGCAAGCAACTACACGCACGCCTACTACACCAATTAATGCCCATGCAGATTAGCTGGTGACATGACAGAACCTATCCTATTTATTATTGCTGAAAACCGGTACAATATTTCTTAATTTCCAATGGGCGCGCGTGAAAAGGGACTTAAGGAAAATGTGTTTGACATGAGGTGGGCTTTGAAAAAAAACTACTGACAGAATAGAGCCGGCCTATAAGAACCCCCAACTTTAAAGAGTCATCAAATACTAAAGGAACAATTTTCGTGAAATTGTGCTTTATATAGGTGACCTATGGATTCTTGTTTGCAGTGCCTTCAATACATTCCAAAAACGGATCCACGTTTTGTTGCTTGAAAGACCCAGCACGAATATGGAAGTCATTTTTTGTTTTAGATACTTCCTCAACAATAATTGTTTCCTCATCGAAAGTCGGTGGCTTACTCCAATCCATATTTGAATTTGGAATAGAATTTGATGTGAATGGCTACTCAACCATAGCCTCTTCCATCGCAGGCACCAAATCTTCTTCCATCGCAGGCACCAAATCTGTATTTATATTCTTACTGTATTAGGTAGTCAATAATATGCAATAATTGATAAGATTTGTTTAATAGGTAATTTTTTATGTATGTAACTTATACTCAAGATTCATATATTTGTAAATGAGTGCAATTTTGTTCACCCTCCTTAAAAGAGGGTGAACAAAACCCTCTCTCATATTGGTTGAATAGGTGTGGGTCCCACCATAAAATAATGTCATGCTTACCTCTGCAATACACTTTTTGGTAAGCATGACATTATTTTGATGTAAGCATGTCATCACTTTGTGGTGGGACTCACATGTTTCAACCAATAAGAGAGAGAGTTTTGTTTACCCTCTTTTAAGGAAGGTGCACAAAATTGCTCTCTTCGTAAATTCCTTTATGTATGCATAAAGCGTGTATGCCATATGTATTATCGGGTAAAGGGAGAGGATGGGGTAGGTATGGAGCGGGGATGGGGCGAGAGTAACAAAATCATACACTCTCTATATTCGAGCGTGAAATTACACTCTCTATATTCGAGTGTGTTTTTTTTAAATCCAATAATACCAGATACTATATATTGAAAAAAATTTGGATAAATCTTACCTCTATATAAGCGGGGCGCGGCACAACGCGTATTTATCGGTTTTGCGGAAAATTGTCATGCCTAGCTCAGGACCTAAAACTTGAAGGGGTAATCAATGTTAAGCACCTGTAGGTGGGCCTTTCATTAACAATGAGAATCACATAGTGAGACATGACTAAAGCATGCAATTTTGGACTATCACATGTAGTATTGACGTTTCCATGTAGGTTGGCCTTCATAGATGTTCCTGTTCGTACCAGTCTCCTTCTTTGCTGACCTACCTACCTCAGTCTCTTTCTTTCTTTTTTTTGGAGATCCGGAAATTTGAAATGCTTTCCTCAGTCTCTTTCTTGGTTGACATTAAGTCTCTTAGTTTTTATTGGATCTTCAAATTGTCCCAATTATTTCAGCTCTACTATTGGTACCGATGGAGGTGCACCGATAGTACACCGACAGACTTCGGAGGCTCGTTTTTTAGTCTCACACGAACGATTCAAACCGTTCATTCATCTTAGAATGATTTTCCGAAGGATCTCATGAGAAGTCAGCTCCACCGGATGTGTGTCAGTTGTTGATCCAAAATCTCTCTGTTTCATTCAAAATCCATTTACACACGTTCAATGGAGCTAATTTCTCACAGGCCCTTTGAAAAATCATTCTAATATGAATGAACGGATCAGATCGTTTATGTGGGACCCAAAAGTGAGGCCCCAAGGTCAGTCGCACCATTGATACATAGGGGTTGGGCAAGCTGAAGTCTGGCTAAAATTGAAAACATTTTTATTCTATTTTCAACATTACAAGATAATTGGAGGGAGAAAGCACATGTAATAGAGTCAGAGGTGTCAAATAGGTCGGGTTGGCACGAGCACAATATGACACGTTTAAATGCGGCAAGATAAGGCATGGGCACTGTAAGGCACAGTCTTAAACGAACACGGCATGGAAATGGGCCGGGCAAGGCACAAGACGACCGGTTTTAGAAGCGCGTGGCATGGGCACAACACTATAAATACTAATTTTTTAATGTACCAAAAAAATAATTTTTAATTTTATTAAATAAACTGATTTGCTACATCATTAATGATAAAATGCAAAAATCAGTATTCTAAAAATACCGCTAATTTTATTAAAATTAGTATTACTACATAAAAAAAATCTTTTTAATACTAGTATTTGTTTCAAAACTGTATGGATAAGAATATATATAGATATAGTTGTTACAAAAAAAAAATTCCCGACGAAATTTGGATACAAATGTGCCGGCGCGACACGATTTAAGTAAACAATCCGGCATGTATGGCACGATTAGAAAATGGCATCATAGCCAAGAATGGCAATAGGGCGGAGCAGGACGGGATTTGCCATATATATCCCTACCCCGACCCTACAATATAGCCCCACCCCCACCTCCCACTCGAACCCGACTGGGTAATGGACGGGTACCCTCTGCTCGCCCCCATCAGGTAACGGGTTTACCCCCACCCCACCACTCCGCTCTGCTCTTAACTTTTGTTACATCTATTAAAAAATTATGTTTTTGACTCCAAAATTGGTGAACAAAAATAATAAAAGTTCACAAAATAACCATAACTACTTAACCAACAGATACTATCTATAAGGAAAATGATAAATAATTGATATATAAATTGGGATTTCAGTTTTAAGAATAAAAATAAAATTTTACGTACAAAAAAATTTCGAGGCAGGTTCGGGGAGGGATGACTCTCCCGACCGGTTTGTCTCCTCCAAGTTTGTGTGCATTGTCATTGTTTGCTTCAGTTTGTGATTGACTCTCCCGACCGAGAAATTGTTAGATAACTTGGGATTATGGAGAGCTTTTTCCACCTCTATGTACTGATTTTAAGAAAAAAAATTACATCAAAGGAGCCTGCAGGGGCTAATCTTATAGAACTTTTTTAATTAACCTGAAAAACTTGTATAATTAAAGACAGTATTTGAAGTTGCATGTGTAGGGGGCGGTGTTGGGATTTTCCCAAGTTAAATGCTCTTTGAAAAAGGAAAAGAAAAAGGAGTAGATTTAATTGCATTAGTTTTGCATTGGATTTGGGTTGGTTCGGTGGAACTAGAGTAAATGGGTGATGCAAGTTCCAAGGAAATTAGTTGCTGAGATGCTCGGGAATTCCGAATGAATTTAGTTCAGGCCATTATTTGTATCTTTAAAAGGGCCTTGCATGTGTACATGAGACAGTGTGCTGTGCGTGAGGAAAAGAAAGAAAACAAAGCATATGTGTGCCGTGTGTGTTGGTTTTGAGAGAGAGATCAAGTGTAATGTGAGAGAAATTGTGTGAGATTTGGTGAGTGTGTGAGAGATAAAAATACAAGTGAGTGTGAGCTTGGGTTAGGTATTTTTATCTCATTGTAATTCATCCAATATAGTGAAAAGTTCTCTCTCCCGTGGATGTACTCGACTTCGGGGAACCACGTAAAATCGTTTGTGTTCTTTGTTTCGGTTTATTTGTGCGTGTGTAAGCCTCATCATTCGCCCCATGGGCCCGAAGCCCGCTAGGCCCGCCGGGCTTTACCCAAGCCCGACAAATGTGCGCGCTAGCCCAGCCCGAATTTCCCATGGGCTGGGCTTGGGCCTAAATATTTTCTTGCTAGCCCGCCCGGTGTGGGCGTTCGAGCATTGAGAGGACCTTTCCCTAGTACGAGAGGACCGGGAAGGACGCACCTCTGGTGTACCAGTTATCGTGCCCACGGTAAACGCTGGGTAGCCAAGTGCGGAGCGGATAACTGCTGAAAGCATCTAAGTAGTAAGCCCACCCCAAGATGAGTGCTCTCCGATTCCGGCTTCCCCAGAGCCTCCGGTAGCACAGCCGAGACAGCGACGGGTTCTCTGCCCCTGCGGGGATGGAGCGACAGAAGTATTAATATTTTCTTGCTGGCCCGCCCGCCCGTCCGCCCAGCCCGGCAGCCCGCCCGTCCGCCCAGCCCGGCAGCCCAAGATACAACCCGCCCAGTAGCCCATTTGTGTTGATGCACCAAAAAGTTAACATGATTGGTACACACTTGATTATTTTCTACCCACAACATCACATGTTCTACTTCTGATGAATCTGTGAAAAAAGTAAACATTTACAAGTCACTATGACTTGTCACTATGGAAAAAAGTGTAACAAATTCCACCGTTGGATTTGTAAAACAACATCTACAAGTCTACAACAGCAAAAGCTAAAAAACAAAAAAGAAACAAACAAGGAACATTTTACTGGAAAAAGATGGAACATTTTACTGGACCATTGACCAAATGAACATTTTACTCTCTATCCCTAGGCAACGACTGACTAGTCATTGTGCATTTGTGCTTTATTAAACAGCATTATTGGACTTGAGAAAAACAGTTCCTTTGGGTGGCCTAATATGGTAAAGATTAAACAGCATTATTGGAATTAAGCATTAGAGAAATAAAAATAAAAACTCATATTTGAACTCAAATATGAACACCAAGTTTCCAACTTCCAAGATCATGTAAACCTACCGCAAATGGCCCGCCCAAATGGCCCAACCCAGCCCGCCCGAAAGCTGGCCCACCCGCCCGCCCACCCTGCCCGACTTGGATAAGCCCGTGGGCGGGCCTGGGCTTTACCTTTTGAGAAATAGCCCGGCCAGCTAAAAAAAAGCCCGATAAGCCCGGCCCATGGGCGGGCTTGGGCTTGAAGTTCGCTGGCTGGCCCGGCCCGGCCCGATGATGAGGCTTATGCGTGTGGGTGTGTTTGTTTGGGTCGATCCATAAGGACCATAAGGTTTGAAGCTTTTAAGTTGAATGTGAGAGTTGCTTTTCTAACTCTCATTTTCACTGTATACATTCCTTTCAATCATTTTTATACACGGTTTATGTGTACCATTTTTCTTTCATCTGGGATTTTTCGTATGAAAAAAGTAAACAAATAAAGTCCAATAGCCAATAGTATTCTTATTCTTACTGTATTAAGTAGTCTATAATATGTGATAGTAATTGATAAGATTTGTTTAATAGGTAATTATTTACGTAACTCGTACTCAAGATTGGTATATATGTAAATTCCTATATATATACATAGAGCGTGTATGTCATATGTATTATGGGGTACGGGGAGAGAATGGGGCGGGTATATATGGAGCTGGGATGGAGTGGGAATAACAAAATTATACCCTCTCCATATCCGAGCGTATTTTCGTTAAATCCCTAAATACCCGATAATATATATAAAGAATTGTTATAGGGTCTATTATAGCTTTTTATAACACCTCTAGTCCACCTAATGTTTTCATAACATCTCTAATCCACCAAACCACTTTTTTTATTCTCTTAGGTCCATTCTATTTTTTTACTAGACAAATGTACCCTTACATTAAATTTAATACATAATATACATTTGCTGGAAAAGTCGTCGGCGCCGGAAAGTCGCCGGGAAATTGGAGTTCGCCGGAAATCATGCCGGCGTCGGAAGTCGCCGGAAAATTGACCGGCGCAGATGTGGTTATCTAAACTATGTCATTTTAAAAACAAAGCTACTTAGGATCAGATGTGGTTATCTTGACTCGCAAGAGGTGGTTATCTGTACTCATAAGATGTGGTTATCTAGGCATATTTTTGTTTAAAAAACTTACTTGGGATCAAGTCCTCAACCACCCAAGCACTACAAGGTAGGAGCACAAACCCTCTGCTTTTAACATAAAAATTTTACTGAAAATTGAATAAAACAAAAAAACAACTTTTTCAAAATGGAGGTGGTTATCTAAACTCATAAGAGGTGGTTATCTGAACTCATAAGAGGTGGTTATCTGAACTAATAAAACAGAGTACATTCATCACAAACTCATCCAAACAACAGAAAAATGTAGAATCGCAATATTAAGTAGTACTAGAAAGCAAAGAAGTAGATATAGATCTAGAATTCCAATCAAATCCAGACTAAGAACACCAATCCATAACAGATACGACTACTATATCGTATATACTCTACTACCATAACCGATAGTCACAAACTCATCAAAATCACTAGAAAGTAGAATCGAAAATGTGATGCAGTACTAGAAACCAATGAAGTAAACATAGATATAGAATTCGAAACAAAATTCGTATTAAGAAAACCAATCCATAGGATGTGATTATCTGGACGCTATTTAAGATAACAGCATTTCAAAATGGATAATATCTTCTTTTTCTTCTTAATAAGACGGCGGCAGTGGTAGCGTCTTCATTTTTTAAACCGGCGTTGGAGGTTCGGATGGCGATCGGTTCCAGTGGTGGTGATGGCGATCGGCGGGGGTGGTGGTTCGGGATCTGATCCTAAAACGCCGGTTGTAGTGAACGGCGACGATGGTGGTAGTGTTGGCGATCGATTCCGGTGGCGGTGATGACGATCAATTCTGGTGGTGGTGATGGCGATCGGTTCTGGTGATCGGCGAGGGAAGAATGCGACGAAGAGAAGTCGGATGGCGATCGGTTCCAGTGGTGGTGATGGCGATCGGCGGGGGTGGTGGTTCTGGATCTGATCCTGAAACGCCGGTTGCAGTGCACGGCGACGATGGTGGTAATGATGGCGATCGATTCCGGTGGCGGTGATGGCGATCGGTTCTGGTAATCGGCGAGGGAAGAAGGCGACGAAGAGAAGTCGAGAGGGTCGGAAGAAACAAATGTGTTTTTAGAGAGAGAGGGATGTGAAGGGACAGGGGAGAAGTTTGAGTCTGGAGGGGTATTGTTGTATTTTAGATGCATGAGTGGATTGGATGTCTTAGGAAAAAGTCATGTGGACTACAAGTGTTAGGAAATAGTTATAGTGGACCCTATAGCAACTCTCCCTAATATATATTGGGAAATATTTTGGATAAATCTCACTTCTATATTAGCGGGGCGAGTATGTATCGGTTTGAGGGGAAATTGTCGTCCCAACGCCCTAAAACTTGAAAGGTTAATCAATGTTAAGCACCTGTAGGTGGGCCTTATACCTAGAAAAACCTTTCTAGGGAGAATTCACATGGTGAGACGTGACTAAAGCATGCAATTTTGGACTATCACCTGAAGTATTGACGTTTCCAACTTTCCATGTTTGGTCGGCCTTAATAATGTTCCTGGTTGACACATGGTAGTGCCAGTCTAACTTCCTACCTCAGTGTCTTAGTTTTTATTGGATCTTCAAATTAGTCCAATTATTACTCCGACCAAGCTGAAGTCTGGGGAAAAGTAGAAAATATTTTTATTCTATTTTCAAGCTACAAAATAATTGGAGGGAGAAATCACATTTATCAAAGTCAGACGAAAATGGCATGGAAATGGGTCGGGCTGGCACGGACACGACACGGAACCTTTAAACGGGGCAAGGCATGGCATGAGGACTGCAAAGCACAGTCTTAGACGAGTACGGCATGGAAGTGGGATGGGCAAGGCACAACACAGCCGGTTCTAGAAAGGCACGGCATGGGCACGACACTATAAATATTGATTTTTAATGTACCAAAGAAATAATTTTTAATTTTATTAAATAAATTGATTCGCTACATCATTAATTCTAGAAAACAAAAATCAGTACTCTAAAAATACCGCTATTTTAATTAAAATTAGTACTACATAAAAAATCAATTTAATAATTTTTTGTTTTAAAACTGTATAAATAAGAATATACATTGATATAGTTGTTACTGAAAAAAAAATTTCCCGACGAAACTTGGATAGAGATGTGCGGGCACGACACGATTTAAGTAAATGGGCCAGCATGATTGAAAAACGGCATCGCACAACCAAGAATGGCAATTGGGAGAGTGGGGCGGGTTTTGCCATAGATACCCCAACACCAACCTGACTGGGTAATGGATGGGTACCCCGTGCCCCGCCCCCATCAGGTAATGGATTTTCCACTCTCCTCTGCTCCACTCCACTCTTATTTTTAGTTACATATTAAGAAAATATTGTTTTGACTCCAAAATTGGTGAACAATAATAAAAGTTCACGAAATAACCATTATGACTTAACCAACGTATTCTATCTAGAAGGAAAATGAAAAATAATTGATATCTAAATTGGGATTTTAAATTTTACGTACAAAAAATACCCCGACCTCATACCCTAAAATTTTTCTATTGACACTCCCTTTTTTGTTTCTATTAGATAAAGTTTCTAAAACACCCTTGCACTTTATAATTTAACTTTCCTCGTATTTTCGAAATGACTAAAATAACCCTTATATCTCGAGCAAAAAAAAAACACTCCCAGGATTAATTTAGGGGAGAGGAGTTCTCCTCACTTTCCTCTTCTACTGAGTCTTCAGTGTTCATCTCCCATCACTTTCGTCTCTTCCACAATTGTCCTTCTTCACCCCTTTCCTTTTTGTTTATCATTTTATACTCTCTTCCCAATACTCTTTTTTACAAGTTTACAATGGATGGTGATGGGGAAGGCATCTAAGCTTTGCAACCAACAATGGAATTTACAAATGATGAAGATATTTCCGAGTTGAACAATATATTAAATCTCACCACCACAAGCAACATTGAAGAAATATCATAGCTCTAGGTAATTTTCCAAACCGCGTAAAATTTTGGTCTAGGTGTTCAATTTGTGTGTGTATTTATTCGGGGTTAATGGACCCAACAAACTTAAGCTTTTAATGAGTGGTACTCTCTTCGTATTTGTTTTTTGATAACTCAGGTTTCCGAATTAGTTTACGCTCACCTTAGCTAATACTCCCTATTTTTATGATTACACTACACTAACTAAACCAATTGAGACCCTGGCTCTAGTGCAGTCCATGTGGTGCATATACATAGTCATGTTTGTGTAAGTTTGTGCTTCGATCACACTCGCGATCGAAAAAATGTTAGATAACTTGGGACTATGGAGAGTTTTTTCCACCCGTATCTACTGATTTTAAGGGGAAAAAATTACATCAAAGGAAAATGCAGGGACTAATCTTATAGAACTTTTCTAAATTAACTTTAAAAATGTGTACAGACCCGGATACCCGCTAGCATCACCTTGGGTCCACCCCTGATGGCGGTCTACTTCACCTCAGACAACCAAAAAAGTATACTAATACTAAGTTGAATTGTATAATGAGAGTTGGTTTTCTAACTCTCATTTTCATTCTTTCATCTAGGATTATTTCGTATGAAAAAGTAAACAAATAAAGTCCAACAACCAATAGTATACAAGTTCACATGAATAAATTACTGAAAATTCTATTTTCCTATCCAATCCTATTGCAAGCAAATAATACAAGAACAACTACGAACACTTGATATATGTGAAAAACCCCAAATAGGGTAAAAACCACAGGAATGAATCAAAACACTAAAAATAACATTGTGCCGTACTTACAAACTACCTTAATAAACAATCGTGAATCCTCACTGACTGACCAAAAGACGATTGCCGAATCCTCGTTCACCGCACCAAATGTTTGATTGCCAAACGCACCAAACCACTCAAGCCCTCCAAGATCAGTGCTGCTCCAAGATACTTCCAGAAATCTAAAATAATAAAAGCCCAAAGCTCGATTTCTTTTTGTTTCAACTGTGACCATTGTGTTGTCACCCGTGACCAAGCCGCAGCACTCGTCTTTCTCTTCTAGCGCGTGCTCATCTTTTTCTACTGTCATCATTCCTTGTTGAGGAAGAATATTCTTAGTTATAAAATCTCTGCAATTTGATTAGGCCCCAAACTTTTCAATTTGATTACGCTCCATATTATTCCCGTGCAGTCCCTTCCAAATATTGGAGCCCATCAAAATTAATGCCATACACTTTGATTGACTACACACTCAGAGCATCTCCAATGGTGGGTGCCATTTTTTGGGTGCCAAACCCAAATTTGGCACCCACAAACCCAAATTTGGCACTCCAATAGTATTTTTTTGGCCACCCTGCTCCAGTGGTGTGGGTGCCAAAATTTGGCACCCTTCCTCAATTACCTTCCAACAACTAATTCTCAACTAACTTTTAAATTTCCTAGTAATAATTTATATACTTTAACGATTGTTTAACTATCTCCTAATCACGATATTAATTAATTAACTTTCTACCACAACTAATGACGATTTTAATTAACTAACTAACTTTCTACCCCAACTAACTTTCCCTACCTAACTTTCTACCCACCTACCTTTCCCTACCTAACTTATTTGCTTCACCTAATTTTTTAAAAGGCTATATATACTATCATACACCTTGCTGAATAAAAAACACACAAAACAATGAGTAAACTTAAAAAAGCAGTTCTTGGAGGAGATTTTGACTCTTCTTCTGATGACGATGATGATCGTAGAAGAAATTTTTTCTCTACGGTGGCAATGGAGTACCACAGAATGGAAACAGAACAATCAAACCATCAAAGCAAACATGGTGGCTCTTCAATCGGCCGCCAACACATCCCTCGAAATAGAGTCGGCGCGAACGAGCAGCTCATGAGAGATTACTTTGCTGAAGATCCACTCTTCCCTCCCAACTTGTTTCGAAGGCGGTTTCGCATGAATCGCGACTTGTTTCTTCGCATCCTCAACACTGTCCAACAACATGACGACTACTTTGTTCAAAAAGTAGACGCAGCAGGATATCTCGGCTTATCTGGACACCAGAAAATGACTGCAGCGTTTAAGATG
Organism: Vaccinium vitis-idaea; assembly: GCA_963854785.1. Taxonomy (NCBI): domain Eukaryota; kingdom Viridiplantae; phylum Streptophyta; class Magnoliopsida; order Ericales; family Ericaceae; genus Vaccinium; species Vaccinium vitis-idaea. The sequence continues at coordinate 6,229,596 of OY978215.1, read as the reverse complement.
CTTGAATACGGCATGCCTGCCGACTCCATTGATGATTATTTGAAAATCGGTGAAAGCACAACAATTGAATCTTTAAAGAGATTCACTCGAGCGATCGTCAACATCTACGGAGAGGAGTATCTTCGATCCCCAAATGAAGCAGATGTCGCCAGACTTCTACAAGAGGGGGAGAGTCGTGGATTTCCAGGTATGTTGGGAAGTTTAGATTGCATGCATTGGGAATGGAAAAATTGTCCAACCGGGTGGCATGGTCAATTTACTGGACATGTCAATAAACCTACAATCATTCTTGAGGCTGTTGCCTCTTATGACTTGTGGATATGGCATGCTTTTTTCGGGATGCCTGGGTCCCTTAATGATATCAATGTTCTCGATCGATCCGATCTTTTCTCCGCCCTTGCTGCAGGGCGTGCCCCTCCTGCCAACTATACTGTCAATGGACACCAATACAACATGGGATACTATCTTGCTGATGGTATATATCCCAAATGGGCAACTATTGTTCAGACAATTTCTAAACCTGATAATCCGAAGAAACGATTATTTGCAAGGAGGCAGGAGTCATGTCGAAAAGACGTTGAAAGGGCATTTGGTGTGATTCAATCACGATTCGGCATTGTGCGAGGACCAGCTCGATTTTGGTATCAGGAAGATCTGACTTACATCATGAAGACGTGCATTATCCTACACAATATGATTATTGAAGATGAGCGTGATAATCAACCAGCCCCTGTGCCATGCTCATTTCAAGTGTCAAGAGCGTGTACACCTATATTTGCTGAATTTCTTGCTCGTCGCCAAACAATCCAATCGTCTGCAACCCATCATGCACTCCGCAATGACCTCATTGAACACTTGTGGGATCTAGCTGGAGAACAGGAATAAAGTATTTGTGTAATGGTGTGTTAGTAGTAGTTGTTGTCATTCAATAATGGTTAATGTGTAATGGTGTGTCAGTAGTAGTCGTGGTAGTAGTTAGTGAGTAATGGGTGTCAGTAGTACTTGTTGTAGTAGTTGTTGTATTTGAATTAAAGTTCTAGTACGGTAAAGACTGTTGTTGCATAATAAAGACTCTTGCATTTCAATAGAAATTCATAAAATAAAATACAAAGACTAAAAAAAAATACAAAGACTCTTGCATACTACTAACTTAAAGTCTCTGGCATACTAAACAAGCATTACAAATCAAAATCATCTGGAGGAAGAGGACGGTAACAATCAGCCCGTGCCATAATTTTTGCCATAACTTCATTCTTGCGCATAGAGTAATAAGCTTGTGCTTGAGGATCCATGCCAGAGATGTCCATTGACATGATGGCATCGTCTTCTTTTTTCTCTTCCATTTTCTGCATCTCTTCAAGTACTCGAACCTTTCTTTCAGCTAGTTCCTTCTTCTCTTTATCAATTTCCTCATTATGTGTATTAAATTGCTCCATCAAATTGCAAAATCTAGAGTTAACACCATCTGCTACTTTTTGTTTGCTGCGTGATTCTTTCTCAGCTTTCCTCCCTCTAATCCTCTTCCTCGGTGAATCAACACTACCTCCACTAGTAGCTTGATCGCAGCTCATATCAACGAATGTCTCAGGAATCGAGGAAGAAGTAGGGGATTGGAATGCAGACTCCATACTTTGTGAGTTTCTGGTTGTGGTAGGAGGCTCCTGCCACTTCGGACATTGTTGCAAAATTTCCCAGCAATGATCGAAACGAAATTCCATTTTTTCAATTTGCAAATATAATTCTTTGGCTTGCCGAATCTACATATGTTAGTCACAAAAAAATAATAATAAGAAACATGACCAAAAAAAAAAAAACTAATTACAAATAAACTTTAACAAATCAAATAAGTCTCACCACATCAGCTTCAACAACTCCACTTTGATGCAGATTTTCTACTTGCGTTAGACACCCACGGTATTTGCTACAACACTTACTGATTGTCCGCCAACGACTTTCGATAGACGATGGCGACCTTGTTGTATCATTAGTCGAACCAACATAATTATCAAAAATTCGCTTCCAAAAAACAGATTGGGCTTGCGAATTACCTATGATCGGATCTTGAGTAATACTTAACCAAGCATTACAAATCGCAACATCTTCTGCTTTTGAAAACGCCTTTCCTCTCTTTGTAGTTTGTTTGTATGAAGGATCCATGATTTTTGGGTATGAGAAACTCAACAAAACTAATCAATTTATAGATAATTTGATTATTACCGTTAGCAATAAAAAAAAAAGGGACAAACGGATACTTTTCCTACCGTTGGTTGAAATCTCAACGGTCAAAACATGAGCACAATGGTCAAATGACCACATAGGATAATTTTCCCTTGGTTCCTATTCATTGTTTTCATCGCATGTGGATCTGGAAAGATCATTTCCGATCTTCTTCATTTCTTTCCCAGAGCAACGAACAGAAAACTCTAAAAAAATCAAACCGACTCTCTCCGGCAAATCTATCTCGTCTCCCTCCGTCTCTCTCTCTCTCTCTCTCTCTCTCTCTCTCACGCACACACTCGGAGAGATCTCTCTCACCAATCTCTATTATCCCCTGCACTCCGGCAAGTTTCCAGAGTTACAGTCCGGCGACTTTTGTGAGTGAAAATCGTTGTTTGGAGTCCAACAATCCGGTATGTTTCTTGTCTCCAAATTAATTTTGATTTCTAAAAGAAATACAAATTTTTTTGGTTTTTTCTTGTGAATCTGAAATCAGATTTTGTTTAACAGATTTTTTGGGGGTTTTGGTTGTTGAAAATGGAGGGGAAATGATGATGTGGATCAAATGGCTGGAGCCATTTCCTCAGCCAAATTTGGCCAGAGAAATGGCTGGGGCCATTTTTGGCTCCCACATATGGCATGCCATTGGAGGCCCTGAAAATGGCTTGGGGTGCCAAAAATGGGTATGGCACCCCATATGGCACCCCATTGGAGATGCTCTCACGTGTTATAACTATAAGACACATTTAATTTCTTCCCCAATAAGGCACATTTAATTTCTTCCACAACATATACAGTCACTCTAAAATAAAATAAGAAAAAGAAATTACTAATGTAATGAGAGAGGATACACGTAGATATGTGTTTTTTAAATGAAAGTGTCAACCAAACAAGGGAGCTCGGCCTGTGAAACTTACAATTACTACAATGGAGTGAATGTGGTTTACAAAAAGAAAACGAGAGTGTAAAAAAAATTACCTTTTGGTCAGTCATTCAATTATTAAAACTATAAAAAATATTAAAGTGAAGTCAGGATGGCCGAGTGGTCTAAGGCGCCAGACTCAAGTTCTGGTCCTCGTGAGAGGGCGTGGGTTCAAATCCCACTTCTGACATATTATAAACCCTAAGTACTTTTTTTGGACGGTTTTTTTTTTTCCCTCTGTTTCGTGCTATTGCTTGCCCACAAATTATGGGCCATGGAGCCCAAGATAGTTTGAAACACAGGAAGAGGAGTTCTAAACCATGATTGGGCTTACTTCAACATGGGCTTTTTTACAGACTACCAGAACTCCCAACTCTTGAAGGAAGATGGAATATCCAATCACAATGGTTTCTGCTTTTTGACAATATCTATGATGTATCCCCAACCAAACAGGATGAGACTAATCCACTTAGGGCCGGACGCAGCGAACCAACACCCACGGAAAGCAACGTTGGTGACCCAATTTTGTTCGTTTAGAGGAGATGCCCCGACGCTGCACGGCAATTAACAATTGATGCTATTGAAAGACTACCAACAAACAAAAAATTGACGGGATTCCCTTCACAAAACTGAGCCTTGGGTTCTAGGTTTGCATAGGCTCTCTAAAGGGGTTCAAGGGACCTAATTCTAACGAGATTCTACTTCTAATAACTAGCGACTAGCATTGCAACAGCTAGGTCAAGTATCTCGCTGGGTTCAAAAAATACACTGAAAAAAAAATTAAATTTAGATATGAATAAAATTTTCTAAGTATTATTAGCGTTGGATTACTCGTGCAAGATTAAAATAAATCTTTTCAACTAAATTTGAACCAAATTGTTATAGCCCTAACAAAACAAAACAAGCCTGCCCAATTATAAGAGCTCATATATAATAAACATTTAAGTAAGAAAAATGGTTGTCTGGCATTTGGTTTTATGTGGAAACACTAAAAAATTGAAAGGAATCAAACGACTTCTTCTCTCTCCCCATCTCTCTCTCAGCAAACAAAAAACAACTTAAAAGAAGAAGAAATCAAGAATCTCTTTGCATATTACAAAATATGAAATATACTTGGGCTATTGATTAAAAGTATCTAGTTTGCTTACTTAAAAATTCATTTCTCTTAGTGTAATACAATAATGGTATCAGTGTATCAATTAACTTAACAATTTTGGCAACATGCTTAATTGTGTTGATACTGAAGCTATAATTCACCGCTTTCAAAACATGAAGCCTCGTGGTAGGGGGATGCTAGAGAGCACTCTCTGGAGAGCGGCCCTAGTGTGCGGCATTAGGGCCATCAGATGTGTTTTTAAAGGCTCGGATTTCATCTTGGCACTTTGTTGATCTGAGCATTCGAGCCATCCATTGTCAAGGTGAAATCCGAGCCGTTAAAAACACATCTGACGGCCTTGATGCTGCACACTAAGGCTGCTCTCCGGCACTCCCGGGTCCGAAGTATCTTTTTGTCAAACGATGTAATGTGTGTGTACGTGTGTGTGTGTGTGTGTGTGTGTGTGTGTAGTTCTTTTGCCTAGTTAGAGTCTTTTCTTTTTTTTTAGCATACAGCTTTTTATCGTAGACAAGTCATGTATTTTTGTCATCACTAGATGAAAATCATGGAGCCACCCCTGCTTCGAATGCATATGTAAACATCCTAATTCTATATCAGTGGGACAAGGTACATTATTGATCTTGTTCTCCTACGGCTCGAGTACATCCTACTTATTTCCACCACAAATCAACCAATTTAGGTATCGGAGAGTGATAGTTGGCATCACACCAGTATCTGATTCTTATTCGCAAGTCCGGCGACCGAGGGCATCCAAGACCTATTCCTCACAATACATCTCAGAAACATGAGATGTAGCAATGGTGATTCTAGGGGTGCAACCCGCAAATATAGAAATAGTCAATATATACACACAAGATAATTTCATTATTAGTTCCCAATTAAACAGGACATAGGGGTGTTTTGACTAAATAATTGAGCCAGATTATTTTTGCTTTTATTAAAAAAAAAAATGCATTTGTTACTTTCGCGTCGATTTTTTGTGGACATTGGTTCGTCTCGATAAGAGGAATTTAAAAATTAAAAAAAAAATGAACAAACCTTTAAAAAGTCCACTAAAAAAAATAATCCAAAGAGGACAGATTTTTTGGATTATTTTTATCTTTATACACAAAAAAATTGTTTTTCTTAATAATTATTTACTTTTTATATTCTTCTCGTCAAAGACGTTCAATGGTATACAAAAATTAGCGCAAAACGAAAAAGTACGAAAAATGAACAAAGGAAAAAAATAATTCGGATCAGTTATTTAGCCAAAACATGAAAAACTTTCTTTTTCCTTAGAAGGTGTATTTTAAAGTGGATGGGGACCCAATGTCACAACAACTGAAAAGCTGGATGGAGTTGGGAGTATCCGTTACCCCAGTTGGATATGTGTAACCCCATTGCGTTGAAAAAAAATGAAGCAAAACACAACAAAAATCTCACCTCACTGAAAACAAGCTGGCCGGTGGTTCTTGATGGTTCTTGAAACCAAATTGTATGCATAAAATATGGGTGGAAAAGGTGTTTTTAAATTGAATTGATGTCGAGGGTCACTTCTTTGAAACCAAATTGGAGACACAGAACGTGTGGGTGAGCTCCAAAGGTAACGTGGCACAGCTCCCACCACCATTTTTGTCATTTTTGCTTTCACACATGGGTTCAGATACTGTATTGTTCCCATAAGAGCAAAGTCCAATTATGGTAAATTTGCAAATAGGCCACTCATTTATTTTGGCCATTCATAAATAGTTTCATCCATTTTCCCAGTCATTTTCACTCAGAAATGACACAAAAAAATGGAGCCATTCTTTATACGTCACCGTAAATGGAGAATGGTAGTTAACGAAAATTAGTTGGAAAAAGATACATGAGAGGAATTATTAAGGAGCATGCAAAAAAGGAAGCGAGTGGAGAGATGCAAGGAGTGGCTTAGAGGGACGGTCTAAATAGGAATAGAGACGGATGCAATCATACCAATACTAATGCACTGAATTTATTAGACTTCGCAATTAAGCATGTTTGAACGAGAGTTGTACTAGAATGGATGACTCCTGAAAAGTCCTCGCGCTGCACCCGTTTTGGCAGTTCAAAACCAACGGGGAAGAGAGACAAAGCAATATATTCTGATGTGCATTTTTCGTATCCTAAAAAATAAAAAAAAAAAGTGCAAACCTCTCTCTCTCTCTCTCTCTCACTTATTTGTACACAAATTACATATATGACCGCGTACAAAACATGTAGACAACAAGAAGATGCAACATATATGCACGTGACAGGAGTACAATGTGGATCATTACTCAAGGAGTACACACATGGAAATCTTTTTCTTTCAATTTCAAGAAAACAATCTTTATTTGACGAAAACCATAAATCAAATACGCCCTCAGTTTCAAAAAGTGATGCAGAATGGAGATAATCTATAGTTTAAAGAAATAGTATATTTAGTTTTAATTTTTTCCTGTCATAAATTATACTAGAAGATTCCTTTTAAGTGCCGACTATTTAGGCAAGTTTCTTTTATTTTCTACTAATCAAGTTTAGGAGTAGGTGGAGCTAATGCCAAAACCGTTTTTGTTTGTTCCAAAACCGTTTTTGTTTGTGCCAAAATTGCAGTGCTTAAAAACCCAGTACCATGTGTAAGGTACAAGTCTTTTATGCACTACAGTTTTGGCACAAACAAAAATGGTTTTGGCATTATCATTTCCCGGACAATATCTTATCTTTTAACAATTAACGATTCACCGGGATTCTGCTTCCTGTTTTGCTGATTCTTTTTTGGTCTTAGTTTTCTTGTATAACAAGGAGTTGTAGGTAGTTGAGTATTATTGGATGAAAAAGAGTCTAGAGTGCGTTGCTCTAAACCTATCAAGTTTGTGTTCGATTTTTACACGTTTTTTCTATAGTTCATAAGGCGCTCGGAATCAGTTAGTATCAGAGCATTGAGTTCCAATCCTGCCTATGGGCGGAGGACGTGTTGGAGGTCGAGCGAGACGAGGTGATTGTACTGCTAGTATGGAGGATATCTACGAAAGAGATGACGTAGCGCAGGAGGCGCGGACAGAGGTGCAGTTCCAGCAATTAGAACAGCACTTGTCGGATGCAATTACCACTTTAACCGACCAGGTTCTTACCCTAACTATTGGGGGGAATCCACCTCACCATCGTCCGTATAATCGGCGGCCTCGAAAGGAGGATAGGAGTACGAAAGGTGAAGCGGCTGAAAACTATTTTGCTGTAAGGGTGACCGGTGCCAGCAGGACTGGCGGTGGTGGTTACTATCGGCCATAGGGAAAAGGCCAGGAAGTCATGGTTGAACACCGTGAATTCCGTCAAGGGGAAGTTGGTTTGAAGATCGACTTTCCTAAGTTTCAGGGGTTATGACACCAAAAAACATCTTAGAGGTTGATGCGATGGATGATGCTACATTTGGCTGGCCAAATTTTTTACGAGGTCACTTAGAAACATACTTCAAAATTAATTAATGGATTGGATTGTTTATGTGAAACCTCGAAGTGGACCCTACGTTGCAACCCATACTCACAGATTTGTGTGCGTAAACGATTTTTCGTCAAAAAAAGGTGATGTTAACGATTGGACCAAATGAATTGCATTCAAATAGCTTAGGGCATAAATTTGTGATTGTCATAGTTTAGGGACGAAGCTGAAAAATCCACCATTTTTTTTCTTTTTTCTTTTTTTTTCTTCCGACACTCTGGATGATTGAGGAATGGCAGCCATACTCTCAGCCAGTAAAGCTATCATGGGGTCCCACATCCCTTATCTCAATTCTCAATCACTGTCGGGGTAGGAGCATTGTTTTATAGGTCTTGCTTATGACTTCGATTTTAATACACAAATTGACGGATAAAAATACATTTTAAGGCACAAATTCACGAATGAAGTGGGCTCTATATTGCAATCTGTATAAATGATTTTTGGTTCAAAAAAAAAGTAGATGCCGTTAACGATTTGACCAAATGATTTTTTATTACATATTCAACGGACCAGAATAACAAAGTAAGCTTCTATCAATCCTAAAAAAAGGAAAAAATAATGTATGAAGACAATCAATTATTCAAACTGAATGTACAGAGAAAAGAGTCCCACGAAACAGCATCACCATTGGAAGAATCTGTGAAAAAAGATTTCAACAGCCTTTCAAAAAGAGCAAATGCAAATCATACAGCCAATTCCCAATCATGGTGTTATGGAAATGGCTCATTGGTGTTACGGAGATCAATTTTGTTTACCTACCTTAATGGTCGGCGAACTATAGTTTTGAGTAGGTTATATTACTTCAATTCAATGCTTAAAGTAGATTGTATTGTGCGACGAAACCGAGAAGCTAGAATCCCGACGGATCAGTCGAGTAAGAGCATCACTAGTGGTATACTCAAACACAAAAATACTCAAAGATGAGTATTTTGATACACAAAAGAGGCTCACAATGGTATTTGGATAAATACTCAAAGTTAACAACATTTGTTACAAATACTCAACTTTTGGCATTTGGATACTCAAAACTACCAATCTTTCTCAATAACCAAACCTCAATAACCAAATTTTGGGGACCACGCCGTATCAAAAGTAACAACATTCTCTCTCCATTTTTCAAATACTTAATTCAAAACTCAATTTTTTTGCACTTTCTCCCAAAAATTGAAATTATCAATTTTTAATCTTTACCAAAATATGTTCAAGATTGATCTCATTTTAAACGTATTGTGAATATCTTTTAAATGGTAATAATATTATAAAAAAATATATGTACAAATTTAAAGTTGTGCCCATTTTATGAATAAAAATAGAGTGAATAGTACTTTTTTTTATTATGGACACAAATGAACCATTGTAGAAGAATAGATACTCAAACTTATAAACCCATAAAATGAATACTCAAAATGTGATGTGGCAATATTTGAGTATCCATATTTGAGTATACCACTAGTGATGCTCTAAGAGCTCAACAACAAGTAAGGTACTTAAAAAACCTTAAAGGCTACTAAAAGCTTATTGGGTCGTTAACTTTAAGGCCTTCGGATAAGATAAAGTTCGGCAAGCATTGATTCGAATTTCCAATTATCAAAAGTTTAGGGAAACGGGGGGTGTTGCGCAGCATGCTGTGGGGCGGATTCCGGCGCCGCGCTGGCATCATTCCGAAGATCGGAGACGTCCACCGCGTAGAGCTCGTTGAGTACTACAAGTGTACCAAAAATTAACTCGATCGGATATCGTTAAGTGACTCATCCGAACACATATAAGTTGAAAAAAAATTTGAACACATATATCTTGAAACACTGGATGAAAACCATAGAACCCATTTTTTTCAAGCTATTTGTGTTCCGATGAGGCACTTAACGATATCCGATTTAGTTATTTTTTTTAGTATACCTGTAGTACTCGACGAGCTCTACGCGGTGGACGTCTCCGATTGTCGGGATGATGCCAGCGCGGCGCCAAAATTGGCCGCAGAGCACACTGCGCAGCACCTTCCCCAATTCCATTAGATAGAGAGTTTTCACACAAATAAAATGGGTGAACAAGATAATTCTGTTTTGTGAATACCATTTGCAAATGAATGACCCACAAAATATCAGTACAAATCTAGTCATTCAAATGCCTCTGTCACTACACAGAGACAAGTAATTAAGGTTTGGGACCCATGATACGAAACTTCCTGTGTGTTGAAATATGCAGTCTCCCATTGATTAGCAGAAGTACAAAAAACCCATCCCAAATTGCATTCCAAGGGCAATAGGGTTCCCTAGGTCATTTGAGATAGATAGGGTCTAGAACTTGGCAAGAAATTATGCTTGCCCAAAGATGAATCAACATAGAAAAGGTTGAGGAGAGAAAATTGATATCAAGACTAAAGACTTAAGGTGCAAAGGTTTCCAAAAATGGAACTACAGCAATTACTAGTTGAGGCTTTTTTTTTATTTCCATGGGTAGTGGAGGAAAATGAAAGGGGAAAAAAAAAAAAAAAAAAAAAAGAGGGAAAAGAGAAGGAAAAACTAGTTTTCTAACTTCTCAAGTTTATTGGTTGGATAATTTAACATTCAATTATTTTTGGAATTCACCAGATATCCACAGCGAATATTGATGTTTCTCAACCTATTTTCAAGGGCTCAAGTCTCTATTTCCTTGAAAAATACTAGAAAATATTGTCACACTTACTCAAGTACTTCACCAATTCATCTTTTTCGGCACCGTTAACTCGTTACCTTTTTTAATTGGGGCACTTGACTTAACGATTATGTGGTCACACTTAAGTACGGTGAGGTTGTGTATGTAGAAAAAATTGATACCTTGTTAGGGATTCGGAAGGAACTTGGGGTAATACAAATTCTTTTACCATATGACCGAAAAAAGGGGGGTGGAAATATTTTGTTACTCTCTCTTCCTATAGATATTTCCATGGAAGCAAGCCAATGGCATGAAATTACAATGGTCCATACACTTAAACACGGACAAAGGGTCATTGTAGTGCCCAACCTGAGTTGTCCGTTAAGCAATTAATGGTCCAAATTAGTTCACATGTAGGTAAACATCTTACATATGGGATAGTATTTGAAGTCTGAATCATTGAAAACACCTATGCACGGCTCAGATTGGGTACTATAGAGACCCTGGTTCACTGGGTGGCAGTTTTGTCAATGAGGATTTTATCCATTTTGCTTATTATTCCTGCTATTTTTATTTATACAAAAAGAAAATACATAAAAACCTGTTTCTCATCAAAAGAGGAAAATATTTGGGGATTGTAATAGATATCTAGAAAATCAGACATGGCATAAAAAGGTAGAATAAAAAATAAAAACAAAATCTTGAAAAGGAGCTGAATGTAAAAGTCAGATGAATTTCACTCCTTGTGCATTGATAAAGTTAGCTCAGTACCCAAAGCCAAAATAAAACAAATGTGAGGCAAAGGTTCCAAAAAAGTACCATAGTATGCCCATGACCTCACAGCCTGTTAGAAGAGATCCGACAATTGAGATTATTCCAAGCCGATTCCCATGTGGGATTTACTTCCTCTTTTAGGCCTCATCTTCAGTTCCATCTCAGTTTGCTCTGTGATCTATTCTTTCTGCACATTCTTGTCTCTCCTCTTCCTCTGAATCCTGAACTTATGGCACAAAATTAAGTTTCTGTATTTCAGATTTTCTTGGTTTTGTTTTTTCTTCAATTTTCACTATGTGGGATTCAGAGAGTGAGACAGCTGGAGGAATAGAGTACAAAAATGGAGTGGTTAGTTCCAGCAAACAAGGTGTCAAAACTGATGGGTTTGTGCAACGAGGCCAATCTTGGTATGTCAATAATGCAGAAAATAGTACCATCCTATTTATTGCAGACAAAAATGAAATTTTATTGCATGAAGTTATTAATTTTATTTGTTTTAGCTTTAGAATAACTAAGATTAACTTAGAGCACATGAGCTTCTGATTGATCTTGTGAATATTAAATTTAATGGGCTAGGAATTTTGTTTTTGCACTGAAAGATGAGTTTTTTTTAATTGATGAAGCTAGTAATTACCTTTGTTTACATTATCTTGATCAATGAATGAGTGCTGCATGAAAAAAATTCTGCATTTGAAGTTGAAGATTGATGCTGTTTTTGCTTTAGAAACCAAGAGCTATTTATAGATCACTTGAGCTTCTGAAAAATCTTGTGAATCGAGAGGCTGAGGGGTAGGTCTAGTTTTGCGAGTAGCAGCGCTGGGAGAGTTTTGGCCTCTTCAGAGCTCTCTCGATGCATTTCTTTTCCTACCGTAATGATTTCATTCCTTATCCTTATGATAATGAAGCTTTCTTCGCCGATCAAAAAATAATCTTGTGAATCTCAAATTTAATAGGCATGTTGCAACTGATATCCCAAGTGACTTCTTGATTCAAATTGGAGATTCTACTTTCCATTTACACAAGGTATTTATCTAGTGTCAAAGACATTTGAAATTTCCAGTCCTAAGCTTTTGTATTGAAGGTTTCAATAAGGATATGTTCTTCTAACATGAATCTCTCTGTCAAGTATCCACTCCTGTCTCGGAGTGGCAAGATGAACAGAATCATCTACGAATCGCACGATGCGGAGATAGACAAAGTGGTTTTAGATGATATTCCAGGTGGAGCAGAAGCCTTTGAGCTAGCAGCAAAATTCTGCTATGGAATCGCTGTTGATCTCACAGCAACAAACATCTCGGGCCTAAGGTGTGCAGCAGAATACCTCGAAATGACGGAGGATTTAGAAGAAGGCAATCTCATATTCAAAACCGAAGCGTTTCTCAGCTACGTCGTCTTGTCTTCATGGAGAGACTCCATCCTGGTACTAAAAAACTGCGAAAAACTCTCACCTTGGTCCGAAAACCTCCAAATTGTGAGGAGATGCAGCGAGTCCATCGCGTGGAAAGCTTGTGCCAATCCAAAAGGAATCCGGTGGGCCTATACCGGGAAACCACCCAAAGCGTCAAGCCCAAAATGGAGTGAAATGAAGGACTCGAGCCCAAGTAGAAACCAGCAAGTTCCCCCTGACTGGTGGTTTGAGGATGTTTCGATTCTGAGGATTGATCACTTTGTTCGAGTGATAACTGCGATCAAAGTAAAGGGGATGAGATATGAACTGATTGGAGCGGCGCTGACGCACTACGCGGGAAAATGGCTCCCGGGTTTGATCAGAGAAGGGAGTGGAAATGGCGATGAAGGGAGTAATAGTGGTGCTAGCAACGGCGGTGGTGGGAGTATTTGGAGAGGGGGTTTACATATGATTTTGGCTGGGAATAAAGATGAAATTCCCACGGTTCAATCGAAAGATCAAAGATTGATCATAGAGAGCCTAATAAGTATAATTCCACCGCAAAAAGACTCTGTATCATGCAGTTTCCTTCTGCGGTTACTTCGAATGGCAAATATGTTGAAGGTGGCCCCAGCTCTGGTTACTGAATTGGAAAAAAGAGTAGGAATGCAGTTTGAACAGGCGACATTGCCTGATCTTCTCATTCCTACGTACAATAAGAGCGATACTTTGTACGATGTGGATTTAGTTCAGAGGCTTTTGGAGCATTTTCTAGTTCAGGAACAGACCGAAGGTTCGAGTCCTAGCCATCAGTCTTTTTCTGATAAGCAAATGTATGAAGGTAGTCAAAGGGGGAATGTTCCTAATGCCAAGATGAGAGTGGCTAGGCTTGTGGACAGTTATCTTACAGAAGTTTCTAGAGATAGGAACCTCTCCTTGACAAAATTCCAGGTCTTAGCAGAGGCATTGCCAGAATCAGCTAGAACGTGCGATGATGGACTGTATCGAGCGACTGATTCCTATCTTAAGGTAATTCGAATTTTCAATAAGTTTTATCTTCATCTTCTCGACTATTGCCTGAGTTTGGGTTAGCCAAAGAAATTCGCTGTACCTTTTCCGAAACTTAGAATGAGATGCTGATACAAGAAGAATCAAACACAGATATCTCTGCTTTCCTAGATCACATGAGGCAGTACATGCCACTTCTTTTCTTTATTAGTATCAGGAAAAGGGTGGGAGGGGGCAACCAGCGTAACAAATCCCCTGCTCATGATCATAGGCGCTTCCAACTCGCTGTGGAATGTCCGGTTCAAGCCGTAGCTATTGTCCGTGAGAACAGACTGTCACCACAACACTACCTAGGTACTAGATGGCAATAGTCCAAGTGCTCCCTTGTTGGGACTCGAACCTTGAGTCAGTTGTGGGGGTGAAAACTGTCTTGCCATCTAGGCTACCACCATCAGTGGTGAGGCAGTACATGCCACTGACCTTGTGTTTTTATGCATACCTGATTTCTTAGAAATGTCAAAAAAAAAAAATCCAAAGATCTTGTGAAGGATTAATAGAAGACAGTTAAATAGCATGTTACAATTCAAGTCTTTAAATGGTAAAAATGAACTTTTACATGAGAAACCATATGATCTTTTTTGCTTGGACTGAATGTTCCAAAAAGGAAAAGAATGACAACAAACGATATGCTAATGCTTCAAAGTTTTGGCCTTTAGAGTATCGAACTTTCATACTACTAATTGCTTCTACAGATATCAAATACAGTCTACCTTATATCAGAGTACTTAGGCTTGAAATCTTACCTTTGACAGGCCCATCCAACGCTCTCTGAGCATGAAAGGAAGCGACTCTGCCGTGTCATGGATTGCCAGAAGCTCTCAATCGATGCATGTATGCACGCTGCCCAGAACGAACGCCTCCCATTAAGAGTGGTGGTCCAAGTTCTCTTCTCTGAACAGGTGAAAATAAGCAATGCAATAGCCACAAACTCCCTTAAAGAAGCCGGTGACCCCCACTTCCAGCCCCTGGTATCAAACAGGAAGACGTTACTCGAAGGGACTCCACAGTCATTTCAAGAAGGATGGGCAACGGCTAAAAAGGATATCAATGCGCTTAAATTTGAGCTCGAAAGAGTTAAGACCAAGTACTTAGAGCTCCAAAACAATTTTGATACGTTGCAGAGACAGTTTGACAAGATGGTGAAGCCGAAACAAGCATCAGCCTGGTCCAGCGGGTGGAAAAAACTTGGAAAGCTGACTAAGATGACTGGGTTGGAGACGAATGAGGTAGGGTCGCAGGTACCAAATGCAGACCAGACTAGAAAGGCTCCCAGAAGGTGGAGAAATTCCATTTCCTGAGAAGGGAGAAAATGAAAGAGAACTCTTTATTGGCTGCATAATTGGTTTTCCTCCGGTTTCGACTTTTCTGTTCTTTCGTTGGTTTGAGAAAATCTCGGACTTTTCCTATTATTATAGCAGTGTTGCTTCAACGAGTAGGTTTAGACTTTCAGTTTGTCACCAATGCTTTTGTTCTTCTGTGTCTTCCCAAGTGGAGTAATTTTTGTGATACTTGCCAGCGTTCATTGTTCAGGTGTGTTTGCCATTTGTATGGAAAAAGCCTCTTTGTTTCCCCTTTTCTGTACTATTGGTTTGACAAACTATGGGACTTTCCCCTAATAGCAGTATCATTGTTCATAAATTTGTCTTTTAAGTCATATTGTATCGCCGTAACTTTATAGCCGCTTACCTTTTAAAAGTAAAGAAATTTGTAATACGATTGTCGGATATTTAACCCATGAAACACGGCAGCTAAACAAACTCAATTATCGAATTGGAACGCAATGAGGACCTGCAGGTTTGAACAAAACCATTGATGAACAGAAGGAGGGAGGGAAGGCAAATCTATGAAGCAAAAATCATAAGCAACCTTACGTATCAGTTTTGCACAGCACTAGGAAACAAATCCCAATTCAAAGACATAAAAGAACATCATCCAAACAAATGCTGGGGAATAATTTATTTCATCGCAGAGAAATTCAGCAACTTTAAGTGCCCAACATAAAGTTCAACGACATCCATAAGCAATAGTCGATACAACACACGGTAGTGAAATTATGCAAATGGGTACTCAGATGATAGCCATCTCCAAAAGGGCATCTATTTCAGACTCAAAACTTCAATCTCAAAAATCAGAACTGAGTCGGGCTTGATACCCCATGCTGTGAATCCTTGGTTACCATAAGCATAGTCCGGAGAGCACTGCAAAGACCATCAATTGGATTTTAGGAAAAATGTTCTCATAAATTTCATTCATGAAGTAAGTCTCAAATAGGAGAAATAACTTGCACTGACAGTTTCCTACCCTGTAAAATAAATAAACATAACAAGAAGACAAGAGTGCTTCAACGGCAGTACTCAACACGGCAGGAGGGGGAGGGGAGAATTCAAACAAGAGATCAATTCAAAGTAATTGAGATCAAATAACTAGTAACATCTTTCCAGAGAAAAGTTGGAAAAAAAATGTCAGAAAGAAAAGTTACTTCATTCAACAACGTTGCGAGTCTAATCCGCGTAGTAGTAAAGAAAGTGAAAGACTAAATGACTTGGCACCATGGTAAAAAAAGTAAAAGACTTAAAGGCTTTCCCAAAGCATCGATAACAGTTCAGTGGATGCTTGTTAGCCCCCATGCAGAACGAAAACGCATCACAGTAACAGGAAAAAAGCCGAAACCACTACCATTAAATCAGATCAAGTCAGATATTCTCAGTGAGACTCAGGACCACCTAAACTGTTTCCCAGATTGCACTAGAGTGCTTATAAGTTATAAGCATTAAGAGTTTACAGCTCACCAAGAATAAAGGTAATGTAGAGAACAGATTAATTTTCCCCAAACTTCTAATCAGAACCGCAGAACTAAACGTTTACCTTTATCGAGTGATTCAAAAAACCAAAATATCATTTAAGCTAGTAAGAGAAGCACAATCACAAAACCTAAAGGTCAGAGTATTACCGTTAACCGAGCAACTTCTCCCACCTGCATTCCCATCACGCCTTCGTCCCAGCCTAAGACAGAATCGATAAATTCAAGGAATTTAGAACCATAAAGCATTTATAATCAATTAACATGAAACAACAACTAATTGCCTCCGTGAAAACTAACAATATGCTAATAAAACCACCAACGTAAAATATTCAGAAATGCTACGCAACGACACAGAAGAAAACTAATCTAACACTCGGCCAATTTCCACCTAAACACGTATATATTTCAGACCTCAATAGAGTTCCAATCCATATTAACAGGGACATGGATCATTCTCATAAAGGGAACATGTAGCAGCACATGCTTCAAAAAGTGGTTTGATAAGACCGGACTAGCGCAGATAAGTTCATCTGGAGCAATTCTTCAATAATTACAACACCAAAGTAGTTACCTATAGGGCTGAACAAAAAAAAACGTGAACCGAACCGAACCGACCGGTGTGAACCGGTTATTTTTTTCGGTTCTTAACTAGACCGGTCCGGTTCTCGGTTCTAAGAATTTCAAAATTTTAGGAACCGGTTCGGTTCCGGTTCTTGAGATTTAAACCCCGGTTCGAACCGAACCGAACCGGTTATATATATATAATACATAATATATACTAAATATACTCAAAAAATGTGGGGGGTAGGAATCGAACCCCGTCCGTGCACGTGGAATCCCAAGCTCCTCACCGCTTGGCTGGACGCCACTTTGGTTTTTCATAGCAAATAAATATATTTAAAACGTACCCAATATTTAGTATGTATATATATATATACACTTAACGCTCAGATCTGTGATCACTTGATCTTTTCACAGTTCGAAGTTCCACACACTTCCACCCCAGTTACGAGAGAGAGAGAGAGAGAAACTCAAGGGATGAGGCCGCCGCCATCTCTTTCTCTCTCCGGCGCTCCATCGTTCTCTTTCCCTCTTGATCTACAAACGCTCGATCTACCCAGTCGTCGTCGCTGTTGTTCTACTCAGGCGTCGTCATCGTCGCTGCTGTTCTACTCAGGCATCGCCGTCGTCGTAGATCTAACATTCGTAGCTTGTTCTGAGTCCTGATGTAAGATCCATCTTGTTGTTTCAGTATATTTGTGGGTATATATACATATGTATCTATGCCGATCTGTATATGTGTATATATATATATATATATATATATATATATATAGGAAACCGATCTACTAAGGACTCCCTCAAACAAAATTTGGTGCGGACCAAGCCATTTTTCGACTTTCCGGATCAAATTTTGACGATCCGAACCGCTCAATGTTTTTAAAATGCATTTTCCAAGGTCCACGCGGAAAATCTTCAAAAAAAAATACCCGGAAGGGCTTGATCCGATCAGTTTTTGTTAAAAACGCTATATACCCTTAAAAATGCATTTTAAAAACATTGAGCGGTTCGGATCGTCAAAATTTGATCCGGAATGGTGAGGTCCGCACCAAATTTGGCTAAGGGAGTCCTTAGTAGATCATTATCCTATATATATATATATATATATATATGCGTAACTTGTTTTTTGATTTTGAGATTTGTAAATCGAGATTTGTAGTTTGTTTTCTGATTTGATTCTCTGATTTGTAGTTTGTTTTCTGATTTGATTCTTTGATTTGTAGTTTGTTTTCTGATTTGAATCTCAGATTGTAGTTTGTTTTCTGATCTGTATATGCCGTGTGCAGATTTCTGTCCTCCCCCCTCTGAACCGAACCGATCTCCGAACCGGGAAGAACCGAACCGGTCTCCAGAAATCCGGTTTCGGTTCTATGGTTCCTCCGAACCAGTTTTGATCGGTTCACCCAAATTCCCCTTCGAACCGGACCGAACCAGTTACAACCCTAGTTACCTACGAAGGAGGAAACCTTTCAAATCTCTTTGGTCACCATATTTCCAGGAGAGTTCCAGAAAGCAAAGTATTAGTGTTTTTTTGGGACTAGTAGTTTTAATCACGAAAATTTTATTGGAGATTCTTTCAATTTTCGCACAAATTTTGAAGACAGTGAAATTTTATAATGGGGCATTGATCTGAAAAGGGAAAAATTCAACATACCCATAATCAAAACTTACATGAAATTTATAAATTCTACCCCCTTAATGATCTACCAATTTGTGAATAAGAATGAAATTAACAAATCAAGAGCCATGTAGACTCCTGTATTAAGAAAGTAGTCCAAGTCCAACCCGTTTTCTATCTCCTGAGCACTCAATGGAAATGACAAAAAACTAAGTATGAGCTATGTTGCACGGACACGGGTGCGTGTATCGGATTCGGGTGTATATCCGAGGGTCGGACACCTCAAATCTAAAAAACGAGGATTCGCGGATATGGATCCTAATTGGGATATGGGTGCGGGGATACGTCAAATAGTTAGAATTTTATATTAAATAATTGAATTTATATGTAAATTAATTAATTTTTTATTTAAATAATTAATCTCATATGTAAACTAATTAATTATTTGTTGTATGTGGTATCTTAGAACCAAGTACATGATAAGCCTTTGATAAGGCTTTGAATCTTTTGGACCTTTTATTTTGGGTCTAGGCCCATGTGAACTTATATCAATTAATTAAAAAGTTAATAGCCTGGCCCATTTATGTAATAACCCAGTGGCCCAAACTTCCTCCAAATTCATTAATACATCTGGCTCATTAGAAGCCCTAGCAGCCTTACGTTTCTTCCTACCACGCCAGAAGCAGCCATGGCGAGAACAGGTCCAGATCTCGAACTTTACAGATCGAACTCGTTGGAGTTCGTCTCATCAGGTATTCTCTCTCTCTCTCTCTCTCTCTCTCTCTCTCTCACTCTCTCTCTCTCTCTCCACCGAGCTTTCTTTCTCTGGACGCCTCTCTCTCTCTCTCTCCACCAGAGCACGACGTGTCCGATTATTTTCGGCCGCACCGGGTGCATATCCCGCACCCGTATCATGTCGTATCGACACGGGTGCTTCAGCTGAAAGCGAGGATGAGTCATACACGATTATATTCTATCATATTGTAGGCCTGAGTCATCTGCTAGGTCAAATTCCGCTCATGCAAACTTTAATATACTAGTTTGGAATACTTTCGAAAGACGTTGGAGCCCTCTCGCTCACTCAAGTGCATTACATTTAGAGCATCTCCAGCAAATAATTGCTCCAGCAGATCCCTCAAACACCAAATAATTAGAAGTCACCCACCCTTAAAATTTTCTTACTCACTCTTCAAATTTGGGGAATGTCCTTCACTACTCAAATCTCAAAATATTATTATTTTATGACTTCCTCAATCCGTTCTTCTCTTCAGAGCTAGTAGAGTAGTTGGGTAGCTCCCAAGGCTCATAGCCTTGTGGTCACAGGTTCAAATAAAATAATTGTTCCAATTGTACTATTCACTCATGCAAAAAAATTTGTTTATATTTTGTAATTTATAATAATCTTACAATTTTAGAATCTTTGTATAATACAACTAAGCGAATTCTATCAAACAAGATCCATATTGCATATAAAAATATAAGTATTTTTAGAGGTCCAAGTAGTGAAACATGGATGATTATTTTGGGATGGAGGGAGTACTTTTTACCATTGCAACTCCCATATTACCGTACTTTTAATTTTCTGTTGCAAATTTCAACTCTTTGGCCCGTTATCTTTCATTTGTTGTAGCAAATTTTAAAAATCAATTTTACTGTTGCCCAATTAATATGCAAAAAGTCCTTTTTTTTTTCTTACCAAACTTGCCTATATATAAGTAACTCATTAAAACTAAAGATATATAAAACTTTATAAAATATTATAGTATGAAGGATCTGTCAGAGTACACTACATAAACTCACTCTTCAAATTTTGAGGTTTGGTAGCAAAGTACAGTTTTGAAGCTAAATTTTGAGGTATTTGGCTGTACCGGCCATGGGGGAAGGCCCAGCAAGTAACGGGCTGGGGCCTACCAAAAGAGGCCAAATTTTGGGGGGGCTCCAAGTACTAGTGGTTGTATACTAGATATTAGGGGGGGAAATGCCCCAAAACTACAACCCAATTTAACTTAGGGCCCTACTAAGTTTTTCAAAGTTGAGCCCAATTGTAATTTGGAAGTGTGATTTTGGGTGTTTTCAACGATAAAAGGAAAAATAAACCGATTTTAAAAAAACAATTCTCTGCCCTAAAATGGTTTTTTTGGCAATTTGTATCTTTTGAAATTATAACACATTCAAAATGTGAAGGGCCTCAAATTGATGATTTGGTTGGAGCCTCGAGAAACTCAGCAATTCTCTGCCCTAAAATGGTTTTTTTGGCAATTTGTATCTTTTGAAATTATAACACATTCAAAATGTGAAGGGCCTCAAATTGATGATTTGGTTGGAGCCTCGAGAAACTCAGGGCTGGCCCTGGTACCTGGTGAAGATGCTTTAGGTCATATGGTGACTGGTCTAGCCTAGTAGGGATAAGTAAGAGCCATATGTACTATGTATACGAGTTTGAAGGGAAAATAAAAAGCCATACAAGTGATGATAATTGTAAATCGGTAGTATAGATGAATATACAACATCTACGTGAATTAAAGCCACATTAGGGATTATAGTAATAAACTTCACCTTTGATGACGGTTCCTTGGCCAATTTTGAAGGTGAACGGCTGCTGCCCAGGGTCCTTCGTGCTAATATCGAAAACAAATGAAAGACAAAGAGAGAACTCAACTTTAAAGAAACTAGCTAATAGTATAAAATAAATAAATAAACCCAAAATGCAGACAAGCTGGAATTCAAAAGATGTACCTCCAGAACTTCTGTGAGAGATCCCCACCTTTGCCTGTAGTTAACAGAAACAGAAGTCAATTAAAATCAAACACTACAACATACAAATTTAACTATTTCTGATCGGGAAATGATTTTTGCAACCCACATTTTTTTTTTACAAATGCACTACAAAACTTGTCTTTTAGTGCTTGAAATTACACACAACAAAGTTTCTCAAGTGAAAAATTTTGGAGTACATCTATAGGGACAAAAATAAAAGAGCGGAGTGCAAAAATCATTTGCATAAAACCATCCCAAAAATATTTCACAGACCCATCAAGCTTTCCCATTGTCTTTCTCTTAGCAAGATTCTATCAACGTAACCATAAATTAGGTGGAAGACTTGCTTATAGGACTCATTAGGCTTGATTGTCTCCACAATCAAGGGAGATTTACTTGTAAGTGCCTGTTCTATTTGCTCATTCTCATAAGAATCATATAGTGAGAAATCTCCAAACTGAACATCTATCAATAAGTAACTTGAGCGAGAGAAAGGCACCCTTTGAGTACCAACTAGTAGTTTAGGCCGGGTTCAAATGGTTTACCAGACCTAGCCTGTGATTTTTCTGCTTCGAAAATAGTTCGAACCGAAGAATCGACCAGACCAACTTCCCTAGAAGGAGTCATCTCAACTACGGAATAGCATAATCTCCTGCTCCTCAATTTCCTAGTGGTTTAGCATCAATCGATTCAGCCTCACATGCCGGAGACCCTATACCGTCTTAATACGTTAATAAGAATTTCGTTCCATCCTCCTTTTCTTTTCTCGAATCGAGAGACTAACCCAATCCTCCTTACTCCCAACAGTGAGTAGAAACGTAAATAGATATAAAACCCATATGCCTACGCTCCTACGCGTTTGGAATTCAGTTTCAGTATAGGCCATATACAAAATCAATTCCATTAATACTTGTACAGATGTGGTATATCAAGAGACAGAAAAAAAAAAAACCACACACACAGAGAAATGGGACTAACCAAAACCAGTGCAGTGGACGGTGACGCTCTGCCCGGAGACCGGTTTGGGGCCAGTTCCGGCTGTGAGGACTTCCTTTTCTACTCCCATATCTTCTCTCTCTCTCTTGCTCAACTGTATGAGTGTGCGCTTCGCGATTCTCGGGGGTTTCTTTTGTACAAAGAACCAGTTAGGGTTTGATTGCACGTGATGTCACGTGCATTGGAGAGGTCAATAACACTTTGCTCCTTTAGGTTTAGGAAACTTGCACTAAGCTTTGTATAATCACAACATAAAGAAATGAAAGTATCACTTTTGCACCCTCGTAGTTTTGTAAAGGTTACATATTTCGCCTTTGAAGTAAAAAGTTTCCAGAAGCCTATAACTTTGGAAGATTGGACTTTGCACTGTTCATTGCAGAAGATAATATTGGACGTTTGGAACTATTCTTCATCATAAATTAATTGGTATACTTTTATTTTGACATTTCTAAATTTGTTGTCCTCGTTCAAATTAAAAGCACAAAATTAAGGAAAATGACGGGCTGGTCCTATTTCGTTGGCCCATGTACTGCGCACTTAAGTCCAATGCCAAAAAAGCATCAACAAGGATAAAAACCACTTTTCTTTCAAATTTGCCCTAAAAGCGAAAACGGTTCCTCAACACGACCTCGTCGATGCCATAACTCTCTCTCTCTCTGCTCGCACCAATCAGTGGCCAGTGACTTAATTACGTCGTCGGAGCTAACTGTTTTCTCTGATTCTACCCACTCCAGAATCGCCACCGTCATCGACCCCCACGGCCACGCCTATCATCGACACCAACAACATGAATCAAAATCTCTTCCGACCCACTTCTCCCTATCCCAATGACGTCGATAGATATCGAGGCAGCGAAATCAGGTTACAAATAAATCTAATTATAAAACAAATTTTTATAAGATTCGATCAATTTCGATTTTGTTTATGTTGTCAAGGGTTTGAAAGTGAATTCAATTGTATAATCTAAGATTGTGTATTTTGATTTTGATAATGCACTTGTACTGTTGTTGTATATGTGATTTTACGGGGGTGCTAGTCATGTTGGTGATGAAGAACAAGGCCACAATTATTGTGGAATCTCAAACTTTTGACAGTATATAAAGGATTCCAAGAAATTCACGAGCTGAATATCCAAAAAATCCTAGTGAAATTCACTAAGTGTGGTTGTTATGTTTTGAAGTGTAGTGAAATTCACGAGCTGATTGTTGTGTTCTACTCCCTCTGTTCCTAAATAAGAGCCCCATTTTCTCTCTCGTCATTTTTCAAATTTTTTCACACCGAATTAAGTACTCGACGAGTACTTTAATTCGGTGCGAAAAAAATCAAAAAATGATTTACGGAAGTACCTTCATTTTTTGACTTGAAAAATGGCATGACTTTTCGTAGTAGACTATTATTTTGGAACGGAGGGAGTATAATAAAGTGAAATTCATGAGCTAGTTGCGTTCTGTGAAATTCACGAACTTTAAGCTAGTGAATTTCACTCATGAATTTTGCTAGGTTATAATACCTAGTTCGAATATAGGTGATGCTTTCTAAGCTAGTGAAATCCACGAGCTCCGTTGTGTTTTGAAACTTGAAAGTCCATGAGCTCAATGCAAGTGGATTTCACTAGTTTGTGATTAGTTGTTTCGATTAGTTATGTTATCAGATGGAATATTGAGCTCGTGAAAATCACAAGTTCAAATTCAATGAAATTCACGAGCTCAAACCTAGTGAAAATTCACGACCTGAAATTTCACGAGCTCGAAGCTTGTGAAATTTTGTCGAGCTTGTGAAAATCACAAGTTCAAATTCAATGAAATTCGCGAGCTTAAAGCCAGTGAAAATTCACGACCTGAAATTTCACGAGCTTGAAGCATGCGAAATTTTGCGGGCCGAAAAAGATCGCCGGGCAGAAGTGGATGTCGGGTGGAGGTGGGACGTGGGAGGGGTATCAAGCATAAATTTGTGTTTTAAGGTAAAAAGGTAATCTACATCATGAGGTTGTACTTATAGGTAAATAAGAATTGAGTGCATCCTTAATGGGAATTGAAATTTACTTTTCTATCCTTAAAGATAATTTGCTCATAAAATTATTGGCTTTTGAAATGCCAAATTAATTTGATAACTTGGAAGTGACTTTGTCGGATACTCTTAAAGGAGTAATATTTAGTTACTTATAGATATACAAGTGGGAGTTTGGGGGTTCCTTAAGAGCATCCCTAACTCATGCATGCTTTATTCCTCCATTTCTCTAAAATTTAGAGAAAAACTAACTACAACTCATTCATTTTCTCTTGTACTTGGGAGGATGGAGATTTGTAGGTGACTTCGTCGAATACTCTTAAAGAAGAGTATTTAGTCACTTATAAATATACAAGTTATAAATATACAAGTGGGAGTTCGGAGGTTCCTTAAGAGCATCCCCAAACTCATGCTCTATTGCTCCATTTCTTTAAAATTTAGAAAAAAACCCAACTAGAACTCATTATTAATTTTCTCTTGTACTTGGTTTGTGGTAGTGATTTCTCTCCACACCACCACCACCGTTCCAACCAATACACAGGAGCATCTCCAACCGAGGCCACCACCACTCCAGTGTCTTTACCACAACCAAAACCACTCCACCTTCATCAACATAACCACCACAACCAAAGCCACAATTCTATCGCACTAACATCTACCATCACCGTTCCACTCCACACCACTTTTTCTACCGCTGCTGCCACTACTCCTACTCCACCACCGCTACTATCACCACTCTTCAACTTGCACTACCGCAGTCTTTCGACCACTAACACAACCACTCTTATTCTCCTCTATTATCACAATTAAGTTACATATTTACCACAATAATTGCACACAACTTCCTATTAGCACCATTTGTTACCATTGTCATCTCTCCACCACCACCTCTGTCACCTTCCTTATACAACCACCATGGCCACCATCACACTTCTTTCTGACACACCACCACATAAAAGTCACCACCACAAACACATATCGCCCACTAGTAAAATTAAAAGAGAACAACTTCAAATATTTGAATCATTTTTTTTCTTTATCTTTATATCAAACCATTTGTTGTATTCAGCTCTTAATGCTTAAATATAGTATTAAGTTTAGATTACTTATTTTTTTCAACTTTTATCTTTAATTTTCACTTTCATCAAACAATACATTTGTAGGGTATGTGTTTACCCAAATTCCATTAGAACGAATGCAAGAGATTATGATATTTCCTTGCAATCCACGATGTGTGGCCTCTCCATCTTTTTACTTGTGGATTGGGTTGTAAACGGCACGGTGTGGTTCTAGACTTTTTTTCTCCTCCTTCTGTTTATGCCTTGTTTGAAATTTGTGGAAGGCGAGAGAAAAGAAAGCAAAATAATGAAGAAAGAAAATGAAGAGAAAATTGAGTGCTCTAACTTGTCTTTCGCTTCCTTCCTCTCTCAAACCAAACAAAGAAACAAATTTTAGAAACAAATCCTAAAATTTAATTTCTTCCTCTTCCTTTTCATATGTTCCAAACAGATCCTTATTTTTCCATCACAAATTCGAAATTCAAAGATCGCCTATATTTAACAATTTTGGACTACCCAAAAATACGGATCCCCATGAATTCCCCAAACTATAAAAATTGCTAGTAACACCACGGTCCCCACACGCAACGCCATCCACAACAACTTCCCAATAAAATGCAAAACCCCATCTCTTCCTCCCTCCATATCCCACACACCCATCACTCTCCCCTTCTCTCTCATCTCTCTCTGGTCATTTTTCACACCATCTTTTGTCTGCTCCGTATGGTGGTTGAGTTTCAGATGAATCTCCATTACTCATCTAGATAATGACAACCCATCTGAAACCCGCCTCCATTGGTTGATCTGAGAGGAGAAAACCAACAAAAAAAGGAAAATTTGACACACAAAATGGAAGTACAGAGATTCAAACAGCTGATGCTCCTCTGGTGTAGAATCAGAAGCACCCGTGTTGCTCTAATGGGTGGAAACCACACCGCATCTAGGTTTTGCTCTCGCTAATCCCCTTTCCTCCTCTGTCTCTAGCTTTATTTCTCCTGCAATTTTTTTTGCAAGTAATTGGCATCTGGGTTTTCCCCAGATCTCTCATTTCAGATCCAAGATCGGTGTTTTTACGCCGTTTAGTGATTGGAATTTGGTTGTAATTCGTTTGATATGATGGAATTGGCTTGTGGGTACCGACCCAAGAACGAAATTAAGATGAAACGAATGAAAGGCGAGACAATGGGGTTGAATTCGCACCATAGTCACAATACCCTTTTGATTATTAAGATTCCAAGTCCACAGGCTTTAAGGGTAATGTCTCGATCTCTGTTTCTTGCAATGCTAATTATTGCATTGCCCTGCATTGGGTCATTCCTAAGAGGAATATCCAATTCTGTAAATGACCCAGAAGCAATTGGGTCTCATTCAATTGGTTCCGATTTGTTGCCTTTGATTTTTCGCGATTTGTCTGAAGAAGGACTGCTTAAGAAAGGCGATAGAGCTCTCATTCTGAGCTCTGGTGGTGGAAATTTCATGGATTACTCACAGTTCTTGAACGAGAATGAGATTGATTTAGCAGTTGAATCCGATCTAGCCACTAAAAGCTCAATACCAGATGAAACATTTGATTTTGTGCTTTCGTTGAGATCTAATGCTGATAAGGTTGTGGATAGAGTACTCAAAATTGGTGGTCTTTTGGTTATGCACGTAAGCAATGACCCTTCAAATCCCTTTCGACAACATTCAAATTACAAAATTGTGTATCTTAGGCGATTCGACTCCACCGTTGTTGCAATGAGGAAAGCAGGTTTGATGGATGAATTCGTGAAGTTCCCAAGAAAGATTCAACAATGTGGTGGCATGGTGGAAGCCAAGAAATTAGCATTGAAAAGTTTAGAAGATGTATTGCTTGAGCCACCGACTAGACGAGCACTGGCAAGGCAAATCAAGTTTTTACCAGACTTGTTAGGAGATTCGCTGGAAACTTACCGACAACGCATTTTCATCACGGATGACAATGGTGGTGTGGTTCAATGGTTTTATGAGAACTATCCGACGAGAAACCAGTTCTTTGAGGTGTACAATTTGGAGATTGGGGTTTACAATGAAGAAAAAGGGAATGAATTATCATCGTTGAGCAGAAGTATGAAGAAGATGATTGGGGTATCGGATTGGTTGAGGAAGAATGTGAGGAAGGAGGACTTTGTTGTAATGAAGGCCGAAGCGCAAGTGGTGGAGGAAATGGTGAGGGAGAAGACAATATGTTTTGTGGATGAACTGTTTTTGGAGTGCAAATACCAGTGGCAAGGTGATGGGGAGGAAAATGAAGGGAAAAGAGCTTACTGGGAGTGTTTGGCACTGTATGGAAAGCTGAGGGATGAGGGAGTTGCTGTACATCAATGGTGGGGTTGATTATTGGAGAAGGCTTTTCTAGTTTAAAAGCTTCTCAACTCAATGTTTGGTTATTCCATATTATGAAAGTAGCAGCGTTAGGCGTTGATAAGCACATTGAACTATTTGTGTGGCTGAGAACCCTCGCGGCACAGGCACGCAATTATCGCATGTTTATGTTAATTGAAGTGTGTTTTGGGTGGATTTGTTTCCCTGTTAGTAGTGTTGGTTGTGGTTGGTTTGATGTTACTGTTGTTCCCTTTAGCTGTTTGGTGGTTATGTATTGTATTGTATTGTGAAGTGAAATAAAGGTAGGTGGGACAAGGAATTCAAAGATTTCTTTTGTCCTCCTTTGTGCTTTACTAAAAGAATGGTATTTGATGCTTCTCTTGAGCAATCTGTAGTAGTTCTCTTGTCACATTCTCTGACTAGAATAAATAAGATCATGGGACATCCTCTCTCTCTCTCTTTTAGTTTTTAATATCACTTGGAACCATTATTGGTACTACCATAATTTTCAATTACTCACAAGAAACCTTTTAAATTTCTCATAAGTATCGCCTTTCATGAATGATCATGACTTATTAACTCTTTTGTTGGAACCTCACAAACAAAAAAGACAATAAAATAATGCAGATGAGAGGTAGTAGCACACTCAAAGCCTAAGACAAAACAGCCAATTAATGCATTAACAAAAATGAAGAGAAAAAAACCTTTTTGATTTCAAATTTGTAGTTGGATTGAGACGGGAAAGACTGATTCATGACTCGTGATTGAAAAAAAGTGTCTTCTTCATGAATGATCGTGACTTATTAATTCTTTTATTGGAACCTCACAAAGACAAAAGATAATAATGCAGATGAGAGGCAGTAGCACACTCAAAGCCTAAGACAAATCAGCCAATTTTGCATTAACAAAAATAAAGAGAAAAAAAAACCTTTTTGATTTCAAATTTGTAGGTGGATTAAGACGGGAAAGACCAATTCATGACTCGTGATTGAAAAAAAGGTCATTCTTACGTATTACAATGCAGGATTTTTAAAAATAGAAGGGTTAAACGTTGTGTTTCCCGAAACCACAATTTAAAACTCTGGGTTAAACAATGTAGAAGATAAAGATGGTGAGAAAACTGAACCATCTTCTTGATTTTCCTAACTCCTATCTTTTCCTAACTACTATTCCAAATTTATGGAGTTATTATGGCAACAGTTTGACTAACATAATCTGATAAATCTTGGAGGTCTTGTTTTCCTTTTTGTCCATGTTGATTTCCTGCCGAACCAAACAGTAATAGAAAGACTCATTGCTCATAATCTCCTTGTTGTCCAACATCTATTGGAAAGTAAAACAGGAATCACATTCATTCATCTGAGAAGACAAGGTGTTCTCTCTGTATTACAAGAAACTAACCAGACTTCATCTCAACAACGTGAAAAGAATGTAAATTTTTTGGGCTAAAAATGGAGGGAAAAGGAATCCGATAAAGCTATGAAGTTTCCAATGACACCAAATGTTCGAAAACATCAGAAGCTGGATATCTGCCAAAGTACTATAAGGCGTGCCATGGGCTTTTCTGTAGGCCACAAAATGGTAGTTGGCATGGCAATGATCATTGATGGTGTTGCCAAGGTAGTTTCCGGCTGGGGATCGACCGTGGCATTTGGAGACATGGACATGAACTGCAATGGAGGCACAACAGGCACAGAAAAGCGAGGAAGCTGGCGAGCCCCTGTCACTTCATGGATGCTTGACAATGAGAATGCAATGATCAAAGAAACAATCAACATTTTGAAGGAAGCCATCAGACTATGGAAAATAGGCCTAAGGTGAACAAGTTTTTGGAACAAAGATGAACAAGTTTTTGGAACAAAGAGGAAAACACCCCACACACAAGAAAGGAAGTTGGGTTTCAGGCTTAAATAGAGAAAACTGTTGAGCCAATTATAGCATATTTGGCAATTTTGGTTGGAGATGTCAAGGAAAACAGGTCTCGGTCTTGTAGTCTGGTTGGTTCTTTGACTTCTTTCCCTTGTATGGTTGGCATTGTAGTTTAAATAGAAGTGCCTGTGTTGCCTGGTTATGATGTATGGCTATTTTTTCTCCTGCATATTTGGTATTTCTAAAAGGATCTTCACATTATGTTTAATTCATCTGCTTTTTGCCCGATAACATCGTGTTTTATTTTTAGCTTTATTTACAAAACCAGCTTAAAACCAATTGTCAAACAAGGTCGTTGGAAAACATCAAAACAGGTCAATAACATCGGTTATCAGATTTCAGGGAATTAAAGAAGGCCAAATGAAAGGTAAAGCTGGCATTTGCATAGAATACATCTTTAATCAATTGTAACAAACACATAAGTTGGAAATTAGTCATTTTCTGTTGTGGATTATTACGGTTGGATATATGTGGCTTAAACGAATGGTTGAATCCTTTGTTCGTATGGATTTTATCTAAACTTTCAATGAGGACCCAGCACAACCCACGCGAGTCAGGGTCGATCGTTGTTTTATCTTTCCTTCTCTCATTTCCTTGACACACTCTTTGAAAAGGAGCATATGGTATTCCCCATTGCGTATTTTTTGGTACTTGCTACATGTTATGTATGGTTTTGGACTTTTGGTACTTGTTACGAACCGTTCTAGATTTTCAAAATTCACTATTCTCGTCAAAGCTTTGTTACGTATGGTTTTGGTACTTGTTACGAAACGTTATGAGTGTTAAAAAAAAATTCAATATTCACGTTAGTACTATTCACGGTAACCT
This sequence comes from Vaccinium vitis-idaea, assembly GCA_963854785.1. Taxonomy (NCBI): domain Eukaryota; kingdom Viridiplantae; phylum Streptophyta; class Magnoliopsida; order Ericales; family Ericaceae; genus Vaccinium; species Vaccinium vitis-idaea. The sequence continues at coordinate 6,199,103 of OY978215.1, read as the reverse complement.
CCCAAAACATGCATAACGAGTATCAAAAAATACGTAACAAGTACGAAAAACATATGTAACGGGACGTACAGTAAACCTCTTTTTAAGGGAGCGTAAGGTTTTTTGCTAAATATTTCTCTTGTAATTTTTTCTTTTTTCATTGGGTAGGACGAAAGTTACTCAAATGTGACAATGGTTCCCTAAGCAGTCTGCAACTACTCATTAGAATTGGAATTCATGTTTCTTCAGATAACCTTTTCAAGGAGTGAAGGGGAAATGGCTACTAACACTACAGCATTCGGGAAAACAGACATATATAACCCATTCAAACATGGCTTCAAGCAAACACAAAAGGAGACACATCATACGTGTATAGCTTTAGCATACTTTTGAATAATAAAAGTGTGATCAAATCACTCGAGGTTCAAGTTCAACAGAAAGTCATAAGTAGACTAAGGGGTCGGCCTGGGAGATAAGACACTTTCCCTGCCGGGCATAAGGACAGAAAGACATAATGTAACGAAAGAGAAAGACCGAAAGTCAACATCGAATTGAAGAACCAAATATGAGATGAAAGCTGAGAGTGGAGGTGCAACATATCAAGGCTTCACATATGGGATCTTTGTCAGCTCTGGCAAAGTAGGAAAGGCAGGCAATTCAGGTATCTTAGGAATTTCCACTTTCGGAAACTCCGGCAGCTCCGGAAAACTTGGGATGTGGGGAATTTCCACTTTCGGAATCTCCGGCAGCTCTGGAAAACTTGGGATGTGGGGAACTTCCACTTTCGGAATCTCCGGCAGCTCTGGAAAACTTGGGATGTGGGGAACTTCCACTTTCGGAATCTCCGGCAGCTCTGGAAAACTTGGGATGTGGGGAACTTCCACTTTCGGAATCTCCGGCAGCTCTGGAAAACTTGGGATGTGGGGAACTTCTACTTTAGGAATCTCCGGCAGCTCTGGAATCGTTGGGAATCCAGGAAGTGATGGAAAATCAGGCAGAGTTATATCAATAAGTTGCCTAGCCTCAACCACCATTGTGTTGCCACTCATGGATGCCAAGGTGATGAGCAACAATGGTAGGAGAAAGGCTGGGTATTGGTTATAGTAAGCCATATTTAGAAATAATCTGGATACAACTTTGGGCATGATTGGGTTATGATGTTTGTGGGTTTTTATAGTCGAGGGAAGAGGTCTAGAGGGTAATGGGCCTGATAGCAGATTTAAAGGGTAAGGGTTGGTTTGAAGATTTGTGCCATATTAGTTCAACTTCTCATCCATTATTATGGAAAATAGTCGACAAATTCTTTACTTCTTAATCAATAGCAGTACTATATATGTATGTATCTATGCACTGTGAAGTTTGTAGTTAATAATTTAACTTGATATTTGAGACTTGTTCCTGCCTCAGTACATTCTTATTTACCACAAATTCCTGTGAGACCTAGCTAGTACAATGTACGGTGAATAAGGGTGTTGGGGCACCACCACGCCTCAAGACCATAGAATAATTGGTTGTTGATAACAGTTTGACAAACAAATTGTGAAGAAATCTTGGAGGCCTTATTTTTATTTTATTTTTTATCCATATTGATTTCCTGTGGAACCAAAGGTAATACAAAGGACCATTGCCAAAAGTCTCTTTTGGAAAGGAAAACACTAAACAGGAACCAAAATTAGTAATCTGAGAATACAAGGGGTTCTCTGCATCTCTTTTTTATTGATTAATATGTTGAGTTTTTTCACGAGAGAGAGTATCTCTTTTTCCTATAATTCTATTAATCTGCGGGTTATTAGATTGTAGAAGAGTTGTTTCTTATTCGTGGGGGTGATCTTTGTTCTTGTTCACGTTTCTAGCTGCGTCAGTTGGTATCAGAGCTTAGGCTCGATTTCTGATTGATCATGGCACGAAGATATCGTCATGATCGACAAGTTGACGTCGAGTATGTGTATGAGCACGATGATGTTGCGCGAGAAGCACAACTAGAGGCGCGGTTCAAGCAATTAGAACAGCATGTGTCGGACGTGATTGCCCTAGCCGACCAGATTGATGCCCTAACTGTTGGGGGGAATCCACCTCGCCGTTGTCTTGTTATACCTCGGTTTCTGAAAGAGGAGGAGATATCGGATGACGTTTCTATCACCAAACCTTTGGTGGGTAACTATCAGCCGAGGGAGAGGACAACAGAGGTTACCATTGAGTGGCCTTTTACTACAAATAATATTCCAGATCCAGTAGTGGATTGGAGTAAGCCACCAATTTTTGACGAAGAATTGGTGGAGAAAATTACAAAAAATCAAGAAGAGTTGCAAGAAAAAGTGATTTCTACGTTGGCGTTGTTAGAAAAAGATTTAGAAGAATCAATTGGATTTGATTCTTATAAAAAGCTTGAAGACGGTGCAATTGACAAGAGTGCTAATGAATTTGTTGATCCATTTTGGGAATTCATCGAAGACTCCATAAGCAAGAATATATGGATTGCTCACCTAGGCGGAATTTGGAAGGAAATCGTTCCCTTACTTTTTGAAGAATTTTCAAAGTTCAGGTTCGGAAAAATTAATTTGAAGTATAAAATCGATGCCGACAAGAAACGCTTTATCAAGTTACTTCAAGCAATGAAAACTCGAGGACGAGTTTTTTCAACAAGGGGAGTCTGATGCAGGGTGGATTTCAAGCAAAGTCATATTTTATTTATATTGATTTACATTTAGTATTTTATTTAATATGTTATAATTTAGTCAAAATATTCTAGAAGTATTTTGTTTCCTAGTTTCTTCTAATTGAGGTTTCCTATTTTATGTTTCCTTGTTTTACAAGAATTAGGGTTGCTAGCTAGTAATTTTATTTCCGTTTTAGTTTTAGGGTTGCAGCTAGTATAAATAATGGGGCACTTAAATAATCATCCTTTTACTCATTTGAAGTTAGAAAATCATCCTGAGCCTTTTTAGGAGTTATGTTTCCATCCCGAGATTCAAATAAACTCTAAAATACCCTTTATATATAATTATATAATTATAATATATTAGGGGATTGAGGACTAAATTAAAAGTTGCATATAGGAGGCGGTAGGAAGTGGACCAATTTCAAAATTAGGAGGTCCTCAACTGCAATTATGGGATTGGGATAAATCCTTGTCACATTATCTTCTGATAAAAAATAAAAAAAGAGAGAGAGAAGATAAATCCTTATCCCTCAAATCTTGCCATCAGACTCTTCATCTTCCTTTAAAAATCTAGACTCAAAAGAGATTTCAATAACATTTTAGTCCAATTTCTTCACCCATCGAGGTCTCAATTCTTCATTCAAGTTTGGGACAAATTCGATCCAATGGCAACGTCAACAGTCCTCTTTCCTGATGAACAAGGAGTCATCGAGAGTCCTTGTCGTCGTCTGACCTCCAGCGTCCCAAATCTTCCATTCCCGTTGCCGAAAATCCCAACCAGAGACTTCTATCGTCCAACAATAGATTCTCTAACAACTGCGACCATCGTACCTTCAGCTTTCTCGTTGACAACCACACCTTCAATTTTATCACCTGATCGTTTTGATTATGCTGCATTTTTTTTTAGAATTACAAATGGATTTTATTTAGTTCAATTCATGGTGTAAGTGGTTGGATTTGAAAAATTCACTGGGGCAAATTTTATCATAAGTGTTTTACATAATATACACCATATTCCAATATTCCTCCCCCCCCCCCCCCCCCCCCCCCCGTGTTATGGGTTAATGTTAATGTTCTTTAACGGTATTTACCATGATTTCTGGTGGTCTATGTGTTTTAGTTGGTGAATATTGGTAACTAATTTACCATGATTTCTGGAAAATATGGATCCTTGAGTAAATCAATTTACAAGTATTTACCATGATTTTTTGCACAAGTTTTTTTTACCATGTTTTGCTGCATTTTTTTTTTAGAATTACACATGGGTTTTGTTTAGTTCAATTCATGGTGTAAGTTGTTGGCTATGAAGAATTCATTGGGTAAATTTTATAGTAAGTGTTTTACATAATAATACCATATTTCGATTTCTTTTCCGCTTTACAGTGTTGTGGGTTAATGTTAATTGTTAATGTTCTTTGGTTGTATTTATCATGATTTTCTAGTGGGTATGTTTGTGGATGGTGAGTATTGGTAAGATATTTACCATCAAAAAAGGTATCTACATGTTTACCATAAGTACTGGACCTAATTAGTATATGTACCAATGTAAATTTTTCTACCCTGACTTGAGTTGGATTTAAATGTACCCAGAAATTATGGTAAAAAAATAAGTGCATAACAGTATTCATGATAAACTAGCACTGTAATGTTTTCCATTTACGTATAGTAAAATTTACCATAATCGATAAATACAATTTACCATAATCGGAAAATAGGCAAACACATGTTGCTAAAAATATATTCTGGCAAGAATTTTCTTTTAAATTCTCATACTGTATCAACTTCACCTTCATTTTTTTGGTTGCAAAATTAATTACATCTTACCCATTATTTGAAATCTCCTAAAATTTTGGAGATTAGGTTCAATTATATTCAACCAAAATAGGTAACAATAGCTATGTATAAAGAGTGTATCTGTTATTTAAGGGAATTAGATCATTTCCACTCAAAAAATTCCTTTTGAATTCCATTATCTTCTCATCTATTTTGAATTTCCATAAATTTTGGCACTAATAAATGATACAATCCCTACAAATCAGGAATGATTATATCTTAGTGTATTAATATCATAATAAGGGTAAGATTGGAAAATCACATATAAGGAGGATGAAAACATAAGTTTGAAAAATGGGCAGGATGAAAACATACATAGTGCATAAAAAGGGGATGATTATTTAATTAACTCATAAATAAATAATTGATGTAAGCCTTAGGGCAAGGGAGTTGATTAATATGTTGAGTTTTTTCACAAGAGAGAGTATCTCTTTTTCCTATAATTCTATTAATCTGCGAGTTATTAGATTGTAGAAGAGTTCTTTCTTATTCGTGGGGGTGATCTTTGTTCTTGTTCACGTTTCTAGCTGCGTAAAAAAGAATCCAATAAAATCATTTGTAGTGAAATTCACTAATACCCAGGAAATCGTAGTGAAATGGAGATTAGTCATTTGCTTATTGTGGATTATTACGGTTGGATATACGTGACTTAAAAGAATGGTTGAATCCTTTGTTCGTATAGATTTTGTCTAAACTTTCGATGAGGACTCAGCACAACCCAATGCGAGTCAGGGTCGATCGATGTTTTATCTTTTCTTCTCTCATTTCCTTGGCACGCCCCTTGAAAAGGAGCATATGGTATGCCCCATTACGTACTTTGGTACTTGTTACATGTTACGTATGGTTTTGGACTTTTGATACTTGTTACGAACGGCTATGGGTTTTCAAAATTTTCTATTCACGTCAAAGCTTTGTTACGTATGGCTGTGGTACTTGCAGGGACGGAGGCACACAGGGGCAAGGGGGTCACGTGCCACCCCCTCAATTTCAGGTTTTTTTTTTTTTTTTTCAAATAACGAAAATGGATTCATTGATTTCAACTTTCAAGTGGTACTTTTACCTTGATTCTGCAGAAGCATGGCGGTGAGGAGGGTTCGATGCCGCTGGAATCTTCAAAGCGGACATGGATTCATTGATTTCAAGTTAACCCCCTTCGCGGAATCAACTCATCGCTGGGTTTTCAGATCAGATTTTTGGAAACAAAAAATCTGTTTTAGTGAGAGTGGAAGGGGAATACAGAGAAAAGATGTGTGGTGAGTTTGAAACAGGTGTACATATTGGACTATGCTATGCTTGGCAGTCAACATGTTTCTCGAGATAAATAAACGAATAATTTAGGCTTAGTTTGCCAAAAGATAAAATGAGGTGGAGGTGATAAAATGAGGTTGATTTTATGAGATTTCCATTTTAGCAAATGGAAAACCAAGCCTAACTCCTCAACAATGCTATGAGTACACCACACGTTCACACTAAATATACACTAAGGTGATGGATGAAGAGAAGTCCATTTTTAGGTGGGTCACATATTAGATTTCTCCTCATCTGCCCACATCACCTTGGTGTGCTAGGTAGTGTACCCATATCATTTTCCTTTACCCGTTGTGTAAATTGTAGTAAGTAGCTGCAGTGAGTTTCTCAAGATAAAAAAAGCAGTCGGTTGTCACTAGGTCTAGGTGTAGAGGCTGAAGGCAATAAATGAAACCACCCATTCAAGTAGATTTTTTGATAAATCAGATATATTTTTAATGTAGATTTCATTTTGGATAAAATGTGTTATTGTTTGTCTTAATAACAATTAAAATGTGACAAGATCTGTCAATGAGAGAAATATAAACTGTACATAGAGATTTATAGGTGTTGCTAGTGATTTTAGCAAATTCACGACCGTTACACCCGATTCCCGTTACGTAACGCTCGATACTACCGAAACCGTTACACCCAAACCGTTATCGTTACGTGTCGCAAAACCGATATTTTGATTGAGAGTTTAAAGCTTTTCAGATACATATGCTAATATACAATATGCTAATATTGCATAAGGTGAAAAATTGCATAAGTTGAAAACTAGTTTTATATTGTTGTGCTATGCTTTAAATTTTTGTTAAACTTAGTAGAAATTGGTGCCCCTACTGTGGGGAATTCCTAGATCCGTCCCTGGGTACTTGTTACAAACCGTTATGAGTGTTAAAAAAAATTCAATATTAACGTTAGTACTATTCAACCTCCCAAACACATGCAAAATGAGTATAAAAAATATGTAATTAACAATTATGAAAAACATACGTAACAAGACGTACGGTAAGCCCCTTTTTAAGGAAGCGCAAGGTTTTTTCCTAAAGTTCTCTCTTCTAATTTTGATTTTTCCCTTTTTCATTGGGTTGAACGAAAGTTATTCAAATATGACATAATGGTTCCTTAAGCAATCTGCAACTACTCATTAGAATTGCAATTCATTTTTCTTCAGATAAGCTTTTCGAGGAGTGAAGGGGAAATGGCTACTAACACTACAGCATTCGGGAAAATAGACATATATATATCTATATAATAAGGGAGCTCAGTTTTTTAATCCCAAACATCCAAACATAAATTTACACCGTCCAAAAAATTTTCCCCAAAATTAATGGCTGGAATTTGATTGCACTAAAGATTCAAAGGTTTAGATTGACGCTCACTTAAATCAATGGCTAGGATTACTTGAGAGGAATGGAATTTTACCGCCCAATTGGCAGTTGCTCCTTCCCTCACCCTCTCTCTCACGTCTCACCCCCCTCCCTCATCTGTAGCTCCTCCCCACCCTCTCCCTCAACCGCTCCCAAGTCCCACCCCTCTCTCTCTCTCTCTCTCTCTCTCTCTCTCTCTCTCACTTGTACATAATGACTCCCTCTACCGCTCCCACCGCCCAATTGGCAGTTTCTTACAACTGCTGTAATCTCTCCCCCACTAATCCACAACTCTTCTCCATCTCTCCCTCTCTCTCTCAAACAACACAGAGCCACGTCTGGGATCTCTCCTACTTCTCCCCCTCTATCTCTCTCAATTGTTAGCAGAGACAGGAATCTCTACAACCGCAGCACTGGGGGTTCACAACTTCCAAATTTCGCACCGGTAAGTAGTATAGCATTTAGAAAATCTTCATGAATTTGTTTTCCAAACACAGCATTGATACAGTTTTTGAGAAGGGCATGTGTAACTTGCTTCCCTAAAATCATATGCTTACTTGCATTTTACGTGTTTGATGAAATGTGCGAGAGACATATGTAGGCATAACCCATCTTTAATTTCGTTAATTTGAAGCTTGCCTATCTTTACATGAAATGGAAAGGAGGACAATGGTAAATGAGTTGCAAGAGGCAAGCACGACTTCTACTGATCTAATAATTTTGTAGTAATTTTTTTGCTACAAATGGTCTCAACCTCTCAAATGTTTTTCTACGTCTATTCTGGATCATTTGCAGGAATTTACTGTTAGCCCTCTCTTTTCAAACTTCAGAGTAGGACTTGGACCCCTTGGGCAAAAATAAAAGGGGTACATATAGTTTTCTTCCATACTTGAAAAAATTGGCAGAGGATTGTTTTCCAAATATGATCTCCAGTACTTAAAACACCAAATTGGATTAAGTGTTAAGACCTTCCATATGATAAGTCAGTCCTCTTTTATTCAAACATCTAGCGTATGCCAGAAAGAGGAAAGTAGGAAATAAAAGCTGTTATGGCATGGGCTAATTCATGCTATGTTGCTGTTGTGTTCAGTCCGGGGATATTGGTTAGTTATGAAGATCAGATGTTAGTTATTAAGGTCACTTTGGTATGCAGAGTAATCTGCTTGGAATTGGAAGCCCCCCATAAATTTATCTTGACCTAAATCAGCTATTGCAAAAATTTGCTTCACACTCATATGTGGTAGGATTAGGTATTTTGACATCCTAATCGTTTGTTACTTGAAAGCTAAACTATCAAAAACATCTGATCCTACCGCATTTTTTTTTTTTTTTTGACAGTCATGAGGTGAAAAAAACTGCTCAATTCATCTTTCATATGAGTACCGGAAAAATTGGTATGCTTCTTGCCTATATCTCTATTTTATGTAAGTTTTTCTCTCTCTTTCTCTTACTTCACATTTTATGAAGACCCACATGTTCAATCTGTAGTTCAGCCATGTGTTCCTTTTTAAATCCGATTTCACACTTGCATTTTATGTGTTCGATAAAATGTGCGAGAGAGAGAGGCATCAATACCTTGCATTTTATGTGAGCAAAAGAGGCATCAAGTTCCTTTTCCAACCAAAAAAAAGGCATCAGAATTCCCAAATTTCGAGTCGGTTGCATCAAAATACTTCTATCAATTTTCATTTCAGTGGGGGTTTGCCTTGAGGTCGAAAAGAACTTTCTTAACCTATCATGGTGTGAGGATTTACAATCTCAATGTTTGGTGGCAGCCAGCATAGCAAATTGAGCTACACCGTTCCCTTTCCCTCTAAGGAGCTTAGATATAAAAAGAAAAAGAAGGACATTCTACTACTTTTTCTCAAAAAAGTCTTATGAACACAACTTTAGAACACAGTTGTGTTCGGAGCCATTCAAAAGCTGTGGATATAGGTGCATCCGGAGTTGTGTTCCTAGCATTGCTATTTTTTTCTCATTGCATCATGGTAAATAGGTTATTTTTGAACTTTCGGTGCTGTGTTCGGAGCCATTCAACTGCTGATTTTGGGGGTTTAGAATTGCTGAACTTACCATAGTAACGGTTGGATAACTCGATGTTCGTTGAATTGGGTGCTACATGGTTGTGGGAGTTGCAAGTATTTGTCTTTGCTTTGATGACGTGGATGGATGGACTATAGGTGTTAGTTGTAAGGAGAGTAATATGATGGGAATGGACAGAAAAAGATGGAACTCAAAGTGGTAATAGCCTAATTGGACAGTCAAGCTTACCTTCAAAACTGAAGTTGGTTGAAAGGGGGGACTTAATTTCGAGTCATAGTGACTTCAATTTTCCTTGATTGCTAGATAATTGATACACCCAGTAAAAAAAATACCAAAATTTGAATGATTGAGGATTGAAAACCTGAGTACTTCAACATTTGTTGACATTTAAAGGTTAAAAGAACTGCAATTGCCCTGCACGTCTTCCACCAATTTCCTTTCAAAGGTTAAAAGAACTACCACATTGCAGTTCCTGTTTCATTGTTATCGCAGGTATGGAAAAATGGCTTACTCTCCCTCTTCTCTCTCTCTCTCTCTCTCTCTCTCTCTCTCTCTCTCTCTCTCTCTCTCTCTCTCTCTCTCTCTCTCTCTCTCTCTCTGTGTGTGTTGTTTGGTACAATGACCAATGCTTCCTCTCTCTCTCTCTCATCTATTTTTGCAGACTCTAAAGGGCATAGGACAATAGTCCCAAAGGTAATGCACTTCTCCTGTGCTACTTTATTGTACCTCTTCTCTTTGTGTTTTCCCTAATCGACCAAAAAACAAGAAAAAAATTACATGTGCCTGCTTTTTCACTCCATGCGGCTGTATATTGCTACTCCATTGCATATTGTATTATCTTCTGCCTAATTTGTTCACATTTCATGTATTCACGTCAAAGGTTTCCCATGACAATTCTTCTAAGTTCAATTTTCCACCATACTTAATTATTTATTTTTTTTGCTCATGTTACTACTTCTTTTGTTACTCTGTAAAAAAAACTTTTTGTTTGAGGAATTTTTTTTTAAGTCATGTTACTTCTTTTATTGTCATTACTCAGTAAAATGTTTTTGGGTCATGTTACTACTTTTTTCGTCACTACTTTGTACTACTCCCAAAGAATATATAGGTTACTTTTATTTTTTTGTCATTACTCTTTACTACTCCCAAAAAAAAAAAACAGGGTACTTAATTATTTATTTTTTCGGTCATGTTACTACTTCTTTTGTTACTCTGTAAAAAAACTTTTTGTTTGAAGAATTTGTTTTTAAGTGATGTTACTTCTTTTGTTAGTCATATATTCTGTAAAAATAGTTTGTAAGTAGAATCTCTTCGTATTTGTTTCCTAAAAGCTCTTTGGAAAGTTTATTCTCGAAACAGCTACAAGATTTAGCTTCGTGCACCTATATTCTGACATGCATAATTTTTTGAGACATTCTTATGAATTCGACTCATATGTCGTTATACACAGGAATGCAAAATAGAAAAAATAGTATTTTTGCTTTGGGATAATTGTGTAGATGAGAAAACTACGATGGATGGAACACAAACGGAAAATCAGGTAATTATTTATTGATTATAGTGCTTCTAATAATCACATTGGAAAAGAACAGTTTACATAATTTTATAATATCACATTTCTCTAACACTATATTCTTTGTCAAACTTACAACATTTCCTTCAAAATCTATGCGGGTAATAAAGATAGGCCTTGCTGTACAAAATGGCCGTTCTCCGTTATAGCCAACACGATTGATTTACAAAATTTAATAGAAGAGTACTTAGGTATTAGATCGTGGAAAAATCGGAGGCGACGGCGGCGTTAGCATGGTAATGTCTTATTTGATTATGTGCAATTTGTCGCAATATATTGCTTACTAAAATATATGTGATTATTGAAAAAGAGAGTGTGTAATGCACACACCATCAAACGATATGCCAAATATTTTTGCACGTACTTTTTTGTCAAAGTCCGACTTGCACACGCATTGTGTGTACCCCAACCTCTAGAGAACTTACGTGTATCAATTATAGTGGATTCAGGCGAAACAGGTAAGGAGAACTTGCGTGTCTACAATTATTGACATTTAATTGGCACGATGATTCATCTCATCCTTGGCTACTTGAGTTACTGCTACTTTCTTGCTGTTGCTGCTGAAGTTGAGAATTTTATGTTTCATCTGCTGTTGCTATTTTTGGATTTTGCTGAGGGTTACGAGGATCACCATCTTTTTGGGTTGGTGAATTCTTTTGATGCTACTTTCTTTGGTCCACCAATGAAACAAACTTGCACTTTGATCTGATTGGGTTCTTTAGGTTATGAAAATCATATTTGCTATGTGGCTCCGCTTCCGGTAAAACAGTATTTGTGTTGGAGCAATAGTATTTGGATCTCAATATTTTTGGACACTTTACTGAGGTTTTGTGCTATAATAACACACTTGTGAAATAATTTTCAGCTCTTTCATGCAATCAGAAAACTTAATTTTTTGGGTTTGATTGGGCAGGCTTTTCTCTCTTCCTTCTTGACATCTTGCTTTTGCTTCAGGTACATAAAACTTGCTACCTTGGGTCTTTTGAACTAATTTTTGAAGAAATAACGTGTCCGCGTGTCCGTATCCCTTATCCGTGTCCATGCTTCTTATGTTTTTATATGTATTTTACGGCTTTACTGTATTGTTTTTATTGGTAGTATTATATTGAAGAGTTTGATGCAATGTGGTTGTGTTTTTGCAGTGCATTTGCTTGCTTGACCATATTGTGTTGATTGGTTTTGTGTTTTTGAATTGCATTTGAATATTTGATTAGTTACTGTAGTGTTTTTTATTGGTAAAATGTTGATGTGTATTATGCAAGTTGTTTGTGATTTCGAAAATCATTGGATAAATTTAGCTGTGGTGTTTTTGATTGGTATGAGATTTGAATTACGCAGGGGTTTGTGATGAATGTGCAACCATCGGAGGCAAAAGCAGGATTTGATATTCGATTTTCACCGACGACTGATCCAGATCTTTTGAAGAAAAAGATTGCAAATGAATGGGCACCTGCTAGCAGAAATATGACATTTGAGGTGTGTAATTTTCCTTCTGCCCTTTCATTGCCATCCACTGCAAAAATCTAATTATGTGTTGTTTGAGTATACTTTAGAGGTTTACTGACTCCATAGTGCTTTAATAAGCTTGGTGGCTTATTTGCTCTTGCAATGGCTATTAAATGGTGCTTGGTACTATTTTAGATGTTTGTCTCTAGGTGTGTATATATCATTTCTAAACACTACATCATTATCCTATTGGTTATATTTGGGTTGACTTCGAATTATGTTACCCCTCAGCATTCTTAGATATGTACATCATACAAATGTGAATTGAAACTAAATTAGGAGAACAAGCCTTTTTTTCTCATAATTATTTAAGTTTGGCGGGCATTCTAAATTACTTGGAATTTCATTTGTATTGCTATCAGAATCCCCTATGAGGCGAAACGAAATTAACTGTACATATTAATAATATTGAAATCCAGGAAATTATGAAAATGGTGTTAGTCTTGGAATTAAACGTCTGATGAAGTAGTGATGCCACTCTTGGGAAAATTTTCTCGACGTAACAAACCTTATCCAATCTCTCTGGTGGGGAAATTAAGGTTTGGTTTTTGTTGAGATCTATTTTCAAAATATACTGCTCTCTCTCTCTCTCTCTCTCTCTCACACACACACACACACACACACACATGCGCACACATTGCAGCTAATTGTTATTTCCTCCAAGGTTAATGCAACTCTAATGTTTTTAAGGTGCACGCTAATTGTTCGAGTGCACGCTAATTGTTCGAGCCGTGCCTTCAGGCACGGGCATCCGCTAGTACATATATATATAGAGTCCACTTCTAATCCGGACTTTTAATTTCCGCACCTTTTGATCCAAATTTTTTTTTGACGATCCGATCCGTCCAATGTGTTCAGAAGGTGTTTTCAAGGGTCCACGCGGAAAATCTTCAAAAAAAAATACCGGGAAGGGCTTGATCCAAGCAGTTTTCGCAAAAAATATATAAATACAGTTTTTGCGAAAACTGCATGGATCAAGCCCTTCCCGGTATTTGTTTTTGAAGATTTTTCGCGTGAACCCTTGAAAACACCTTCTGAACACATTGGACGGATCGGATTTTCCAAAAAAAATTTGCAACACAAAAAAACCCCATTTTTTCCTTAAATCCGGGAGTGTGGATAAGAAAATTTCCCTATATATATATATATATATATATATATATATATATATATAGGGAGGGCTTCTAGTCCGGACCTCCCGTTTCCGGACCTCCATGATCCAAATTTTTTTTTGACGATCCGAGACGTCCAATGTGTTCAGAAGGTGTTTTCAAGGGTCGCTTGCGGAAAATCTTCAAAAAAAAATACCGGGAAGGGCTTGATCCAAGCAGTTTTCGCAAAAATATATAAATACAGTTTTTGCGAAAAACTGCTTGGATCAAGCCCTTCCCGGTATTTTTTTTTGAAGATTTCCCGCTAAGACTCTTGAAAACACCTTCTGAACACATTGGACGGCTCTTTTCCAAAAATAATTTGCAACACAAAAAAAGCCATGTTTTTCTTATTTCCAGGAGGTGTGGACTAGAAAATCCACCTATATATATATGTTTTTTTTTTTTTTTTGTGAGTTTTGAGCGGGGGTCAGTGGGGGCACGTGCCCCCGCGTGACCCCTCTTGGGTCCGCCCCTGTATATAACCCATCCAAACATGGCTTCAAGCAAACTATATAAAATGAGTACTCAATAAACCTAAAACACAAAAGGAGACACATCATACGTGTATAGCTTTAGCATGCTAAAGAAAAGTGTGATCAAACAGAAAGTCAATAATTTAACATGATATTTGAGACTTGTTCCTGCCTCAGTATTATGATATTTGCTATAATATTTGCATCTCTTTTGGCCTACTTATAGAAGAAAGTTTGACTAAAGCAAGAAGAATTTCCGCATCTTTTTAGCTGTTCATTCAACTATTCTTGGAAGTTGGAACAAGTGTCAACCACCTCAGATTTTTTCTGGGTGTTGATAACGAGTAATTATTCCATGGTCTTGGGACACGCACGTGATTCCCCAACATTCTTATTTACCACAAATTCCTATGGGGCCAGTACAATCTGTGGTGGATAAAGGTATTGGGCCACCACCACGCCCGAAGACCATAGAATAATTGGTCATTGATAACAGTTTGCGGACATATTGTATGAAGAAATCTTGGAGGCCTTATTTTCATTTTTGTCCATTTTGAGTTCCCGTGGAACCAAAGGTAATACAAAGGACCATTGCCAAAAGTCTCTTTTGGAAAGGAAAACAGGAACCAAAATTAGTAATCTGAGAATACAAGGGGTTCTCTGCCTCTCTTTTTTATGAGAAACTTAGCCAGACTTTATCTGGAAAAAGAAAACCTAAACCAAATGTAACATCATCTCAAGAACATGAAATACTATTCCACTTTTTTTTTGGGTTTGAACATGGGAGTCTAAAAGAATCCAATAAACTCTGTAGTATCCAAACCCCAATAGTATGAAATAAAAAATCAGAAGGTTGAAATCTGCCAAAGTACTACAAGGCGCGCCATGGGCTTTTCCGTAGGCCACAAAATCGTAGTTGGCGAGCCAATGATCATCTGCTGTGTTGATAATGAAGTTTCCATATGGCAACCCAGTGTTGCGTTTGGAGCGGTGGATGTGACCCGCAATGGAGGCACAATTGGTACAGAAGGGCGAGGAAGCTGACGAGCCCCTCTTGCTTCATTGATGCTCGACAACACAATAGCAAGGAACAAACCAGAAAGGAACATTTTACGGAGAGCCATCTTGAGTATGGAAGATAGGCCCAAGTGAACAAGTTTTTGGAACAAAGAGGAAAACACCTCCCACAAACAAGAAAGGAAGTTGGTTTTTGAGGGTTAAATAGAGGAAAATGTGGAGCCAATTATAGTGTATTTGGCAATTTTACGTGGCTATGCCCCGGATTACTGGTATTTTTCCTCCTGTAAAGCTGTCATTGCTAAAAAAAAAACTTCAGCGGCTAAATTTTCTCTCTGCGTTTTCCCATAGCAAACATCTTGAATAATAAGTTGCAACAGCCACATAAGACGGAAATTAGTCATTTCTTATTATGGATAGAATTCCATGAATCTTGCTGTCCTTCGAACCTATGTAGCACCGACACTTTCCGCCGGAAGCAGCGAACTGGTGTCAGACAAGTGCCAGACATAGAGACACTCTAAGACACCAGTCCAACTTAACACCTAATCTCAAAGTGGCATCCTAACTTTTTTTTTTTCCCCCAATCTTTGAGAGTTGGACACTCTCCAACACTTTAAAGACGCGCGAAGGATACTTAAGGAAATTACCTAAAAGTGGCGTGTTCCGTAACTTTCGTTTAAGTGTCCATATAATTTCTCTTACTATCCACTCAACCATTAGTTTATCGTCACACTCAAATTTCACATATGCATGGATACATCTATTGGCTTTCCACCCATAAGCCATCTGCAACCACTCATTAAATTTGCACTTCATCAGTCCTCTAAAACAACATTATCATCATTATTTCATACTTTTAATGGTTGATTGCAATTCGGAAGAGGTATTTAAGTGGGAACAAATATAATTAAGAGCAAGGGAAAGTGGCTAGCACAGCAACATAGGGTGAAACAGACACTGTCACACAGATGGTCCACCTAAACATGGCTTCAAGCAAACTCAAATGAATACTGATCAAATGCAACCAAAAACTCATAAGGGGACAAATCATACATTATAACTCAAATATACTATTGAGAAAATTCTCCACAAGGTTCGACAGAACATCATAAATAGATTAGATTAAGGGGTTGGCCGGTTGACCTGGGAGATCATATAAGACGCTCTCCCTACCGGGCATGCATAACAACAGAAAAACATAATGTAAGAAAAGGGATAGTAATTTCCACAACCCATTATTTTTAATAAGTGCGCCCCCCTTTTTTGTCTTTCAGCAAAAATTTTACAAATTAAATTTCACTAAAAGACCAAAAAAGAAAAAAGGGAACTTATCAAAAAAAGGGGTGTGAAAATCATTTCCCCCGAAGAGAAAAGACAAAAGGTCCCAATAGATCCTCTGAAAACCAAAATATGAGATGAAACATGTCAAGGCTTTGGAGTTGGGATGTTTGGCAGCTTCGGCGAACCATGAAAGGCAGGTAGTTCAGGTAACTTTGGAATTTCCACTTTGGGAATCTCTGGAAAACTTGGGATGTGGGGAACCTCCACGTTAGGAATCTCCGGAAAACTTGGGATGTGGGGAACTTCCAATTTAGGAATCTCCAGCAGCTCCGGAATCTTCGGAAATTCAGGAAGTGATGGAAAATCAGGCAGAGTTATATCAATAAGATGCCTAGCCTCAGCCACCATTGTTTTGGCACTCATGGATGCCAAGGTGATGACCAAAAGTGATAGGAGGACAAAGGCTGGGTATTGGTTATAGTAAGCCATATTTGGGCATGATTGGGCTATATGATGTTTGTGGGTTCTTATAGTTGTTGAGGGAAGAGGTCAAGAGGATAATGGGCCTGATAGCAGATTTAAAGGGTAGGGGTTGGCTTGAAGATTTGTGACTTGTTAGTTCAACTTCTCATCTATTATTTTGGAAACTAGTCCACAAATTCTTTACTTCTTAATTAATAGTAATATTACTACATATCACTTACTTGGCTATCTAATTAAGCTAGCTATGTGACCGAGTCACGCAGCAGCACCTCAATGTTGCTATGTGGCCGAACCGGATTGGTGCCTTGCTAGCACTTCAGAGCGTCTGATGATTTTGTCATGACCTGGCCAGGGTCCCCATTTGAACCCGCTGCTCGTGGGATGACCGGCCCTCCGTGTTACGGGCCCCATGGCCCACTTATTTTTGGGCTAGCCCAGGTGGTGAGAATACTGGACCCCAGTCCACTCAAATGGCCAATCAAAGTCCATGGAAAAAAGGCCAATTGGCATTCTATAGTAAACATCTTTTATTAGTTGTAACAGATACATAAGGTGGAAAATGATTCCCAATCAGTTGCTTTTTATCGATAGAATATTCCTAAGGGGTGGTTTGGCCTAAAAGTGGATTATGGTTTTTTCGTTTTTTCGTTTCGTTTTTATTCAAATTTTTTTTGCATTTGTTAGTTTCGCGTCAAGATTTTGTGGTTTTTGGATTCCTCTCGACGAGACGAATCTAACAAGTATAAAATTATGGTCAAACCAAATATTTTTTTGAATAAAGCCGAAATACGTGGATTATTTGTCATGTGTCCAAACAGTGATCTCAAATAGTAGAACATGGAGATGTGGCACAATGCAATCGATTTGGAGGAAATTTTTGTTTCCATCGGTGGTGGAACTAATTTAAACTATTTTATTAATTTGTAACAAAATTTCATAACACTTAGACTCTCACACACACTAGATATTTTTCCTCTCACTTGTGGTGGGAGAAGCCTTGGCACCACTTCTCTCACTCTCTTCCTTTTCTCTTCTTTTCTCTTTTTCCCATACATTGCCATGGACCAATCATACACACTTGTACACAAGGTCAAATAACCACAATCATCCAATCACAATCTAACTCTCCGGCCATCAATTATGCATCGAATATGCAGAATGCAGATAGCTTGGACCCTAAATTTTTCTCCTTTCTCTCAACTCATAGACACAAACCCCACACAATTAAGATTCATATTTCTAACACACCCCTAATCTTAATTCTCTTGTCCATCACATCAAAACCTGTCCGCATCATTACGTCAATTGCTTGGGCTGAACATGGCCAGAGAACCACTAGTGGCGGATCAATTCTCCTCCTCTTGTCACGTCTTGTCTGGTGTCGTTTCTTTTATTGCGTCGCCTCGCATATCGTCTCAGACAGCGTCTCGTCTCATCTCACGAGCCTAGTGGGCTCCGTCTCGTCTACCTCTTGTCATGTTTTTGGCCAACACATGTCACATCATGTCTCGTCCCATCCTCTTCGATTTTAGGCATGGATTGGAGTGCCCAAATCTTGCATCAAATATCATCGTCCTGTCTCATTTCCTCCTTCAATTATACTCATCACTTTTGGCCTTTTGGTAGCCAACAAATCACTTGGATAGTGTTTTTTTTCATCAACTCATCAGGCAGTCAGGCTTGGATGTGACCGCTTCCATGATCATCGTGTCTTCTCCGCCCGTTGAATTTTTGGGTACCGGATCGTCTTCCATTAGCACGCAGCGGAATTTATTTTTCCTCCCCAAGATCTTTGCACCCCTGTGCTCTAATACCAATGATGGAAAAATAAGAGAATTATGGCACACACTCAAACACTACTCTATTTTATTAATCTGTAACAAAATTCGCCCTGTTCGTTTCCCAGTTTAGTTTTAGTTTTGGTTTTGATGACATCATCATTTCTCTCATTTCTCTCTCTATCTCTCTCCACTCATTACACTTGATGACATCATCAAAACTAAACTAAACTATCTAACCAAACACAGCCATAAGACTTATACTCTCACACACATTAGATATTTTTCCTCCCATTTGTCAGGGGGAAACCACGGCACCATGTCTCTTCTCTCACTCTCTTCCTCTCTCTCTCTCTTCTTTTCTCTTTTTCCCACACATTGCCATGGACCAATTATACACACTTATACACAAGGTCACACTTATACACAAGGTCAAATAACCACAGCCATACAATCACAACCTAACTCTACGGCCATCAATAATGCACCGAAATATGCAGCTAGCTTGGACCCTCTAATTTATATCAATATTCTCCTCTGTCTCTCAACTCATCGAGACAAACGCCGCACAATTACGATTAATATTTCTAACAAGATCAACAGAGAAAATGAAACTCAAATGCACGTACATTCATCAAGCCTAAACTCGTATAATCCTTACCTTCTCCAGGTCCTAGGAAGCTTGGCAAAAACTTTCTAACGATGGATACATTGCTTTCGCGTTGGTCACAGTTGATGATCAATTGTTTTGCAGCTTCACAGTTAAGCTATCAAGCCCTTCCTTTTGACCTTAGTGAAAGCCCTGAATCGTTTAAGATGAATCTCTTAAGTTAATGTTAATTCTGCTGCTGGTGCTCTGGGTTATCTCTCTTTGCCTTTTCTTGGTTAAGATTCAAAGCTGCTGTTGCTATGGTTCTCCTGTTTATTTCTCATAGCTTTATGTTCTGTTCTATCATCATTTGTTTATTTGGTCTTTTTCTCTTTTCTGCTGCCTACCTTGAACAAGTCTCTATGAACATAAGTGAAACCGAAAAAGTTTAAATGATACATGGAAAGATAAACTTGAGATTCTACTACTCTCTCAGTTCGTGCCAAGTTCATACACATTTTTATCAACTTCTCTGACGAGTACCGAACACTCCAGAGCAAGCACATCTTACAGTTTCTAATTGAAATATCTGTTGCACAAACTAGATAAAGTACGCATGACAACGATGCCGATGAGAATCCCCAAGAACATTTGAAATTTTGTTATATCCCCAAGGACCCCAACTAATGCAAGGTTCATACACAGATGGCAAGGTTCACCTCCAGTCTCCAGAGAACGCAGTTTCCACGAAAGCTTCCAAGCAATGCGATAGAAGGAGATAGTATCCTTTTCACTTCGTCCCCTAGCCTGGTCAAGATTATTAATTTCCTGGGTGTTGATAACAGTTTTGACAAACATATTGTGAAGAAATCTTGGAGGCCTTTATTTTCTTTTTTAATGGTCATTGGGTCCATATTGATTTACTGTGGAACCAAAGGTAATATAAAGGCCCATTGTCAAAAGTCTCTTTTGGAAAGGATAACGGGAACAAAAATCAGTAATCTGAGAATACAAATGTAGCAACATCTCAAGAACATGTAATAGATGTAAATTTTTTTGGGTTTGAACATGGAGTTTAAAAGAATCCAACCAACTCTGTAGTATCCAAACCAGCCAATCACACCACTAATTAAAAAATAAATAAAAATCAGAAGGTAGAAATCTGCCAACGTACTACAAGGCAACAAGATCGTAAGGGGGGACAAGGATTATCTGCGGTGTTGCTGCTTCCAGATGGCGACCCACTGTTGCGTTTGAAGTCATGGATGTGGCCTGCAATGGAGGCACAATTGGCACAGACGGGCAAGGAAGCTAATGAGCCCCTCTTGCTTCATTGATGCTCGACAATACGATAGCGACGAACAAACCCAAGGAACATTTTACAGGAAGTCATCTGAGTATGGAAGATAGGCCTAAGGTGAATAAGTTTTTGGACAAAGAGGAAAACACCTCCCACAACCAAGAAAGGAAGTTGGGTTTTAAGGGTCAAATAGAGGAAACTGTGGAGCCAATTGTAGCATATTTGGCAATTTTATGTGGCTATGCTCCGGGGTTACTGGTATATATATAGCTGGCATTGCAATTTAGATAGAATGCTGAGTTGCTTATTTATGATGTGTGGCAATTTTTTCTCCTGTAGAGCTGGCATTGCTAAATTCAATCTTCTCATCATGTTTAGTTCAGCAAAATTTTCTCTATCTGGTTTTTTGTTAAGGGTATGTGGCTAGCAACACGACATTGTGGTAAAACATCATATTTATAAACTCAACATCAAAAATGTTGAGTGGACTCTAATATCTACTCAACATTTGAATCGAAGGGGGCACGTCATACATTTTATTACTCAAATATACTATTGAGAAGCCATAGTGTGAATAAAGTTCTCCTTAAGTTCGACATAATGTGATGAGTAGATTTACGGGTTGGCCTCGGAGATAAGACGCTCTCCTACCGGGCATAACAACAAAAAGACATAATGCAAGAAAAGAAAAAAGACAGAAAGTCACAACAAATCCTCTGAAGAACCAAGTAGGAGATGAAACAGGTCAAGGTTTTGGAGTTGTGATCTTTGGCAGCTTTGGCAAACCAGGAAAGGCAGGCAATTCAGGTGATTTAGGAATTTCCACTTTAGGAATCTCCCGGAAACTTGGGATGTGGGGAACTTCCACTTTAGGAATCTCCGGTAGCTCCGGAATAGTCGGAAATTCTGGAAGTGATGGAAAATCAGGCAGAGTTATATCAATAAGATGCCTAGCTTCAGCCAACATTGTTTTGCCACTCATGGATGCCAAGGTGATTAGCAAAAGTGATAGGACAAAGGCTGGGTATTGGTTATAGTAAGCCATATTTGAGCATGATTGGGCTATGATGTTTGTGGGTTTTTATAGTTGTTGGGGGAAGAGGTCAAGAGGATAATGGGCCTGATAGCAGATTTGAAGGGTAGGGGTTGGCTTGAAGATTGTGCCTTGTTAGTTCAACTTCTCAAGTTCTCATCTATTATTATGAAAACAAGTCCACAAATTCTTTACTTCTTAATCAATAGTAATGTATATCACTTACTTTTATGATAATTTGGCTATCTAACTAAGCTAGCCATGTGACCGCATCACGCGGCAGTACCTCCACGTGGCCGAACCGGATTGGAGCCTTGCGAGCACCTCAGAGCATCTGATGATTTGGTCATGACCCGGTCCCCATTTGAACTTGCTGTTCGGGGGGTGACCGGCCCTCGCCGTTAAGGGGGCCCATGGCCCACTCATATATGGGCTAGCCCGGGTGGTGTGAATATTGGACCCCGGCCCACTGCAATGGCGATCAATCAAATTCCATGGAAAAAAGGCGAATTGGCATTCCGTAGAAAACATCTTTTATTAGTTGAATCCCAATCACTTGCTTTTTATTGATAGAAAATTCAAAAGATTTAGCTGACCTTCCAACAAATCCAGGAAATTTTTTTTTTCACCCTTTTCTTCTTAATTTTATATTTATTTCCCTTTCGTTCCCAATAAATTAAGCCACCCACAGCTACTCATTCGAATTTAATTCATCTTCCTTCTTATGATTTTCCCTCATAAGAAGCAAAGGCAGCAATGGTAACTCATGAACCTGCAGTTAACTAAGGCAAAACAGCCACAGAAATTTCACCGAACCATAGATTCAAGCAAACTCAAATGAGTACTAAATCCAGATTTATTGGTACATCAAATGAGAATACAACTTAAATGCATTACTGAGAGGCAATCCTGCAAGAAAAAGTCACAGTTATTTGGCCCCAATAGATAGATAAGATCTTCTCCACCAGGTCATGGTTGACAACCTTACGAGACCTTGTTCAACCAGGAATGGGTGAGATCTGCAGAGTTATATTGGGCACTGGTTCAAGGGAGGGTAAGGTGCCGAAGGGGGGCAAAGCAGGAAAAAGGCGCGAAGTTGTTGGAGCAACAAGCGAAGTTATTGGTGTAAGAAGACGAATGCCATCCACCATTGTGTTGACACTCAAGAATGCCAAGGTGATGAGCAGCAGTGGTAAGACAAAGGAGGAAAATTTCAGGGGATAAGCCATTTTAGGGGGATTGGGAAAGCAACTTTTGGAGGGGTAAAAAAGGAGAGAGGACGATGGGTTTTTATAGAGGAGGGAAGAGGGTAAAATGGGGTTTCTTTTAAAAGGTTGGATAGGATGGAAGAGTTCTTTCTTCAGCTACGCAACTAGCTAAAGTTTTTTAGGCCTTAGGTTGAATGTCAAAGTGATTGATGGTTTTTTCTTGTCTTTTTTTTTTTGGTATAGTTCGGTATCCAGACTCAAGGAGTAAATGGGATTGATAGCTTTGCAAGAAGAAATTTCTTGTCAGCCCAAGTGAACAATGGGGTTGAATGGCTCAATAGTCAATGGCGAGTTACATTGTTGAGGTATAGCGCAAGAAAATGGAAGCCTTATTGAGGTATAGCGCTTGCGAAATGGAATAATATTTTGAATGAAAATCAGCATGGGTTATAGAATTTTGTAAACAGAATAAATTTTAAAGTTGAAGTTGATTAAATCCGTATTCCGTCAATTAAATATTAGAAGGATAGCTATAGTACCTTTCTTTGGATTGTTGCAACGATTACGATCTTTTTTTTTTCTGTATTTTCTTGCGCTATACCTAAGAAGTTGAATAAAGCCCTAAAGTGTGCCTTTCAAGCTCTTAGACGCAACTAATGTAGTAAGTACCCTTTTCAATGTTTTCAATTCTAGTGGCCTCATTTTAACCAAGAGTAGAAAAAAACCAACAGTACGTAACAATCCTAACATGGCCTAGAAGTGTGTCTAGTCTCACACCAGAAGACGGTGTCATATATATATATATATATATATGGAACCCCTTCCTATCCAAACCACTATTTACGGACATACCGTCCGGACTTCACTTTCCGGACCAAATTTCGACGATCCGAACCGTTAGATGTGTTTAAAACGTGTTTTTAAGGTCCAACGCGATGATTTGGCAAAAAAAAATACCCGGAAGGGCTTGATCGGAGCAGTTTTTCATAAAAACGCTATATTATCATTTTTATGAAAACTGCTCCGATCAAGCCCTTCCGGGTATTTTTTTTTTGCCAAATCTTCGCGTTAGACCTTAAAAACACGTTTTAAACACATCTAATGGTTCGGATTTTCAAAAAAAAATTGGGAAGGTGGAGGTCCGGGTTTTTTAAAATTCGGGAGTTTGGATAGGAAGTTTTTCGTATATATATATACGGGGAGGCTCCAGTCCGGGATCCCGGAAATCCCGGATTGAAGCGTTTTGAAGCCCTTCCCGATATTTTTTTGACGATCCGAGCCGTCCAATGTGTTCAAAAGGTGTTTTCCAAGGCCCACGCGGGAAATCTTCAAAAAAAAATACCGGGAAGGGCTTGATCCACGCAATTTTTCGTAAAAACTGCATATTTACAAAATTGCGTGGATCAAGCCCTTCCCGGTATTTTTTTTTGAAGATTTCCCGCGCGGGCCTTGGAAAACACCTTTTGAACACATTGGACGGTTCGGATCATGAAAATTTGATCCGAAACTATGAGTTCCGGACTCTCTAGTCCCGGACTAGAGAGTTCCTCTATATATATATATTTTAAATTTAAATGTCCGGCCAACTTACACACACCTCAACTACATGCAGAAGGGTGAACCCAAATAACGACTCTCTATGTTTATCAATGTGAGTAAGTTTCCGCAATTGTAAAAAAAAATCCTAGTCAGAGGCCAAACAAGTTATACACCCAACCTAGACATCTTTCTTGGCAGACCCTACTGTATCAGTAAAAAGGTATTCTTAACATCAATTTCCGGTAAGAGCCTGAAACTTAAAGTAGACTTAATTCGATGTCAATCTGTTTTTTGATCTCGAATTTGTTAGAAGACGTATTGAAAGAAAGATAGAGGGCATTTGCATTTGTTTCTCTGCTCTGTGTCTTTCTCGGAAGATAGAAAAACGATAATAGAAAAATAAAGAGATACTAATAAGCTCCTAAAACATATTTCCATCAATGTTCGCGGGTAAGCTGTCAAGCCCTTCCTGAAGATGAATATCTGAAGTTAATGTTAATTCTGCTGTTGGTGCTCTGGGTCTTATTTTTTGCCTTCTTATTTTAAGATTCAAAGCTGCTGCTGCTGTGGTGCTCCTGTTTAATTCTCATAGTTTTATGTTCTGTTCTATCATCGTTTGTTTATTTGGTCTTTCTCTTTTCTGCAGTCTAGTTTGAACAAGTCTCTATTAGGGTAATTTAAACCGAAAAAGTTTAAATGATAAAAGGATAAAATTCAGATTCTACTAGTCTCTCAGTCCGTGCCAAAAGAAGTTTGTACACATTTTTGTTTCATCAACTTCTCCAATAAGTACCAAATAACTCCAGAGCAAGCACATCTTGCAGTTTCAATTTGAAATATCTGTTGCACAAACTAGATAAAGTACGCATGACAACGAGGATCCTAATGCAAGGTTCACACACAGATGGCAAGTTTCACCTCCAGTCTCCAGAGGACACAGTTTCCTCGAAAGTTTCAGGGCAATATGATTTATGGAGTAAGTATCCTTTTCAAACTTCGTACCCTGGACAAGATAAACTACGTGCACTTAACTGGAGGCACGAACTAGCTGCCCAAGAGCATCTGGGAGTTTGTTATATCCGCAACTATTGCAGTGCCCTGGTATGAAGGGCAGAAATATACCCCCACACAGAGGCAAGGTTCACCTCCAGAGGGGACAGTTGCCACTACGATTTCGAAGCAATATGATTGAACTAGCAGTATCCTACTCACTCCATACCCTGTTCAAGATAAATGTGTGTGCTTAACTGGAGGCACAGCATGTATATGCAGTAAGGGATAAAAAGTCCAAGGATGTGGAATATGAAAAAAAAATCTTTGCAGTCGAATTGGAATAGGCAAAGAATGGCAAATAACCAGTAAACCACCCGTGTTCTTCTTACAATTAGAACACACTGCGATTAGCTTCAATGGGTGAGAGAGCAGGACAACAAAGGCTTACCTTCTAAGCTCGCACGTTCGACTCCCACTGCCAGCAAAAAACCCTTGGGTTAAGCTAGCCCGGATATGATAAAAAGAAAGGAAAAGAACACACACTGCTATTTAGTTATCTAGCAACCAAGTCAACTAAGACCTACGAGAACGAGAGTCAACACCCTCGTACGCGTGATAAAGATAAATACAATTACTACCAAATCAAAGACGTCATCCGGTAAGTTTAGTTCAATAGAAAATTCAACTAACAGTATTAATCAGATTTCCTCAAACATCTTAAGCTCTTACAGTCACGGACCATGGCATCACATCAAGAAAGATGTTCCAGGAACAAAAGAAATCAACTTTGATTCATCAGTCCGCAAACCAGAAATAAGCTGTAGATGCCAATTTCGTGAAAAGCCTAATGCCATAGGTACAGAGCATCACAAACATTATCTACTATAACAACCAGTGCATAGGTATGATGGCGTTGCCAGTAGCAGCAACTAGAGGCATACACCAAAGAGAAATATCGGAAAACGTAGAAATGCATAGGCCTTGTCAATGCAGTTTCCAGTACTTGATTATCTTAAAGACGTTTCTGATAACGTTTAGAAACTGGTGTTTTTGGAGATTTTTCTACACTAGACACCAAATATGCAAAAAGAAAAGAAAAGAAAAAAAACGAATTAACCTAAGTTGGTTTTTCTATTGAAGCTTTTCTTTCTCTCTGCCCGCTTTTCTGTTTGTTGTAACATTAAGGGGAAAAAACTGTTTTTAAGAACTCTGAAAAACTTGGTCTCACAATTGAGAAAGCTACTCTCAAACTAAGTTATCATAATAGTTGTTCCACAGAATTCTTGCAACTCTGGCGATCAAAATCGAATAGTACAATGGGCACCTCAATCAGACTACCCGGATAACTATGTTCAACTTCTAGAAGCTTAACTTATTAACTCGCAGGTTTAAGTTAGTAGAAATCACCAATAAAATGTCTTATGTGGTAAATTCCTATTCCAGCATCAAACTCAAGTATAAGCATACTATGTGACTTCTCAGTTCCTATCATTTATCGATTTGGCTGTCACTGCACATCCATTGGAACTGATATTGATCACTAGCTTGGTTAGGGACTGATCAGAGGGCTACTTGAATCTGAAGCCCTAAGCATTCAACCCTAACAAGCATGATCACCCCACTGACTTTCCCTAGACTAGCTCTTTCTACTCTCTGCCTCCTTGCATCCCTACCAAAGAGCAATTAAATTCCACACTCCTGTACATGCAAACCACTTATCCTATCAAGCTTCACACATTCCCAAACTATGCTTCAGGTCTAATGCCAAATCATTTCTCCAGTAACACTAACAACTGCAATTAAGATGATTAACATTTCCATAAACCTAGCAAAAGGGTTCGGTAAATTCCAAGATATTTTTGACACCCTATCCCACATCTTTCAGTTGATATATCAATGTTCGAACATTCAAAACTACAAGACATAAAACGATCATTTAAATTTACAAACCAATAAATTTCAGATTAGTACCTGAAGGTAAAAAATAACGAGATCTAATGACAAATGAAGGACTAGACATTGTGTCACATGGAAGTTGAGGCCCAAATGGAAGCCCAAGAGTCAAGGTTTTCCAGAGTTATGACTCCAGAGTTATATTCATCGCACACCAAAACTCCTAGAGAAGGGTCATGATGGTCTTCAATTGCTTATATTGAAATCCATAGACCATAGGCTGCTTTGATATTGTTCACAAAAAAATCCTACATATTTCCTAGCAAAATGTTTCCACACAATGTTGGAGCAAGGTATTGTTACAAAGAATAAGTACACCACGAGTAGTAATTGCGAACAACATATTAAAAAAACTATGTCAAGCAAATGCAACTAATTCAGCAACTGATAATATAGGAATGAAGGCAACTAATTCAGCAATTGACAACAAGCAATCAGCACACCAATATGAAGTTCGTTAACCATAGGTCCATAACAATAAATGACTTACCCATTGAAGTCTTGTCTCTAAACAACTTCTCAATCTCATTCTGGTGCTGTAGCATGCAGGCATCTAACTGCACGGCTTCACTGTCTAACACTCGCTTTGCAAAGTTACCTGGCATTTGGAAGTCAAAGACCTCAAAGCAACACATGACAAGATGCTGAAAACAAGTATATGTGCATCCATGTGTGCATTAGACAAAAAAAGATAAAGAGACGACATAAGATTTGCTGTCATTTTACCAGAAAAACAATATGGATTGTACTCTGCAAAGGCTAAGGAATATTATCAAAGGAAAATGATCCTCATGCTACCACACATTTTAACCAAGTAAGGTTGCATAAATGAAAACGATGGGATGGCTGTCATAAGAGTTTGATCAAAGACAGGATTACTCACAGTAATCTTTCCAAAAAAGGACCGATTAAAACAGCCAAAAGATGGATAAAAACTTATTGCTACAAAATATACACCAAACTTGACTAAGATGAAAACACTAAATAAAATGGCCAGTTCCTCTGCACTAGTCATTACTACATGCATACAAACCAGAACAACAACTACTGCTACAGCAAAAGCAGCCTGCCTTCACTAGGTAGCCTTAACCTTCCCAGCCCCCACAACATTAAGAATGGGCAAACTGCTCAAAAATTCATCAAGACCCTCAAAAAACCCAACCCCTTCAATGCCATCCTCCTCGCCATGACCTGCCTTGTTCCTTTCGCTCTTGCCAGGAGCAGGCTCTTCTACCTCATTACTGAACTCCACATTCAAATCCAACTTCCCTTGTTCTTTTGCAACCCTGCCAGTTTGCTTCTTTGCATTTGCTGCCACTTTTTTACCAGTCTCACCATTTGGCACCATTGGTGCCCCCACAGAAGCCTCCTCTTGCATCACAGGCTCACCTTCTACGTCCCCACCACTAACCATCCCTTCCTTAACTTTCTTCGCACTCACGCGTTGTGATCTCCTAACATTTCTATCATTTCTACCCGCGGAACGACTACCCTTCCTCTTTTTCGATTTCTTCCTCGGCGCAGTACCTCTTCTTCGCCAATCTTCATCAGATTCCTCACTCGATTCCGAGGTATCGTCCAACAAAGCATCATCATCGTCAATGTAAATCCAAGGCCCCTTCTGAACATTCACTTTCCTCTTTGCCTTTTGATCCACACCAAATCGCGGGCAAGTAAACATGGGCGAAAACGGTGTCCAATTAGGAACCCCACCCTTGTCTTTCTCCGGGTTCAGCATCGAAACCCCTAATGGGAAAAACCCCCAACAACTGAAGTACGATTCTCCCCCCTCCACAACCGGGGAGGGCGGCGAAATCTTCACCCCGTGAAACGCCCTCCGGCAATTCTGACACCGCAGCGAGAAGTCCTTGTAAACCCTAGGATACTCATACATGTTGTAACAGTATGGACATGCAGTCCAAAAAGTTGTGCTATCATCACTTTCGTCGGCATTAGGTAACTCACTTTCCTCTGTCACATTATTTGTAACAACTTTATTAGGGCTTGGTCTCGAATCATGTTGCTGCTGCTGCTGCACCTGCTGTGTCTGCTGCTGCTTCTTCTGCTGTTGCCTTGGTGTTTGTTGCACTTGTGCCTGCTGTTGTTGCTGCGGCTGCGGCTGGGGTTGCAGTGGCGGCGGCTGTTGCTGTTGTTGTTGCTGCTGCTCTTGATGTAGCGGTTGTTGACCGTACTGGTAAAACTGATGTTCCAAATGCGGCTCTTGAGCCGCGCCGCCGCGGCTTATCGCGGCGGGGCCGTATTTCGCAAACATAACGAGCTCATTATCATACATAGACTTCTCAGTAGGGTTCAATAAAACTGACCAGGCATCATACACGAGCTTGAACGCCTCGTCGGCAAACGGGAGGCGGTTACGGTGAGGATTAAGCAGAATCGCCAGCTGGCGATAGTGAGTTGCAATTAGCCCTAAATCGGCGGTCTGGTGGGGGAGCTGGAGGATCGCGTACCAGTCGTATAAACTGCCGATCCGCTTCTCGCCTGCGATTAGGGTTTCGACTACGGCGAGGATTTGATCGGAAACGTCGAGGGTCTGGTCGGACTCACGGGCTCGGATCGCGAAGGTTCTGCTACCGACAAGGTCTCGGCCTGCGAGTAGCTTCTCGGCGATGACCAGCCACCGCTCCGCCTCCGCCCTGCTGCCGTGACCGTGCGGCGGCTCCATTTTCTCTCTCTAGACTAGAAAGACACACTCAGTCTCTCTCTTCGTCTGGAGTCGTTTTCTCTCTCTGTTCACTTGTGAAGAACGTGGTGGTGGTGGTAGGGGGAAAGTGAGAGGAGGAGAGAGAGAGAGCAGAGGGTTTGTTGGATGACCAAAAAGGGCCTGTATTTGGTTGGGGGGAAATAGAGGTTAAGGTGTAACACGTGTTGAGGATCCGTGGGTATTGGAGTAATTTAGAGAGACCTAAAACCTTTGTACAATAGATTTATACTACTTGTGTTATTGGTTTCTATCTAGAAGTACGAGATTCTGGGTAAACAAAGTGATAGATCCGGGTATTGGAGTAATTTAGAGAGACCTAAAACCTTCGTACTTCTAGTTGGGGTAAAAATTTTAGATCTTGGTTTGATTTTTGGATATGGTTTAAGGAATAAAAGTGATAGGGGTACAATAATTGTCTCTAATATGGCTACAACACATTCGTATTGTGTCTAGAGTCCACACACACTTGAGTGTGAACTATATATGGACGGGCCCACATGTGAATGTGTTGAAGTCATGTTGGAAATAATTTTGTACCTTTATCATTTTTGTAATTAGAAATCAAAATTGACAGGGGCACAATAATTATTTCCAACATGGCTCCAACACACTCATATGGTGTGTGGAGAGAAATGAGATTATTACTTAAAAAATAAGAGTAATGATTAGAGAGAAATTAGAGTAATGATTGGAAATTCAGTCTGGGGTGTTCCGGTTGTTTTTTTTTTTTGCTCTTTGACTTTTCGCGACTTTTTATGTGATGTATTGTGAGAGAGTGACTATTTCAATTTTCGTAATAACCGCTTTTTTGATAGAAATCTATTGGCCGGTCCTATTATTTGGAATTTTGGCCCACCGGGTCCTGCGCTAAAATTTATTGCTGGAGAGGTCCTGGGGCACAAATATGGTTGGAGATTTTACTTTTGTCCATCCTTCTCGTCGTTACTCTTTGTTTTTACTAACCGTTTAGGCACTTTCATAGGGTACCCTAAGATTTTAAGCAATTTCACAGGGTACCCTACAGTTTAGTGTAGGGTACCCTAAATTTAGAATGTACATTTTAGAATTTAGACTGTACATTTTAAAATTTAAATCGTATATTTAGAATTTAGACCGTACATTTTTAGAATTTAGACTGTATATTTAGAATTTAGGGTACCCTACAGTTTAAGGTACCCTAAATTTAGAATGTACATTTTAGAATTTAGACCGTATATTTAGAATTTAGAATGTACATTTTAACACTCAAAATGTACATTCTAATTTTCAAAATGTACATTCTAATTTTCAGAATGGGGGTAATTTTGGAAGAAAAAATGTAAATCTTATATCCAAGACCTAGTGAACTATGCGCATTATTTGGTCCGGACCTTACAAGCTATAACACATGTTTATAGGACCGGCCCACAAAACTCTATTTTTTTTAGTTAGTGGAAAGGGGTTTAATGGGTTTCTATCTAACTGGGTTCTGAAACAGTAGTTGTTGAGTCAACTGAAGTAAACTTGGAAGTTAGGGTACGATAGCCAGCCCATATCCAGTCCAAGGATAAGAACGCGGGCTAGGCCCAAGACCAACCCAATCCTCTTAGTAGTAGATGGGCTAGACTCAGGTGGTCTGAATATCCTTCATTTTTACATCTTGCGACATGTTTGTGTCTCTTTCAAAAATGCATTTAATTTCGTTCGTTCACCTTTGTTACAAGGCAGTGTAATAGGTGCATGATTGTGCCAAGAAAGTCCTCTCTCTTGGTTTGTTACGGGAGAAGTAATACTTCACGATTGATCAGTGTGATTATCTAATGAATGATTGTCATAAAATAGATCATTCATCCTTTTATCTCAATAACTGGCCCCGAAGTCTATGTACCCTTGAAGTCAGGGATTGATGGAACCAAGGTTTTACTTCAGGAGGTCCCAAATTCTAACGAAACTTTTCAATGATATTGTTGTGTCGACAATCGGATTTAAGGTTTCCACATGTTCGTTTTTTTAAGTCTAGCAAAATTAACGAGAATACAAATTAGATGCATATGGAAAATCCTAAGAATTGTTGCTAGTGATTTCATTTCATCTCTTTTGCTTCTTTTTTTTTTGGTGCATCAGAAATTCGATTACATTTCATCTCTACCTATCCATGTGTTTTCTTCATAGTTTGTAATTTTGCATTTTTTTTTTTAATTTGAAGGCCTATTGTGATTTGTAGACATTAATATTAGTTTCAAGCTCTAACTGTAGAACTTGCAATTCTATTGAGTAGGATTAGTCTAGACAAAAAGAAATATGACCATGCACGAACTACTACAAAACCACATAAAAAATTATGGTGTTAAAATTTGAAAAAGAGTGCTATATATTACGTAGGGATGTACCACATCCATAAATATTAGTGGAACTTTAATGAAAGATGCATATTTATGGAATACTATGAATCAAAATAAAAGCCCCTAAATTTATGACTGAAGTAGTTATTCGGGAAACTTGAGAGACATGTATTTATACATAAACATATTTGTTTTGCATGTCAATTTCTATACTAGTGTATATAAATAAACATTTATATCAACAACAAGAGAGATAAATAAAGCAGCAGCATCAACGGATCGAGCATAAAGCAGGAAGGCAGCGAACGGTGGTGATTTGCAGAAGAAAATAAAAATAAAAAACAAATCTGAATATAGAATCTAAGCTGGTTAATGTGAAGTGTGAAATAAGTCGAACGATTCGTACTGTGGTGGGTGGGGGTGGTTTAAATTTGTTTTAAGTGGAGGGGAAGGTCAATTGTGGACCATGAGGTGGTGGCCTCTGGTTATTATGGATGTGGGGGACATGTGAAGAGAGAGACAGAGAGAACATGGTTGGAGGAAGAGGTATCTCTGAAGGGGGCATTATATATAGTATTTTATCAAGTTTTGTTAATGTGTTAACTTGATATAAGATTGGTACACTTGGAGGGGGTTAAATGTCACGATTTAAATGTTAATATGGTAAAGTGAAAATGCGGCCTTTGTTTAGGAGGGCATAATGTAATTTTACCCTAAAAAAAAGAAGAACAAGAGATCAAAGTTGGAATAAACTATTACACACAAAAAAAGAGTAATAGATAGGATAATTGTTAAGGTAATGATTTTCACAATTTTTTTTTCTTTCTATAAATGCACTTTTATTTTGTCTTTTAATGATAAATTACATATAAAATTCACTTTAAAACAAAAAAGGAGGTTCATTTACAAGAAAAATGGGTGTGAAAGTTATTTTAAAATTGTAAAAATAGAGACGGGGGAGATGTTATTAAGTGCTCTTGGAGCACTGCCACGTAATACTCCAAAGGATTTTTTTACCACATAATTGTGTTATGAAATTCCACACTAGAAAATTAAATATGAAAACTTCAATTATGGAGTAGTATACAAAGTAAGGCCAACCAACCGCTATTATCTCGAGTTGTTATTTTTTGAGCTTATTAGTGGTTAGGTTTAGGGTTAATGGGTGAGTTGGTACAAGTCGTTACATGTGTGGTGTGAAACGCTCTAGAAGCATCACCTAGCCTAGCATGCTCTTAGAAGCAGCACCTAGACCAAAATTTCTAGAGAGAGGCGAGAGAGAAAATTACTAGCACCTAGCGAAAATTTCTAGGGAAAATTCTAAAATTTACCCAATAGGCTGATTATAAGGCTTAAAAGGTGTATGAAAATGTGTGAAAAAAGTATAGAAAGGTGTAAAAATGTATGAGAAAGTAAAAAAAGTACATTGAAATGTATGTTTTTTTTTTGTTATTTTATTGTCAATCCAATGGACTAACAATAGAAAAATCCAATTTCTGGAGAGAGGGGAGAGAAAAAATTCCTAGCATCTGCGAGAAAGTAATGAAGGGGACATGACGGGTACGAGGGTACATAGAAATGTCATTCTCAGATTACTTTCCGTTTAATGAGGCATGGACATCTGTACGGAAAGCAATTTTATGTTTAGAAAAGCATTAACTGGAGTATATAAAAAGCTTACCAGTCACTACACCAATTAAAGCATTAAAAATGGAGCGTTGGCGATAATGCCAAGGACTTGGGTTGCTGCTGTGCAACCCCTGCACAGCAGCGTTCTGTGACCTCATATCTGATCGAGTTGATTTTTGGCACACTTGTAGTACTCGCTGAGCTCTATGCGGTGAACGTCTCCGATCATTGAAAAAAATTCGACGCGACCGCGCCATGGTGTGCACAGCACGCTGCTGTGCAAGGGGTTGTACAGCAGCAACCCCAAGTCCTGCCACCAACGGTTTGTTGGTTCCCCGCCACTGCAATGCCTTTACTCGATCCCAATACAAACCGGAAAACCTATGGGTACAAATCTATAGGTACTGGAAATGCACAAAGCTGTTCAGAGATCCATTTTTGGGTCTTACACGAATAATCCGAACCATTCATTTATCTTAAAATAATTTTCTGAGGGGTTTCGCGAGAAATCAGCTCGATCCGACGCTCCTAAGGTGTTGATCCGAAATCCCGCCGTTTCATTCAAATCGTTTGGAATGAAATGGGAAGATTTTGGATCAACCACTTACAAGCGTTGGATCGAACTGATTTCTCGTGTGACCCCTCGGAAAATCATTCTTAAATGAATGAACGGTTCGGATCATCCGTGTGTGACCCAAAAGTGGGTCCTTGAACAACTTTGTGCATTTTCTGTGCGTCCTTCCTCCCTCTGAACGCCTAGCATCCTCCAATACAAACCGATAAACCTATTGGTATATACTACTCCCTCCGTTCCATAATATTGGTCACCTACGAAACTACGTGCAATTTTCAAACTAAAAAATAACGCATCTATAAAATAATTTTTGGATTTTTTCCGCACCGTTTAAAAGTTCACAATGAGATCTATCAAACAAGATCCATATTGATGAACAAATTATGTTCATAAGTACATTATTTTTTAGTTTGAAAATTGCACATAGTTTCGTAGGGGACCAATGGAATGGAACGGAGGGAGTAGTAAGAAATAGGTGCAGAAATCGTACCGACATCTAGAGGGGCATACTTTTGAGCTACACAAACGATCTAAATTGTATATTAATTTTAAAATAAATTTTCAAGTAACTTTGCCAAAAATCAGCTTAATCGGATACGCGTATTTGGTTGCTCTTATATTTTTGTGGTTCATTCAGAATTTAGGTGGAATCATTTGTGTGAAACTCAAAAGTGAGCCTTACAAAACTTCGGTACAATTACTATACCTATTGGCTTTGTACCTGTGGTCAGATCCAACAGAAACAGGTAAATTTTCAATGACTTTTGGCTTTCCTTTCTTATATTTTTTGCAGAACATTTCGAAAAGAGTATATGGATCGTCAAAATCTCTAGCTTGTACATTGCCTTTTCATCTTTCAAAAATAGTAAAAAAAGAAATGTCCTTTCCGCTTTTAGGAAAATTTTGGCCCAAGAAATGACAACAATCGACATTTCAAAATTTTCAATATCACACATATACGCAAGTCCATTTTGATAGTTCTCGGCACATTTGTAGGGTTGTTTTAACAAGATAATTCATCCATATTTTTTTTTTGTCTTTATTTAAAATTTTTTCTCGTTTGTTATTTTTGCGTCAACTTTTTGTGGATTATATATTGATTTGTCTCGGCGAGAGGAATCTAAAACGTAAAAAATTATTAACACACTAAATTTTTTGAGAATAAAGACCAAAATAATCCAATATTAATCCACAAAAATTTGGATTATTTTTGCCTTTAGACCAAAATAATATAATATTAATCCACAAAGATTTGGATTATTTTTGCCTTTAGTGTACTTTTTTTAATATTTTAATCATAATTTTTTTACTTTTTAGATTCTTCTCATTGAGACGAAGCAATAATCGAAATAAAAAAAAAACGGAAAACCAACAAATGCGAAAAAAATTTGAATAAGGACAAATACAATCTGACTCAATTATTTTGCCAAAACACCTTTAGATATAAGTGTGATGGTTCAAATGATTGATTTGTGGTATGCTAAGTCACAAAATGACTCACCTTATTAGAATTTCAAATTTTGACAAAATGATATACTATTAAATAAGCACATCTCACTCCTAATTTTTTTTTTGTTTGTCGAAGTCACAATTAGTCACCAATCATAACCTAAATCCTATGCCAAATTATTATAGCTTTGTCAAATTTTAGTACCCCTAGATTGAAACACACAAAGAACGACGATTTAAAAGGACATTAGCTCCACAATATTCATGCAAATACTCATACAAGGATTGAATATCTCAAAACAAAGGTAACATATATCCTTATCCTTAAACAAAAATGAGAAGAGCCAAAAGCTCCACTCCTCCCCATAAAGGGTAAGATTAGATCTAAACTTAACGAAGACCATCGTATTCTGCTCTCCTTGATTTCCATTTCTGACATCTTTGGCTTAGTTAGGAATTTTCTTGCCAATGAAAGTCTACCTCCAAAGTTTCGCCTATATCCAAATACTACTAGGGACTTAATCCAGGGATAGAGCTAGAGAGGGACTAGTAAGGGTGGTTGCTGCTGAAAAAGAAAGAAACTCTAGTTTTATATAGAAAAAAAAAATCCCCTATGAATTATATAGGCTTGCCTATACAAAGTACTTACTACTTAGAGAAAACTATTACACAAAAAAAAAAGAGTAATAGATAGGATAATTGTTTAGGTAATGATTTTCACAACTCTTTCTTCTTTTTCTTTTTTTTTTCTACAAATGCACTTTTATTTTTTCTTTTAATGATAAATTATATATAAAATTCACTTTAAAACAAAAAAGGAGGTTCATTTACAAGGAAAATGGGTGTGAAAATCATTTTAAAATTGTAAAAACAGAGACGGGAGAGATGTTATTAAGTGCTTTTGGAGCACTACCATGTAATACTCCAAAAAGATTTTTTTACCACATATTTGTGTTATGAAATTCCACACCGGAAAAATATGAAAACTTCAATTACGGAGTAGTATTGTTTACTTTTAAACTAACAAATCCAATAATTGATTGACACGTAATCAAAATTGCCAAACATTGGCAATTACTTGTTGATGAAGATACACTGGATTAAAGGAATATATTTGAGTAAATACGATGTCGTATTGTTTCTCAAAATCGAAAAGCGGTTATTGGCAGTTACAAGTCAAGGATAAAATAGAAATTGACTTCGAAGCCATGATATTAAGTATTAACTGCTGAACACATAAACTCCACGTGTAAATTTGTGAAACAGAGCAGATGGCAGTTAGAACACGTGGAGTACTTTTTGAAAGGCAATTATCTCCTTAACTCATAATCATTTGAGTTAGTTTAAGCAGCTGTGCAGATTCAAAATAAAAGCTTCTGGAGGAAGAATTGGAAGAATTCAAATTCAGACGTGGAAGAGGGAAGAAACTGCCAACTCGAAGATTAGAAGTTAGAGTTCGAAGCAAGCCAAGTTCAAATTCATTGGGCGGGAAGTTCAACTGCAAGCAGCGTCTATAAATAGAAGAAATTAAAGAGTGAAAAGCCCCGGACAAATCTTCAACAAACAGCTATCAAAAAACTGATGCTTGGTTTGTTCATTGGCAAAGTAGTTTAGGATTTCGAACTCAGTTCGAAGTAGATTAGGAAGTAGATTAGGAAGTAGTTAGGATCAATCTCGATTGTTCTTGTAACAATCACCTGTTCGAAGTTCTTGTATTTGAAGTTGGAGGCAATTTCGAAGTAAGTTTATCTTTGATTTATCAATCGAAGTATCTTGTTTCTTTGTTGTTATTTGATTTCCTAAGTATATTGGTTTGCATTTCTTCACTCATTAAGAAAAAATCCTCTTAATTGAGGTAATTGAACCAATACAACACAATCGCCTGATTAGATTTGATTTTTCCAAAGTTAATCCGAGGGAGGAGATTGAAATTCTCTCTGGCACGCTCGCACTCGATTATTTTGTTATAAAGAAGTAAAAGAACCACTAACAAGTATACAAAGTAAGGGCAACCAACTGCTATTATCTTGAGTTGTAGGAGTGCTAATTTTTGAGCTTATTAGTGGTTAGGTTTAGGGTTAATGGGTGAGTTGGTACAAGTTGTTACATGTGTGGTGTGAAACGCTCTAGAAGCAGCACCTAGCCTAGCGATGCTCTTAGAAGCAGCACCTAGACCAAAATTTCTAGAGAGAGGCGAGAGAAAAAATTATTACTCCCTCCGTTCTTACTTGTTTGTCTACTACGAAAAGTTGTGCCACTTTTCAAATGAAAAAATAAAATGTTTTTGTGTATCATTTGGCAAATTTTTTACACCAAATTAAAGTACTCATCGTGTATTTTAATTCGGTGCGAAAAAATTTGAAAAATGATACACGAAAGCACTTAATTTTTTTATTTAAAAAAAAACAAGAGAGAATGTGAGACAAACAAATAAGAAAGGAAGGAGTAGTACCTAGCGGGAGGGAGTAGTACCTAGCGATACTCCTAGAAATGCTCTAGAAGCAGCGCCTAGGATGAGCAAAATTTCTAGAGAGGGGAGAGAGAAAATTACTAGCATCTGCGAGAAAGTAAAGAAGGGTGGGGGACATGACGGGTACGAGGGTACATAGAAATGTCATTATCAGATTACTTTCCGTTTATTGAGCGCGTTTGGAGACTTAATTTTGGATCCCACACGAGTAATTCAAATTGTTCATTGGTCTTAAAACATTTTTTTGAGGGGGCCCACAAAAAATCAGCTCAATCTAACCGTCTGATTGAGCAGATTTTTTGTGAGTCCCCTTGGAAAAATGTTTTAAGAACAATGAACGGTTCGGATCACTCGTGTGAGACCCAAAAATGAATCCCCGAGAGCGCTTTGTACATTTTCTGTACCCATAGCAGGGTCCTTAACTATACTGAGATAAAAAGCTTACCAGTCACTACACCAATTAAAGCATTAAAAAATGGAGCGTTGGCGATAATGCCAGTATGCCACCATCGGTTTGTTGGTTCCTCGCCACTGCAATGCCTATACTTCCAATACAAACCGGAAACTTATGGGTACAGATCTATATGTACAGAAAATGTACAAAATCTCACTTTTGGATCTCACACGGATAATTCGAACCGTTCATTCATTTTTAAATGATTTTCAGAGGAGTTTCACGAGAAATTAGCTCGATCCGATGCTCGTATGTTGTTGATCCGAAATCCCGCCGTTTCATTCAAATCGTTTTGAATGAAATGGGAAGATTTCGGATCAACCACTTATAAGCGTCGGATTGAGCTGATTTCTCATGGGACCCCTCGGAAAATCATTCTTAAATGAATGAACGGTTCAGATCATTCGTGTGGGACTCAAAAGTGGGTGTCAAACAACTCTGTGCATTTTCTGTGCTTCCTCCCTCTGAACGCCTAGCATCCTCCAATACAAACCGATAAACCTATTGGTATGTAAGTAATAGGTACAGAAATCCATCTAGAGGGGCATACTTTTGAGCTACACATTGGGCCTAGTTTTCCAAAAAAAATTAGCAACTCAGTTACTAAAATCAACCATGATTTTAGCAAATGAGTTTATCAGGTGCTAAAATCATGTTTTTAAATCCAAAAATGAAGTGGTTCTATGTGTCGTTTTTCGATTTTTCGCACAAAATTAAAGTACTCCTCGTGAACTTTAATTTGGTGTGAAAAATTCAAAATATAATACACAGAAACACTTAATTTTTTGATTTGAAATAACATGATTTTAGCACCTGCTGAACTCATTTGCTAAAATTATGATTTGTTTGAGCAATTGAATTGCCAAATTTTTTTGAAAAACTAGGCCTAAATCGTATATTAATTTTAAAATAATTTTTCAAGTAACTTTGCCAAAAATCAGCTAATCGGATACACGTATTTGGTTGCTCTTATATTTTTATGGTTCATTCAGAATTTAGGTGGAATCATTTGTGTGAAACTCAAAAGTGAGCCTCACAAACTTCCGTACAATTACTATACCTATTGGCTTTGTACCTGTGGTCAGGTCCAACAGAAACAGGTAAATTTTCAATGACTTTTGGCTTTCCTTTCTTATATTTTTTGGAGAACATTTCGGAGAGAGTATATGGATCGTCAAAATCACTATTTGTACATTGCCTTTTCATCTCAAAAATAGTAAAAAAAGAAATGCCCTTTCCGCTTTTAGGAAAATTTTGGCCCAAGAAATGACAACAATCGACATTTCAAATTTTTCAATATCACACATATACGCAAGTCCATTTTGATATTTCTCGGCACATTTGTAATTTAGGGGTGTTTTAACAAGATAATTGATCCATATTTTTTTTTGCCTTTATTTAAACTTTTTTCTCGTTTGTTATTTTTGCGTCTACTTTTTGTGTATTATATATTGATTTGTCTCGGCGAGAGGAATCTAAAACGTAAAAAATTATTAACACTTTTTTGAGAATAAAGACCAAAATAATCCAATATTAATCCACAAAAATTTGGATTATTTTTTCCTTTAGACCAAAATAATATAATATTCATCCACAAAGATTTGGATTATTTTTGCCTTTAGTGGACTTTTTTAAATATTTTAATCATAATTTTTTTACTTTTTAGATTCTTTTCATCAAGACAAAGCAATAATCGAAAAGAAAAAAAACAGGAAAACCAACAAATGTGAAAAAAATTTGAATAAGGACAAATACAATCTGACTCAATTATTTTGCCAAAACACCTTTAGATGGTGTTCCGCTAAGGTGATTTTTTGAAAAAAATTAGTTTTTCACGGTTTTTTATGTGATGTATTGTGAGAGAATGATCTGTCTCAATTTTTGGGAAAAACTGTTTTTTGTTAGTGGAACACCTTGAGATATAAGTATGATGGTTCAAGTGATTGATTTGTGGTATGCTAAGTCACAAAATGACTCACCTTATTAGAATTTCAAATTTTCACAAAATGATATATTAAATAAGCACATCTCACTACTATTTTTTTTTTTGTTTGTCGAAGTCACAATTAGTCACCAATCATAACCTAAATCCTATGCCAAATTATTATAGCTTTGTCAAATTTTAGTACCCCTAGATTGAAACACATAAAGAACAACGATTTAAAAAGACATTAGCTCCACAATATTCATGCAAATACTCATGCAAGGATTGAATATCTCAAAACAAAGGTAACATATATCCTTATACTTAAACAAAAATGAGAAGAGCCAAAAGCTCCACTCCTCTCCATGAAGGGTAAGATTAGATCTAAACTTAACGAAGACCATCGTATTCTGCTCTCCTTGATTTCCATTTCTGACATCTTTGGCTTAGTTAGGAATTTTCTTGCCAATGAAAGTCTACCTCCAAAGTTTCGCCTATATCCAAATACTGCTATGGACTTCATCCAGGGATAGAGCTAGAGAGGGACTAGTAAGGATGGTTGCTGCTGAAAAAGAAAGAAACTCTAGTTTTATATAGAAAAAAAAAATTCCCTATGAATTATATAGGCTTGCCTCTGCAAAGTACTTACTACTTAGAAAAAAAAAATTGCCCTTACACAGTGAAATTCCTGACTCCGTTTCTGACTTATCCATTTTGAGTTTGCATTATCCATTGGGATTTGAACTTCAAAACCTTGGCCTCCTTGAGTATTACTTTATTTCTATTTCAAATGTCGTCCGAGGAGAGAGAAATGTCACAAGTTATAACCCTTATCGCCCTTGGACTTCTTCCACTTCTTTTCCAATTTCCTCATTCTTGCTTCCTTACCTCACTTCTTCGATCCGATTTGCCCCTACATAGCTTCTTGCATTTTAGTAATGCCCTTATTTGGGATAATTCGTTTTTTTTCCAATTATACAACATTTGTTCATCTTTATTAATAAAAAATTATGGAAAATTAATATTTTTTTTAAATATTACATTACGGTGGCAATCTTATTCGTCTTTCTTTCTAAGCATTTCACATCGATTTCATTTTTGTGATGATGTGTTTTTTATTGATTGTGTTTTATACTTGTCTTGCGGAAAAATGCCATAATTAAAAATAAGTTAATGTTTTGTGAGGGAATTAAGGCAAAGGCAATTGAGTACATCATATTTTTTTTAATAATAAAGATAAAAAATAAATAACTACATCATATTTTTTATTTCTTATATATGAATAAAGATATACTTAAATAATAAAAAATAGTTAGTGATAAATAAACTACAAAATGAGTAATGACCATTAAAAAATAATTATTGAAACATTCAGAACATTAAAAAGGGGAGAAAGTTAGTAAGGGCAGTTTTTACATTGTCACTATATAACTCAGCCATTATAACAACAAAACAAACAAGTTATTACTAATCCATTACCGGATCCGGAGCAAATCAAACAAGAGAGGTTATGAACCTCTTCACTATCAATCTCAATCTCAATCTCAATCCCACGCATTACGAATCCCCTAAAAACTACAACCACCATCAAACAAGGTCTGAGTCCTAATCTAATACTCGCCTTGATTGTTAATGGACAAGGAATTGTGAATTCTGCTGGATAAACAATTCCCCCCTCTTCATATCTCATATTCTGTAAGCCGGATCTAGAAGGGGAAAAGAAATTCGGTGATATTTATATCTGTCTCCTCCCCACAAAACCACTCTCCAATGTCACCATATTCAAATTATATCTCCCTCTACATATCCATCTTCAAAGTTACAACTTTGTCATTATTAGTTACAGAAATTGCACCTTGTCAGTTTTTTTATATAAAAAATCGAATGACTATTAGGTAGG
Organism: Vaccinium vitis-idaea; assembly: GCA_963854785.1. Lineage (NCBI taxonomy): Eukaryota > Viridiplantae > Streptophyta > Magnoliopsida > Ericales > Ericaceae > Vaccinium > Vaccinium vitis-idaea. Next base: position 6,156,603 of record OY978215.1, on the reverse strand, counting down.
ATAATTTTGTGCTAGTAACAGCACTAGGAGGGTATTATACTCTTCGAAACCCTCTCAATGCATTGCTTTCCCTAATGATATTAGTTATATCTTTATCATAATGAAATTTTTTTTGCTGTTAAAAAAAAAAAGTTTCAAATATTCCAGTATTCATCTATATTTCCCTTACCCAAATAATCCTATATAACTAACATTCCCTTACGTCGGAATCGTCCATTTTATCACTATTCTACTTATACCTGCTAAAAAATTGACTTCTAATGTACAAATGGGCCGAAAGAGTCATCAATTAGGGATTTGGGGGGCTCACTACACCACTGTAGTGAGTACACTCACTACACCACTGTAGTAAGCAATCACAGCCGTTCGTTCGCCAATCAAGTAACCCAATTAGATATAATTATCCTACTAAGATAATCTGAATCGTTGATTATCGAATGGACGGCCGTGATTCCTCACTATAGGCCCCCCCGAGTCCATCAACTAGGCAATTTATTTATTTTGGTTCAACGGAAGTTACCAAAAGAAAAAAAAAATCCTAACCTAATTGGGTGAGCTAGTAATTAAGTGTGACATTGGAGTACCTTTTTCTATTTTGGGTGAGGCTGACCTAATTCCATTGCTATTCCCAAACCAATTCTCAACTATTTTTACCCAACCAATTTGGTTAGCCGTCCTATAGTATTATTAAAGGAATCTCAAAAGGAAAAAATAAAATGTGGGGACCTCTCTCTCTCTCTCTCTCTCTTCCTCCCTCTTGGGGAGTTTCATTCTCTCTTTCTCTCTCTACATTTCATTGGTGGCTTTGTATCTCAGTGCTCTGTGAATCGTCAACAAAGCCCACCAACCAATATCCGAGAAAGGTAATTTCAAGAAAGTCACCCCAAGCCCTATTAATTTCTAGCCTCATCATCAATGAGCTTATATTGGGTAAGTTTCCCCTTTCCCTTTCAGCTCCTTCCTATTTCTCTCTCTCTTGTTTTGTTGCAGGTTCTTCCTTTTTTTGGCTTTCTCTCTCCAGGATTAGGTTTCATTATATTATTCCTGATCTCCTACAAATCAATTCCTACAAATTATTCCACTAATTTACAACAGTACTACTCTTCTTCCAAACCAATACCCATATCGTGCTTTCAACTTTTTTCTCTCATTATTTTTTTTTTCCATTTTTAGAAAATGGGTTTTTTTTTTCCCTTTCCATTTTTTAACCTCCAAACAAATTTAATCATACTTTCGACTTTCCCTCTTTGGTTATTTCCATTAATGGATAAAAGGGTTTGGTTGTTTCCATTTATAGAAAGAGGGTTTTGTTTATATCCATATATAGGTATAATTTGATCTGGTTTTTCTTGCTAGCTAAAAAGGATTTGTTACAAAATATTTGAAGATTTATTGAATGATAGATTTTGTTGATTTTATGTATCTGAAGATATCTGGTTTTTCTTGCTAGCTAAAAAGGATTTGTTACAAAATATTTGAAGATTTATTGAATGATAGATTTTGTTGATTTTATGTATCTGAAGATTTATTGAGTGATGGATTTTGTTGGTTTGATTTTGTAGAGGGCGGAGAAGAAATTAGTAAAAATGGTGAGACAAAGAATAGAGATCAAGAAGATCGACAACGTGACGGCGAGGCAGGTGACTTTCTCAAAGAGGAGAAGAGGGTTATTCAAGAAGGCTAAAGAGCTATCAACACTCTGTGATGCTGAGATTGCTCTTATTGTTTTCTCCTCCACTGGCAGGCTTTTTGATTACTCCAGCTCCAGGTAAATTCTTACATAATCCTTCATTTAGTTATTCACTTACCCTCTCTCTCCATTTACTGCATTTTCTAGATCAATTTATGAAGTGCACGTTTGCCTGCCAATGACTTCGAGAGATCAGAGATCTAGAGAGAGAGAGAGAGAGAGAGAGAGAGTTTAATTAGGGTTTGTTAGGAACTCTGGCCATGTTTGGCAAGGTTTTGCAGAACCAAGTTTTCTACTTTTCGGAAAAGTGGACCCACATGGCAGAGGCCATGTTCTCTCTCTTCCCAATTTATGGAAATTCTCCTCTACTGCATGTCTTGTGCGAAATGGGTCCGTGAGGTCTACTTCAAAAACCCACACAAATGATCCAAACTGTCCGTTAGTTCTAAAATTAATTTTTTGAGTCACTACTAAAAAATTAGCTCATTCGAAAAATTATAAGTGGTTGATCCGTCATCAAATTTTAATTCACAATTTAGGATCTTGAATTTTTACTAAAGTTTGAAAGAAAGTTAGACAACTTGATCAAGTATTTAAAGTTATACGATTGACCCTTTTTTTTTTTGATGACTCAAAAAATTAATTTTAAAACTAACGGACGGCTTGGATCATTTGTGTGGGTTTTTGAAGTAGACCCCACAGACCCATTTCGCACAAAACATGCAGTAGAGTAGAATTTCCATAAATTGGGATGAAAGATAACATGGCCTCTGCCATGTGGGTCCACTTTTCCGAAAAGTAGAAAACTGGGTTCTGCAAAACCTTGCCAAACACAACGAAAGCATCCACAATTGGCTCTTAAAAAGCTCCTAGGTGAGACTTCTAAAATTTAATGACTCATTTGCTCAATTGTGGTCTTCAATAAGCTCCCTATAGAAGCTCTTAAGGAGGGCTCCTGTCACATTAGTTAAATTTAGGGATGGAGTTGGGAGTGAGGAGAGCAGAGAGAAAGGGAGAAGGAGAAGAGGGAGGGGGAATGTAGGACCCACTTACATTTTTTTGTACATAAGATTAGAACCTATGTAGCATCGACACCGACATAGATACAGACCTGGACACGGAAATTTTGAAAAAAAGGACACGGACACGGCGGGAGACACAACAACAATAAATAAATAAATATACATATAAATGTATTACATATGTATATGGTAACAGTTTATATACATTTTTCTTTTGATATATAAGATATTTACATTGTTATGTGCTGGTATATATACACATATATACATGGAAGATATACACACACAACTACAGAGATATATATATCAAATATAAACTAGTACACACACACATATATATACGTATAATCATCGAGAGGGAGGGAGAGAGAGAGTGAGATCGTGAGAGTCAATGAGTGTAGATATGGGACACGCGTGTCCATGCTGTGTCCCTTGAGTGTCCCCCTCTAGAAAATAATTTAATTTAAGGGACACGTTACGTGGCGTGTCCAATACGTGTCCCCCAAGTGTCTTCGTGTCCCATACGGGGACACGGCGGCCTCTGGAAGTGTCGGTGGTCCATAGTTTAGAACATAGTCTAGGAGCCAATTTTGGAGAATCCATTGGAGTCACACTCCTAAATTAACAAAACCTTAACACACAAAATTGGACCCTACTTTTGTTTATGTGTATACTTTAGGAGTCATTTTAGGAGCCAAATTTAGAGAGTGCACTATGGATGCTCTCAAGGAAGGAAAGGGAAGGTTTAAATGGAAAAAAAGAAGAAGGAATATTTGGCTGAGTCAGCAGACTATCCAGATGTGTGATGCTCCATTTGTTGGAACAATAACTCTGGTTTTGAAGTTCTATTACTGCTCCATGCCTTTCATTTTGCTAGTCATTTGAACAGTACTGACCTTTAATTGAACTGATAAATAACGTACTTTTATTCATTAATTATGTTCACGCTGTTCATCCATCGAAAATAAAACCGAAAATGTAGATGATCTCTCGAGATGTTTGAAATAGTAACAATAGACACTAAACTAGATTTAAAATATAAAGGACGTTAAGTAGTGTATCGGCGTATACGTAAGGGTGAAATTGAAAAATTGCATGCTTATTAACCGGTTTGTTTAGGTAACGATTTGTTTCTCATTCATGGTCATAACTGTACATACTCGACCACTACTCTTGATTTAGGCACTCCAAAATTTTCTTTTGTCAAAAATTATTTCCAGAAATATTTCGCTCCCCCAAAATCAATTCTTACGTACCTTCTATATATAATGTCAATACTTTTAGCTATGACCGATATTGTTATTGTTTTTGATCGACAAAAAGAATTATTAATTAATTGAAAAGAGTTACAACGATTAAAAGGGACTCAAGCAGGAAATGGGATCGCACCGGAAAGAATCTAGCATCCCAACAAAGCCTACACTCTAGGTCCAGACAACGAGGTGCGACCGATATTTTTACATGCGTCGATGGGTTGGAGGGATTAGTTTCTTGAAAAGTAGTAGTACTTATTAGTGGGTTGGATGGAGTAGATTCTTGAAAAATACTTATTGAATGGTTATCCCCTTGATTGGTGACAGAAAAGAGAATCACAATTCCATAATTTAGGCGAATGGTCTCATTCAAGAAAGTCAAGTGACAACCAAGGAACAGTTCGATTTTTCCTCACAAACCCAGTAGTACGATGTAAGGCTGTAAGCTTTAACATCAAGAAAACTACAGAAAATAGTTGAGAGACGGCTAGACCTGTTAGCACTAGACCCCATACCCTATGATGGGTTTTCCTCAGGAGAAAGTTTTATTGATCAAAGTAAAAACTGGGGAAAGGGAAAGGCAGAGCAAACATACCCTTCGTGTGTGTGTGTGTGTGAGTGAGAGAGAGAGAGAGAGAAAGAGAGAGAGAGAGAGAAGTATCCATTCCAAACCATAAACAAAAGAAATACTATTGTAAGAACGACAGGAATGGGGAGAAAGTACAAGTGCACAGTAGAAAACCTAGGGTTGAGTACTTAAAACTAAACTCACGCGAAAAATGTTTATCCTAATTGCGCGAGCGTGTGAGAGAGAGAGAGAGAGAGAGAGAGAGGGTGAGAGAGAGAGAGAGAGAGAGAGAGAGAGAGAGAGAGAGAGAGAGAGAGATGCCTAGAACTTAGTAGTAGAAAGTATCCAAACCATTGAGAAATTTTTCAGTGCCAAGCGGATACCATGTGGCGGTACCCGACGAGCATCTCAAGCTCAGCCATCCAAAAATGTATTTGATTGTCGGGATGGAAGAGTTTATTTAAAATCTGGACCATTGACCACTAAGATGAGATGGACGTCTGTGATGGGACGCTACGTGTACCACGTCAGACACCACGTGATACCTACTCAGCACTGAAAAATTTCTCCCAAAGCATAAGCAAAGAACTTAAAAAACACAGCTGGAAGGCTGGAATGGCAAGAAAGTAGTACAGAATTCTATGGGCTGTGTACTTGAAGGAGATTTATTTATATCTCCTTGTGTGGAGGTGTGTGTGTGACAGATAGTGATCTGTTCTTGAAGTGAGCTTCTTGAGTAGGAGAGAGACATTAATAATGGTATATATTTACATCTATTTGATCAGTTTCGAGCTTAAGCTACTCTCGACAAACTATACCGTACCAATTGTGGAAATGGTCACTTGGGACCTCAAATAATATGTGACTGTTTAGTACCGTGAGATTACAGCTACATTGGAGGTAGAATGTTACCAACAACCTTTGGGCAAACAATGGTGATTGGTTTTGTGGCATAGCCACGTGGTAGACAAAGGGCACTGATTAATACTTTTTCGATGCTCTCTATGTGTTTAACATAATCCCTCTTTGATAGAGGGGATTAGATATGGCATTGGGTTACAAGTTTGGCAACAATACTTTACATTTTTTTTTGAAAGGCAAAAGAAATATTATTAATCTTTGGGATGGATTACAAAGATTAATGGGGTGAAAGAAAGACGGCATCACAACGTGAGGAAACGTCCCAACTAAGTTGGCACCCAACCTCACGACGATCACATGCCACCAGCAAAAGGGAATGTTCTGGTTGACAAGAAGTCAACTGAGAAAAGATCCAATACAAAGTTACAAGAGTAATACATATTGAAAAACAAAATGAATTCCTCCTCCTTGGTAGTCTGCAACAGCAGCAAGAGCCAAAAGCATCCTCCTAGAGTAGTCTGCAACAGCATCAAATAGCCAAAGGCATCCCAAATTGTGAACATATCAGAGACAATAATCCCCAAACGGTATAATCAAGTAGCATCACCACCTCCTGAATAATACCCCAGTTGAGAGCGTGAGGAAATATATGAATCATACTCCAATTAGCAACCTCAGCTTGAAGAAAGAAGACAGATGGCTTCAGTAATGTTGGATGAAGAGTAGCAGAACAACATGCATAAGATAAGCTAGATAGCAGCAAGAATGCTATCTAAATTATTCATGAATACTTTACATTTTGTTGATGTTCAATAATCCAACAAAACAGGTGGTTGGTTATAATTAATCTTCTCGCTAGTAGTCTGGTAAAATAACTTGTCATGTAAAAATGACATATCATTCTTCATCTTCCACACAAATATGAAATTGGTACGTCGGACACTTGTATTTTAATCAAGAGTTCCAATCCATGGGATAAAATCTTTATGCTCTGTTTGGAACTGGTGAAAAAGAAACCAAGGAAAGAAAAATAATTAGGAAGGTAAGTTTGAAGAAAAATTTACTGTGCTTACGTTTTTGTGTTGTTATTTTTCTTCCTTTTTCCACTAAACCAAACAAAGAAAGAGATTTTTTTTTTTACTTATCGAAAAAAAAAAAATTACTTATCAAAAAAAAGAAAGAGATTTTTTTTCTTAATTTTCCTTTCTTTTCTTTTCTGTAGATTCCAAAGAAATCATTGGTTATTTTAAAGTCACAACGCAACACATTTTGACCACAACAACCCTTAGTGCTTGTTGTGGTTAAATTACTATAGAGAGTTTGATTTCCCATATTCGTATTTAAACCTATCAGACCATAATTTAAGCTTTGATCTTCTTCCACAGTATATATCTCTACGTACAGTTGGTTTCCCTTTGAGATTCACACAATGAACCATATATAAAGTACATATTATTTTCAGTCCTTATTCACAATGTATAATAACTTATTGAGTTTGTTGCGAAATGAATGGAAAATCTTTCAACTTGACTATAGTAATTTGCTTCTTCTATAACCTTTGCTAGTTTATAGATGATTATTGATGAACTATATGTGCAAGAAGCCAAACTAAGGATTCTTGACTTGAATTATGCACATTAATTAGACAAGAAGGGCATTGAAGATTTTGTTTTTAAATCACCAATCGTCCTAAAATTTACAATCGTCAGGTTTATAGATGAATATGCATATCATAATTCTTGCTATCTGTTTTTGAGTGACTCATTCAAAGACTTGCGCATCCCTCTTCAAATGAGTGCCTTGCCTCAAAACAATCAAAGGACTTCCTTCTCTTGTCATTTCCGGTCAGGGTTTTAGGCCCAAAACGAGTTCAGAACTAGATTTCCTGCCTTCTTTCGAGAGAAAAAAATTGCGAAAGGCTTATTTATGTATGCAAACCAATATTTTTGGCCTCCGAGAGCTGCTTTCCAGGACTACCTTTATAGCTTTGTACATACATTCATTAAGATTAGTCAATAAGCATCTCCCATTTAAATGTTTAGGATATGCAATCCTTTGAATCTACCTTAAACGCGTACCTTATGTTTAGAAATTCACAAACATTTGCATAAAACCTTATAACATCGAAACAAAAACTAATTGTATACAAAATGTTATGAGTCGAAGTTCGACGTTAGGGATTTATCTGCAAATGTTATGGATTTCTATGCAACTGTTCTGAATTTTTGTACAATTTTAAGGATCCATATCGTACATATCCAAATGTGACTATGTGAGGTGCTTTTCTTAAATTAATTAGACTTACAATTGACTTTTCCTTTTTTCTGGTTTTCTCAAGTATGGGGCAGGTATTTGAAAGGCATAACCTACAAACAGAGAATCTTATGAAAAACCAACCATCTTTGGACCTACAGGTAAGTTGTTTTTGTCCACTTTCTTTACTAACTACTAAGGTCTCCAATTGATGTTAGCCTGTCAGGTACATCAAAATGAAAACTCAATTATTGTGTGGTAGAGTTGGCATATAGAAAATTGTTTACGAAAAATTCCAAACACACGGAAAGAAATTTTCTTTGCTATGTCATTATTGTCTTTTTGCTACTTTCTCTTTCTTTTTTGGAGAAATAGAAACAGTAACATGATTTTCTGAGATCCCAATTTTACTATTTAGTCCATTAATTTCACTTGATTAAGAAGCGTAATATTGTTTTCTATGTATTGTGGAACCACCTTGAACTTTTGTTTTGTTTTTCTTCTGCTTGTAGAGTAGATATACATATAATATATATCTAGCTCCCATTCTCAATAAATTTTCATTAAGTTGGCGTATGAGGAAAAGAACATGTAGGTGTTATTTCAACATACATTCTAAACATGCATAAACTTTGTGATTAAAATCTTGTGTAGCTTGACAACAGTAGATATGCTGTCCCGAGCAAGGAAGTTGAAGAGAAGACTCTTGAATTGAGGTACTACTATTTCATTCCCTTTGAGCAAGGAAGTTGAAGAGAAGACTCTATGTTTTGTTTTGTTTTGTTTTGTACCATTCAATCCTTAATTCATTGGATGCTTTCTTTTTGGGTTGTGCTTTGCAAATGTCTTTCAACATTTGCTTCGTGATGGGTTCCGGCGTATATTGTTGGGTTGCATATGTAGCCTTAGTTTCGATGCTTAATTTCCCCCTTCCTTGAAGTACCATAAATTATCGAGTTATCTAATGAATTAATTCTCTTTTACCGAGCAACAAAAACTGTCACACCACCCGTGGCATATCTGAAGTACGTACATTTAATCTGGTTTTGCAACATTAATTTAACCGAAAATTGAATATATGACTATTATGTTGCATGAAGTGTTTAATAGGGTGCTCATGCTAAACACTGTCCAAGGATAGATCTGCACTGGGAATCTATGCGTTTATACTGTAGAGGTGTTCTCATGTGCCAAGGTTTTATTTATTTTTTCATTTCAAGAAAACAAGAAAAACTCAGCCTCAGTGACTGCTAGTGTTTTACCTTAATATTCCATCTCTAATTTTTTCATGTATTGTATCACAAGCCACTTGTAAGAGCAAGTCCACCAATTGATTCCAAAATGGTATTGCCAAAGTCATTTTTTAACTTACTACAGTGTTACAAGGTTAAATACACAAAAGCAATGCCACAACACCGCTTTGGTTCCATTATGCACAATCCCAAATTAAACTAGACCAGGAGATTTGAAGAAAAGAAAAGATAAACTTGAGCAGTAGAAGCAAGTGGCTCAGCAGCCCAGAATTAAAACGTGGGTTACTATTCACTATCACGATTGAAGACTTTTGCATTTCCGTGATACGTTTTGTGATTGCATAATAAATATGAGTCTATCTTGTATTTGTTTTTTCCTCTGGTATAATCTATAAATACCATGTAATCGTTGTAGTTTGATATCAAGAGTGGAGTAAGAGAACATCAATAAAATTGAGTGTGTTTGTTCAATCTCTTTGTGAGTTTCATACATGAAAAGTGTGTGATCTATACTCCTCCACCCAACAAATTGGTATCAGAGCTCAGGCTCATCCCAAAAATTCTCTCAGGAAAAAATACGTTTGGTGTGCTACTGCTATTTTCATCCAGAAATTAGCTCCCTCAAAATAAAATTTTTGAGTGCCAATTTTGTCTCAGCCGGAAACGATAATCCGGTGACGAAATTGAAAGTCTCGGTTTCTTTCGAAACCCAGAAGTTGAAGAGTGAGAACTACTCTCACCTTGCACCCACGGCTGTTTCTTCCTCAGCTCCGGTGAACCCATCCAAGTCGATGAGGTGAAGCTGCAGCTGCCTCACCGGACACCACACGGTGTGCCTCAAGCTTTACCGTGAGCTGAAAGTGTACCAGATTGGAAGGAAACTTTATTTGGTTCATCATTGAAAACAAGAAAGGAGCAGGTCTATATCCACCGCTTTGGTTTAATCGGAAAAGCAATTTTTTTAACTCTCGAATTCAAGGTCTGCCTTTGAAGGCAGTAAAGTGTTGGTTTGATCACCAAAACCGACAGAGAAATAAAAGTGGTTCAGATCTGCCTTTAAGGCAGTAAAGCTACCAAGGGAATTCAAGAAAAAATCCAGTGCTACCTCTATTTGCTACAACCGGCCGAATTACACTACAAGTCCGCTGGTCATTTTTTTCCTGCCAAGCAAGAGCATTTTATTTACACTTGGCTTGGTGAAAGTGAAGTGTTTTCTCACAGAATCAAAAGCAAGTGGGACCTTGATATTGAAGGCAAGTGGGCCTTGAATTAAATCCTCATCAGGCGTGACTTTGAATCTCAAAGTCTGATGCACCTTTATTTCTCAATAAATAAAGGTCGTGATTATTGATAAAGTCCACAAGCTAGCTTGATTTGTTTCAAGTGGGTCGTGTGCCATTTATTTTTCCGAGAGTAGACTTTTGTTAAAAATACAGATGGCCAATGGAGCTGCGCCAGCGCTTATTCCAAAGCTCACCAAGGACAATTATGATAATTGGTCCATCCAAATGAGAGCACTATTGGGTGCTCAAGAAGTCATGGAGATAGTCGAAAACGGGTACGAGGAACCAGCCTCAAAAGAAGCAGAAGCAGCTTTGAAGGAGGAACAAAAAACCGCGCTCCGTGCCGAGCGAAAGAAGGATTGTAAAGCCAGGTCCATCATCTACCAAGGGCTTGATGAGATGACATTCGAGATCATCGCTTCCGCTACATCTTCCAAAGAAATTTGGGAGACGCTGCAGAAAACATACAAGGGTGCTGACAAAGTAAAGAGGATTCGCCTTCAATCTCTACGAGGCGAATTCGAGTCTTTACGGATGAAACCCTTAGAATCTATTTCTGAGTATTATGGCCGAATCATGACGGTTGCAAATCAGATGAGAAGAAACGGAGAAGCTCTCACAGATACGAGAGTTATAGAGAAGATTCTTCGATCGTTGGATACAAGATTCAACTTTATTGTTGTTACGCTGGAAGAACTTAAAGACGTAACAACCATGTCTATCGAAGAACTTGTGGGCTCGCTGCAAGCCCACGAACAGAAGTTGCACAGAGATGATGATAGAGCCATGGAGCAGGCTCTACAGACGAAGCTGTCCCTCAACGAAGACAGACACGAGCAAGGGGGGACATCTCAGAGAGGACGAGGCTATGGTTCTCATGGAAGAGGCACTGGAAGTTCAAATTCCAGAGGTAAAGGAGGCAAAGGTTTTTCCAAAGGAGGAAATCAAAACTATGCTCCAAAAGGAGGCGGTCGTGGACCGCAAAGCAACAGAGGCGGAGGACAAGGAAAAAGAGGTGGTTAAAACAACCGACCGAACATTGACAAAAGCAACGTTCAATGTTACAATTGCCAGAAGTATGGTCACTACATGAAAGAATGCAGAGGAAGGCCAGCATCAAATCAAGTTGGCGAAACAGCCAACTATGCAGACAAGGAGCCAGCAGGAGGAGATTCAATGAGTCTCATGGCGCACAGTTCTACCGAACAGGATCAAGGTACATGGTTTCTTGATTCTGGAGCCAGTAATCATATGACTGGCTCAAGACAGCTTTTTACTGAACTTGATGAAAAGGTTCAGGGAGATATCTCTTTTGGCGACCTCTCCAAGGTCCCAGTTCAAGGGAGAGGAAATATTGTGATCAAACGGAAGAATGGAGATCACGCATTTATCTCCAATGTCTACTATGTTCCAGACATGAAGACTAACATTCTTAGTCTTGGACAACTCCTGGAGAAAGGCTATCAAATTAGCCTAAAGGATATGCAGCTGACGATCACAGATGCTCGAGGAAAGCTGGTTACTCGAGTAAAGATGGCGAAGAACAGGATGTTTCCGCTAACTGTTCTTCATGATACACCAAAGTGCCTCAATGCCATTATCAATGACAAAGACTGGATATGGCATCTCAGATATGGGCACCTCAACTTTGAAAGCTTGAAGTTGTTAGCAAATAAGAAGATGGTCAAAGGCCTACCTCATATCCAACATCCAAATGAGGTATGCGAAAATTGTGTTCTAGGAAAACAACACCGCAACAATTTTGGAAAGCAAGTTGATTGGAGAGCAAGCATGCCGCTCGAGCTAGTACACACAGATGTGTGTGGTCCGTTGAAGCCAATCTCAAACGGACATAACAGATACTTCCTCACGTTCATCGATGATTACAGCAGGAAGACGTGGGTATACTTTCTCAAACGAAAGTCAGAAGTATTCGAGAAGTTCAAAAATTTCAAAGCTCTTGTGGAGAAAGAAAGCGACTACTACATCAAAATGTTGCGGTCAGACCAAGGTGGAGAATACACTGGAGATCAGTTTGATGGATTCCTTAGGCAGCAAGGAATCAGACACCAGTGTACACCAGCCTACACTCCTCAGCTAAATGGTGTATCTGAAAGGAAGAATCGCACCATCCTCAACATGGCGAGAAGCATGCTGAAGGATAAAGATCTGCCCAAGAGATTTTGGGCTGAAGCAGTTCAATGTGCAGTCTATCTACTCAACAGATGTCCTACGAGGAGTCTGAAGTCAAAGACACCACAAGAAGCATGGACCACTTACAAGCCAGGTGTGGCCCATCTCAGAGTGTTTGGTTGTATTGCCTACGCAAAAGTTCCAGAGGCAAACAGAACCAAACTTGAAGACAAAGGAGTGAAGTGTATCCTTATTGGATACGGTGACTGGACGATGGGATACAAGCTATACAATCCCGTCACTCAGAAGGTGATATACAGCAGAGATGTCATTTTCAAGGAAAATGAATCCTGGAGTTGGGATCAGACAGAAGCTACCAGGAATATGGAGCTGACTGTTGAAGATGAAGAACAGGTACAGACCAGGGAGGTACCTAGTAGATCAGAAGAGCAGCCATCACCGTCTCGTGGTTTCCCTTCACCACAAAGAGGCGAACCATCCTCACCAGCTACAGAAGAGCTTTCAGACATGAGGCCTAGAGGAACACGAAGCCTGGATGATCTATATCGTAATACAGATCCGCTGGATGCAGACTTCACCATGTTCTGTCTGCAAATGACTTGTGATCCAGTTGGCTTCGATGAGGCTAACCAAGAAGACAAATGGAGGAAGGCTATGGATGAAGAGATTCAATCCATAGAGAAGAACAAAACTTGGGAGCTGACAAATCTTCCAGAAGGCTATAAGACCATTGGTGTCAAATGGGTCTACAAGGCAAAGAAGAATGCTCAAGGAGAAGTTCAAATATACAAGGCCAGGCTCGTAGCTAAAGGCTACAGACAGAGGGAAGGCATAGACTATGGCGAAGTCTTTGCCCCTGTTGCCAGGATGGAGACGATCAGGATGATGATTTCATTAGCTGCTCAACACAGATGGAAGATCTACCAATTAGATGTCAAGACTGCTTTTCTCAATGGATTTCTGGAGGAGGAAATCTATGTCGAGCAGCCACCTGGATATGTGAAGGAAGGACATTATGACAAAGTGTACAAGTTGAAGAAGGCGTTGTATGGATTGAAACAAGCGCCACGTGCATGGAATACAAGGATTGATGCATACTTCCAGAAGAATGGATTCGAGAAGTGTCCTTACGAGCATGCACTCTATATGAAGAAGGAAGCTGATGGAAGCTTATTGTATGTATGCCTGTATGTTGATGACTTGATTTTCACAAGCAACAATCCAGCTATGTTTGATTCTTTCAAACAGAGTATGGTCCGAGAGTTCGAGATGACAGATATCGGACTGATGGCACATTTCCTTGGAATAGAAGTGATACAGGGAGATGACGGCATTTTCATCTCTCAAGCTGGATACGCCAAAAGCATCCTCAAGCGTTTTGGCATGGAGAAAAGTAATCCAGTAACTACTCCAGTTGAAAGTGGAGTGGAACTCAGGAATAGCGAGGTCGGTGATGTTGATCCGACATATTTCAAAAGTCTAGTAGGAAGCCTTCGCTCCCTGACGTGCACAAGACCAGACATACTATATGGTGTTGGTCTTATCAGCCGATATATGGAGATACCCGACCAATCCCATCTGAATGCAGCCAAGCGGATTTTGCGCTATGTCAAGGGTACAGTCAATGATGGACTGTTTTACACAAGTACTGAAAACTTCAGACTTGTCGGCTATTCAGATAGTGATTGGGGAAGAGACTTGGATGAAAGAAAGAGTACTACCGGATTTACTTTCTTTCTCGGAGATACAGCCTTCACATGGTCATCGAAGAAACAAGCGATAGTGACACTATCATCTTGTGAAGCTGAGTATGTAGCAGCTAGCTCAGCTGTGTGTCATGCCATATGGGTCCGCAATATGCTAAATCACTTGGGAATTTCTCAAGAAAATCCCACGGAGATTTATGTCGACAACCGCTCCGCAATCGCACTAGCAATGAACCCGGTGCATCATGAAAGAAGCAAGCATATTGACACACACTACCATTTCATCAGAGAGCATGTGAAAGCAAAAGAAGTGGAGCTAGTTTCTTGCCGGACATATGATTAGGCTGCTGATATTTTCACGAAGCCCCTCAAGCATGAAGCCTTCATCAGAATGAAGACAATGCTTGGAATGAAGAAACCCCCAGACTCAAGTTTAAGGGGGGATGAAGAAAAGAAAAGATAAACTTGAGCAGTAGAAGCAAGTGGCTCAGCAGCCCAGAATTAAAACGTGGGTTACTATTCACTATCACGATTGAAGACTTTTGCATTTCCGTGATACGTTTTGTGATTGCATAATAAATATGAGTCTATCTTGTATTTGTTTTTTCCTCTGGTATAATCTATAAATACCATGTAATCGTTGTAGTTTGATATCAAGAGTGGAGTAAGAGAACATCAATAAAATTGAGTGTGTTTGTTCAATCTCTTTGTGAGTTTCATACATGAAAAGTGTGTGATCTATACTCCTCCACCCAACAAGATTAAACTCATCCTCATTTTCCAAAGCCAATTAGATGTCTTGAATAATGTGCAAGTTTGGCAATTGCCAAAGTTGATGCTAAATTTGGCACCAAGAATAGCATTGCCAAAATTTGGCATTAAATTTGGCAAAGGGTCTGGGTTTTGCCAATCTTGATGCCAAATTTTGGCTTCGGCATGAGATTTGGCACAAGGGCGGGATTTGCTGTAATGCTGCAAACTAAGAGTTTCATTACCACATAGCCGATATTTCTGCATTTTAGATTAATTAAATTTTACAAACTTCCCATTTAATACAAATATTAAATTTCTAGCATTTTCCCTTCTGAATTCTGATTATCATCACAATTAACAACAGGCGACTTAGAGGAGACGAGCTCCATGGGCTTAGTCTTGAAGAATTAAAGAAACTTGAAAAAACACTCGAAGGAGGTATAAGCCGTGTCTTAAAGACCAAGGTTTGTGTCTCTTGTCCATACTATGATATTATGATGACGATTTTACCTTTGTTTCGTATATACGTAATTCCAGTGCTAACATTTCGTATTTGTTTTTTGTTTTTTGTTTTTTTCAGACTGAGATGTTTGAGAAAGAAATCACTGCCCTAAAGATAACGGTCAGGATTTTCTATAATGTTTGTCAAACAATTCATATAGTTGTTGTCAAGCACAAAATTGGGTAGAAAAAAAAAAAGTTGATGGTATCTGTGAGAAGATTTTTCATGATTCCCCAGACGATAACTACAGGGCCGGCCCAAGGGTCCAAAGTGCCCTAGGCCTACTTACAATAATGTGCCCTTCACTCTTAACAATTTTTTTAAAAAAATAAATAAAATTAAAACCAAACATAGCATATAAAATCATCACTAGCTGTTGGCTTGTTCTGCCACTTGGAAATAGGGAGAGTCAAGTTGAGGCTATATAGGAAGGGGAGCAAAAACTCCCGCTTGTTCTGCCGATGTAGGATTAAAAAGCTTTCTCCAAAATCAAACTTTCATAAAGAAATGGACCAAATGGTCGAAGGAGGATTCGGTCATACAAGGATAATTTTTTTTTTTTTTTGATCGGCAACAAGAATTTATTGAACTCGACAAAGGGTACATCGAGGAGAAACATATCCAAGCACATGTGCAAGGAATATGAAGGCAAAACATCAAGCGAGAAACTAAATGTAAAGCCAAAAAAAAAAAAAAAAAGTGGTACATGGGGTACCCAGCCAAAACAACATTAGTCCATCCGCAGCAAAACATTAGTCTTAGAGAGCCCTATTACCATATCCTTGAGCAGCAACTGAGCCAATGAGAATCAATAACAAAACAGCTAGTGGGATAATTTCCAACTGAGCCATATAAGGATAATTTGGGAAGCTTTTGGAAAAGGTCTGATGAGAAGAAAAGAGTAAGGGTTGGAATGCATCATTTTAAATCAAAGCTTTTTTAACCAACATTTTACTCGGATTGAGGATTTGAGATGGCCTTAGTAGTTTGCTTTGCATCTTAGTTTTCTAGTAATTTTTTGGACTTTTCGTAGTTTAAACAGAGTGTTTCTGGATCCTGATGATATTTCTCCAGTGAAGTGATTCAAACTTAAATCCATGCTTGTGTCCTTTAAATCGAGTTGTTCTTGTAAAGGACAGTCTCGATGCATTTTGCTAACTGTCTAACACAGCCTTTATGGCTTCATTGGGTAAATTGGCTTGAAGTCTTTGATTATTTGTATAAATTCGAGTATTGAGATAGGCTCCGCTACTTGATATTCTTCCATTTCTATGGCTTCTTCTATTCCCTATCTCTAAGACCTTGACATATTTTCTTAAACAAAAGAATCTGTTGCATGCTCTCATAGAAGTGAAACTTGCACTGCTCCCTTTAGTCCCACATTGGATACTCATAGAAGTGATGAAACCAACTTCACCTATAAAACCAACTTCACCTTTGGGGCCTTTTTTTTTAATATTGGGCCACAATGGTTTTTGGGTCTTTTTTTAAATATTGGGCCACAATAGTTGGGCTCTTTTATAACTAATAATGGATCTTTTTCTTTTTGGGGTCAAAAAAGTGTTCTAGTCAAGCCTATTTGTACAAAGTGTTGGAGTGCCCCAAATTTGAGTCATTTTTGGAGTGCCCTAGGCCCAGGCCTTGTGGGCCTTGGGTCTGGGCCGGCCCTGGATAACTACATTGACAATTTTACCTTCTTTTGGGGTTGGTTCTCGGGTGGCGTTCTGTTGATATGCTCTTGACCCAATCTTTGTACCTTTTCAAAGGTTAATGAATTTTTTTTGCCGATCGAAAAAATAGTTAACTACTTTGAGTCTTTGAAACACTCTTTTTACTCACTTGATTTGAGGTGTCATGCATGTTTTGTCACCACCGGAGGTGGTTGCCAAGATGACAAGTGTGTTAGATTTCTGCACATGTTTTACATGTTTGGTGGCTGAAGAAATCTTTTTGGATTGGCTCCAATTGAAGATAGCTCAAAGCCATCTTTGTTGACTTCTTCATCCAAGAAGTTAATGAACACTGATCCAAAATAGTGTTTTTCTCCCTATATAATCTGCCTTTGTACGCTTGTAGTAGTCAGACAAGTGAGAAAAAAATACAAGCTTTGAATGCTTGTGGTGAGAGTTAATAGGGTGTTTTTTTATCCTATTGTAATTTGTTCTTTGGGTAGTGAGTGGGTGTACAAAAGTGGGTTATGTTATTTAGCCCGGGGCATTTTGTACTGATTATTCTCATATAGTAAAGAACGGATCTCTCCCGTGGAATAGGCTGGTTTTGGCCGAACCACGTAAATTCTTGTGTGTTCTTCTTTTGAGTTCTTTTTCATCGTCATTTATTTGTTGTCGGTGTGAATTATTTTCTAATCGAATCTCGGCTTTGGTTTGCTTGTCCAGCTTGCATGCATCTACCTAAGTTCGTGACTCTTTGGCTTCTGGATTCTTCATGAGTCTTTGGCTGACTCATTAATCACTTGAGATTGCTTTCTTAAAACTTGTTTTGATCGATTGTAACTTCATTGGCTCATGACATCTATGCCAAATTTTGGCTTTTTAGTTCCAACAATGTATGTGGCATTTTGCTGCATTAAAGCCCTTTTTTTTTTTCCGACATTCACGGGTTTGGCTAGCTTACGCCTCAGGTTTTGTCTTTCACGTTAGAACTAAGGAATCCACAAGAAATTATTTTCTTACGGCTTGACCTAAAGAATCGAAACCTCTTGAACATGACTTGAAAATTAGTATCTTGCTCCTAGTTCCTCAATTGACAATCAATATTTACATTGTAAGTGATTATGGGCTATATGTAACTGGTTATTTGTCCTTGAAAAAAACAGGAAGCCAGATTGATGGAAGTGAATGACTGGTTGAAACAGCAAGCGAAGGTGATATTTAGCTTCTTCTTTCTCATGGGCATTGATCCTCTTGTTTATTGCTTTTGTTTAAGCTTTAAGTGGTGACGTTTATACTAATTAATTTTCAGGTGCAGATGGGGACTGATAAAAGGCAAACACATGAACAAGGCCAGTCTTCTGATCAGTCTGTTATCACCACCACCAACAACGGCAGCTCAGCCGCCGCTCCTCCTCCTTGTCAAGATTACAACAGCTCTGACACTTCCCTCAAGTTGAGGTAATTTATTTCTAAAAGTTAATTTACATATATACGAGTAAATATAATAGAATGCATTATTATACGTATCAAGCCAAGAAATCAATTAATACGACCTTGGAACATTTCATTTTAACCATTGGAATACGGGGTTTTAAGTAAAATCCGTTACGTATGTATTGTATTAGCCATTACCTAACGGGATTTCATACCTCCAATATGGCTATTTATGTACTCATTGGCCAATACGGTTCTCTATCAATCATTGATATATGCATAGTTGTATGCCTGTATCGCTGACATCGTTATGTTCTCCAATACGCAATTTAAAATCCTGTTGGAACCCCAAATTCATTATCCAGATGAATCTCTAGGACGCATCTGAATTGTATTTTATTGACTTATTTTACTTATTTTCTTAAAACATAAACAGTGAAAAGCTTCAGATGAGAAAAAGAAGAAGAAAAAAACCGAAGTCACATATTTTTTTTGTGCACCATATACCTTATGAGTTGAGATGATAAAAATAGGGGTGAATTTTTGTTTGTTTTTGGGAGTTTGGTACCTTGCTAACTACGGTTTGGTTTTCCTTCCGTGGGTTTTATTTTTATTTTCTTGTAAAATTTCACTAGTATAATTACAAAATATTATCCAAAAAAAATTTGTCTTCACCAAGGAAATTGTCCCCTTTTTTGCAGCCTGTCTTTTCCAAGCTGAATTTGAGAGGGGCGTGATCATGGCATGGTAAGCAAATATACTGCACCATTGTTCTTAAAGTATATAGATATATATACGCGGCGCGTGTGATTTGGATTCAAAATTCAATCCTCTTTTCACATTTGTATATTTGAATGGACACTCACCAGTTAATTTCATTCGGTTGTAAAGTACAAAAATTTGCAAATTTGGTATTTGAGCTTCGGGTGGCTGATTTTTGTATTGGAATAGAAATTATGGTTGTGAGATCAAGAGCTGCCTGGGGTTTTCATGCCTTAATAAATTTTCTGCGTGAAATGTCTGATTAGATCGATTTCTTTCAATTGTTGCTGATACATTTCAGTGATGTAAAATGATAATGTTGGAAAACAAACAAAATACATGGAAAATAAATAACATTACATCGTCCTTATCCATGTGGTACATATTGTGCGATACGCGAAGACACAATTGGCTTTGTTTGATTGAGAGTTTTGAGAAGAATATTTTGAAAAATATTTTTGAGATAATGTTTGAATGAGTTTTTGGAAAAAAGTAATAATTAGAGCGATGTGTAATAATTGGAGAGAGATAGAGAGAGAAATGAGAATAATGATTGGAGAGAGGGGAATGAGTAAAGAGAGAAATGTGATTAATGATTAGAGAGATGAGAGATGGGGAAAGAATTTTTTTGAATTTTTTTTTTAGAAATGTGAAGTGAACACAGTGAATGATTTTCACAAGGACAATCGAACTAGAAATACTAATAAAAAAGATGAAAGAACGCAAAAAACCAACCACGCGAGATTTACATGGGCAGGGAGGGACGAATCAACTATTATAATCAATAGGGAATACAAGATCTTGTCAATACGCCTCTCTGTTTTTTTGGATTTCTCTCACTAAAACAAGCAGTACAATTGTACAAATCATAAAACTGAATAAAACACATATTTGTGGCGCTATGGACTGTCCAGACGAACTTTACTAAGCCTGGATGAAAAGTACACAACTTCATAATCCTATTTGCGACATCGATGCTCTCAATCCCGTAAGTGGGTTTAGGGAGAGAAGGGAGGTGGGTTTTTTTGATGGGAGAGACGAAGGAAGTAGAGAGACAAATTTCATTTTTTTGCGGGGAGTCAAGTGGCGGGTTCACTCATCCCACGTGGACCGTGTAGACGGGTGTGGCTGAGGTGTGGTTGGCTATACGTGCCTATAGCATTATTGTTTAGTCAAGTGGTGGGCTCACTCATCCCACCCCACGTGGACCGCCACGTAGACGGGTGTGGCTGAGGTGTGGTTAGTTGTACGTGCCTGTAGCATTATTATTGTTAAAGGATCTCCCGTGTCAGTCGCTTCCATTCCTGTCGTTAGACTTAGACCATACGTACTCTCTCTTTTTTTATGTGCTGAAAACAGGAACATGCATCACGAATTAAACAAAGAATGTCTCTAAGTGTTGTATATATGATCCTCTCGCTGTCATCAAAGAGTTGATTAGTAATAAAGCTAGGTACATGCATTTGTGCTTCACGGTACATGTGGGTTTAACTCCCTCTCTCCCATCCGTGCAAGGATCAGTGCATGGCTGACCTAGAAATCAATGAAAGAGGGAGCTAAATTGTGAAAGAAATTTTAGTTCGAAAATTTACTCATGACTAAATCAGTCATTCAAATTTTAATACGACGGTTTTGATAAATTGAAAAATTAATCTCGAGAAATGTTTTCTTCATATCATTCGACAAAAACAATGTCATTATCGCACGATATAATTTACCATAATTTAGTGTTCTCGAAATTAATTTTTGACCACTTGGGCATCTACTTGCAGGTTGAGCTGTGTCATGTGATTGCTGGCTGTACTGGTCCCATATGATATCCAATGACAGAAGGAGTATCATCTTTGAATGGAAAATTCTAACATATAACTGGTGGGCTTATGTGTTAAGATTTAAAAAATATATAAAAATTTATAAAAAGTGAATATAAGTAGGTGTAAACATATTTAAAAAATTCCGATAAAAAAGTATTAAAAAATATAAAAATGTTCACTGAAGTGCATGTTTTTTTACTAAAAAAAAAAGAGTCGGGGAGATACAATTTGCTTTCTCTGGTGGTAGGAATATTCAGGATGGTATTTTAATTGCCAATGAGGTAGTGGATGGTTGGAAAAAGAATGGAAAGCAGGGCCTTATTATAAAGGGAAAATTTTAAAAAAACCCCTGACCTTTGACCCGTATATCACATCAACACCGGACCTTTTAAAAACGTCAACTAAACCCCCGAGATTGACACTCCGTTATCAATTTGCCCCCTCATTCGATTTTCCGTCCAATTGATAACAGCGAGTCCTACATGGACACTTATGGGACCCCCTGCCCATTAGTTGGCCTCCACGTGGACATGACACTACTTAAAAAAAACCCTGACATTTGGACAAAATGTCCCGTAAACACCTGAACTTCATAAAATGTCAACTAAACCCCCCACCTTGACACTCCGTAATCAATTCCCCCCCTCAGTCCATTTTCGTCCAACTTAATGGAGACTCCCAAAACGACGTCATTTTGTGCGTTTGTCATGGGCCTCCAATTTTTTTCGTTACACGTTGTCTGTGGAGTCAACTTCAGGGTCCCACACAAACAATATGAACCGTTCAATAATTTTTAAATAATTAATTAAGTGGTTTTGTAAAAAATGATGCCCATCAGATATTTATAAGTGAGTGATCTAATTCATTTAGAATCTGGACCCTTATAATTTGAAAGAATTTTCTAAAAAGTTATGCAAATGTGTGCTCGTTATCCTCTTGATCTGAACCGTAGATATCTACTTGTTGAGAGGATCATTCTCTAATAAAATTATCTTGATCGGACATCGATATATATCAAAACAGTTCATAATTTTTGCGTTTTCATACCTATTAATGTCCAATCAAGATAATTTTTTAAGTGAATGCTAATCTCAACGAGCGGTATGATATCTACGATTTAGATCAAGGGGATACCGAGCGCACAATTGTGTTTTTTTCAAAATTCTTTCATATTATAGGGTTCTCATTCTGAATGAAAAATTAAACTAATTAGATCAATTACTTATTAATACCGATGGGCCCGATTTTTTCCATGGCCACTCAAATAATTATCTTAAAATTATTGAACAGTCCAGATCGTTTGTATGAGACTCCGAAACCGGCTCCACAAACAACGTGTGTAACAAACAAATTTGGAAGCCCATGACAAACCCATAAAACGACATAATTTTGGGAGTCTCCGTTAAGCAATGGACGAAAAATGGACTGAGGGGGGAAATTGATTACGGAGTGTCAAGATGAGGGGTTTAATTGACGTTTTTTGAAGTTCAGGTGTTTATGTGACATTTGGTCCAAAGGTCAGGGTTATTTTTTAGTACTATCATCTCCATGTGGAGGCCAACTAATGGGCATTGGGTCCCACATGTGTCCACGTAGGACTCGTCGGTATCAATTGGACGGAAAATTGAATGAGGGGGCAAATTGATAACGGAGTGTCAAGCTCAGGGGTTTAGTTGACGTTTTTAAAAGGTCCGGTGTTGATGTGATAAACGGGTCAAAGGTCAGGGTTTTTTTTTGAAATTTTCCCTATTATAAAACTTGATTTTGAGAAGGCTTTTGATAACTTAAAGTTGGAACTATCTTTGGAGAATGTTAAAGCTTATGAATTTTCCTAGGCTGTGGATCAAATGGATGAAGAATGTTTAACTTCTGCATGGGTCTCTATATTAGTCAATGGGTCTCCTAGCAAGGGGTTCAAGATGCACAAGGGGGGGAGACAAAGGGATCCCCTCTCTCCTTTTTTGTTCATAATTGCGGTAGAAGGGTTGAATTGGTTATTCAAAAAGGCTCTTACTCAAGGTATTCTCAGTGGAATAACAATGGGAAATGAGGGTTTAACTTTAACTCACCTGCAGTTCGCTGATGATACTTTGGTTTTCTGTAAGGCTTCGACTGAGGAGGTGCAAGTGATTAAGATAAATTTCCACAAAACAACTCTCTGTGGGGTAGGTCTGGATGAGGATATTCTGCAAGCAACTACTTGTTATGTACTTGGGGATGCCCCTTGGTGCAAGCCCTAAGAGGAAATCTACCTGGAAACCAGTAGTGGACAGATTTAGGAAAAAGCTTACAGCATAGAAAAGGAAATACCTGTCTCTGGGAGACAGAATTGTCCTTATCAAATCAGTCCTTTGTAGTTTACCTATCTTTTACATGTCTCTCTTTAAAATCCCAGAAGGAGTGGTGAAAACAATTGAATCCATTCAAGCTAAGTTCACATGGGGAGGCTCTGATTTAAAGAAAAAACTTCACCTGGTTGCATGGTCCAAAATCACTCAAGATAGAGGCAATGGAGGTCTTGGAATTAGGAGTATCAAGGGCGTGAATGACACTTTATTATTCAAATGGTGGTGGAGATATAGGGTGGAGAAAGAGGCCCTTTGGAAAGTAATCAATAGCAAATACAAATTCAAGGCAAATAGTTGGTTCCCTAAACATGAGTTGCCCAGCAAAGTTTCATAGATTTGGAGAGATATCATTCAATCCAAGAATAGAAACCCTGAAATGCACCAATTGTTGCTTAATAATACCAAGATCAGAGTGGGTGATGGCAAGCAAACCATGTTCTGGCTAGATACTTGGCTAGGTAATCAATCATTAGCTGAAGTTTTTCCTCCTATTTTTCGAGTGGTAAGCAATCCAGAAGAATCCATTTATGATGTTCTGTCTAGAAGGTCAGATACTCACAGCTGGGACTTCCAATTTAGGAGGAGGCTTTTTGATTGGGAAAAAGACATGCTCAGACTGTATTCTCACAGATGGTTCTAGTGATAAACTCATCTGGATGGATAATATCTCAAGGCCTTTCACTGTTAAATCTCTATATGAGCTAGCAAACCCATGTGTCAATGCTTCAAATTCAGCCTTTGATCTCATTGGGAAAAACATGGCACCATACCGTGTGCAATGTTTCATTTGGTTGATTAATCATGGAAAAATCAAATCTGGTGAATTCCTCCTTAATCTTGGGATTATTCATAATGTTGAGGAAGCTTCTTGCAAATTTTGCTCAGCACACATAGAATCCATTGATCATCTTCTATTACATTGAAAGCTAGTATGGCTTTTGTGGTCGAACATCCTTTCTTGGTGGGGAGTTCACTGGGTAACCCCATGTTCTGCAAAAGATCTTTTACTGTGGTGGATGAGCTGGAAATTGAAGAAGACCAAAAAGAAGATTTGGGATGTAATTCCATTCGCTGTCATGTGGACAGTATGGAATTTGAGGAATGCTTGCGTTTTTGAAAATGCAACCACCGATTGGGAAAAAGCCTCAGAACTTGTGAAGATCAGAATTGCTTTGTGGGTAAAACCAGCTCTTAAAGATATAGATCCCTCGGTTGATGACTTCCTCTTCAGACTTAGAAGCATTCTGGATTCTCTGCAATTGGTCTTCTCTGATTTTAGACTATTTTCTGTGACTTGTTTTCTGGTTTTTGTACGTTTAGTTGGCATCTTGCTAACTTTTTTCCTGGGTTGTATTGGGACTTGTCTAGTGGGCTGCGTTCCCTCTTAGCTGGTTGTGTGTCCCCTCGGTTCCCTTTTAATCTTTGTCTCCTCAGAGATTAATAAAGTTTTTTGCTGTTCAAAAAAAAAATGTGCATGCTTTTTTTTAAAATTTTAATTTTTTTATACTTATTATGTGCCCAATAGGGACATGATAGGACCCTCTTCTTTTTTTTTTGGGTAAATAGAGAGAATTTCATTGATCAAAGCTACCAAGTACAAACATATACAACCGAAATTGACAAATTATATAAACAGGAAAGACAAAACACTTAACCAAATTAACTGGAGGATACTTCCATCGCACTGGCTAATTCAGTTGTTGTTAGTTGTCTAAAGGCCGGCATGCAATTTGCCGATATCCAGTTGTCCTGGTAATAGGACCCTCTTTTAGTATAGGGAATAGTAAACAAAATCAACTTAATTGTTTCCACGAATAAAATAGGATCCATGGCTAGTTGAGAACTATAGTGAACAAAAAAGTCAACTTGTCTCCATGAATAAAATAGGATTCAAGGTTAGTTGAGAACTGTTCTGAATCTGGCGCTAAAATTTTCTTTTAAAAGGCTGGTGCACTTGTTCTGGCGAAGAATTGAGCAACTGGTATTAGTTTATCAATCCAGAATATTATTAGTCTTCTGCCCGAACTGCAGAATATCAGGGAGAGAGGAGGGCCTATTTTGAGGCTTCCAAATCGAGTGTGGATGGTTGGTGAAAGGCGTTCGTACAGAATGTTGGTTGGTCATTTCACAGATTGGAGTTACGGATCTACATTGAGGCGGAGCCGCGGAGAGGACCGTTGGCGGATGCTGGAGCTTGAATCCAGCGGGCGTCCATGCAAAGACTGGGGGGATTTGGAAGTAGCAGTTGTTATTGCTGGTGAAATTTGGAGAGAAGATGGGTAGTCTCTGTAGGAAAGGTCAGCGCGTCGGGTGATGTGGCGGTTGACCAGCCTATGAATGGATAGCCACGTGGCTCGAGCAAAGTTGCAAGGGACACGTCAGACGTCGTTTAAGTTTGAGAACGTGCGAATAAGACACCGCGAAGGACGACCCTCGCGGTATTACAATATCCAGATTACTATTACTTTCAGAAAAGGATGCCCTTAACAAGGGAAACATTACCTTAAGAAAGAGTTCACCCCTCGCGAGACTCTCAGCAAAGATGGTTGACGCGACGGGGAATAATGGACGCTCACGCGAACACGCGAAATAGACTCGCGACGGCACCTGACCAAAAGGCAGGGGAAGGGAAGTCGATACGAGCTCGAGTTAGGTCTTGGCGCGATCCAAAGGGCTCGCGACCACGACTAAGCACAGCGGGAATAGGGGATATACAAGTGGCTTGGTGGCTTTATAAGGATTAAGGGTCGCGACGAGGGAAAACGATGCACTGGAATGACCGAATGGAATCTTCCTAACGGCCAGTGACATCACCCACGTCGCCTAGATATGCGGGAAGAGCACGTGTCATCATGTTATTGGGGAAATGTCTGCGGCCCAATGATTGGGTGCAGATCCCTATAAATATGGGACATTCATTCACAAATTCCGAGAGAGATTTTCAGATTCGTCCTTGGAGCACGGAAATTCTAGAGAGAGAAAGTGTCTCTGAGCTCTGGAAACAAGAGCATTGCTCTTGCTAGCGCTCGCGAGTCCACACTCCATCTAGAACTGTGATCTCGAGGACGATGATGATCTTAAGGGGAATGGATTGAATTCTGCTGCCTTCTCTTTCTGTATACCTGGCTTAATCCTTCGCCCCTATACACACCCTCTCATTTCTGCTCAATCATTAGCTATTGTTTGCCTCTCCGGATTGATTTTATAATTAAACAAAGAACCTATCCTACATAAGGCGACTCCGCTGGGGAGGCTTTCATAGCTGATGGTTGATACCAGAAGCCGTTTACAAACACAACGCAGTGGTTCCCAAATACAAGGTTCTTCTTCTCATAATCTTTTAAGTGCCCTTGAAACCCTTCATCAAAGAGCAATGGAAAATCAACCACCTGTGTTAGAAGAAGTCCAAGAGATTGACACCGCACAAACCTTAGCTGCTAATGCTGAAACTCTCCAACTCATTAGAGAAGGACAACAGCAAATGCAACAAGGTCAAACTCAGTTGCTTTTGGCGATAGCCCAACTCACACAGGCTGTGGTGGCTGCTATGGCGCGAGCGGCTCCACCAGTACCCCCACCAAATGTTGTGGAGGGAAACCTGGTGGGCGAGCTCCCACAAGTGGTTAACCCACAAGTGGTAAACCCACCTATTGCACCACCAGCACCACCACAAAATGGACATAATCCAAACCAAATGGTACTTCCAGTATGCGCGCCAGGCACACCGGCTGCGGAGGGCGTGGCCCAGCGGCCGCAACCCCAAGCATTCCTTACTTTGGCTGATGTCCAAGCTTTGCTGCAGCAAGAAAAAGCTAGAGCCACATTACCAACTCTGCCTAGTCCTGAGATTCAACCACCGTATCCTGCTGTGATAATGACCATGCCATATCCAGAAGGATATGTGCCACCCAAATTTGTCAAGTTTGATGGGAAGGAAGGAAGTGCTCAGGAGCATGTCCACCGTTTTATTGAGAGCTTGGGTGTCCATTCACAAGATCCCAATCTTCGATTGCGAGAGTTTTCCAAGTCCCTCACTTCCCGGGCATACACTTGGTATGTCAACCTCGAACCTCACTCTGTAAACACTTGGGAAGAAATGGTGAACCTGTTTTACACCAAATTTTTCCAAGTGATAGAGAAGATCACTTCGCTGAACCTCGTAAACGAGAAGCAGAAGCTGACGGAGGACATCATTGATTTCATCAAACGGTTCCAAGACAAAGCTGTTCAGTGCCATGAGCCAGTTCCAGAGAAACGTCTGGTGGAAATCTGCCTTCTAGGCATGATTAAAGAGTACAAGAAGCATTTGATTAATGGCAAGTACCAGACATTTTCTGCTTTGATGGAAGCAGCATTTAATATCCGTGGCACCGTCGACGTGGACGTACCAAAGACCGCATGGAAAAGCAAAGCTGGTGGGATTGCTACTGCGGCCTCCGCGCAGGCCTCGCGCAAGCCACAGGGGGGTGATGGCAACCCCAGGAAAAGGATCAAGCCTTTCAAAGATTACAAGGACCGAGCACGAGATGCACCTCCATATCCTTGCAGCGTAGAAGAGGTCGTAGACCTCGTTAACGCATGGGTCGCGGATGGGTGCTTGAAACTCCCAGAAATTAATGTGCAGCCTACTCAGCAAGATCGCGCAAACCCGAGGTACTGCATCTTTCACAGGAGGGTGCAACATCCTACGAGTGACTGTTGGACACTCAAAGAAATTTTTAAAAGGAAGCAAGACAACAACGAATTAAGAATTGGCGTAAACAGAGACGTACGCGACAGGCCCTACCCTCAGCACGAAGAAGGGGCCGCGATGGCGGAATGCTATAACGGTGGGTACTACGACTTCATGTATGATATGGATGACGAGGTTGAGGAGGTTTATATGACCTCCTTCTATGATCACATTGAAGAAATTGCAAGCTATGACCAGCCCACCGTGGA
The DNA here is from genome assembly GCA_963854785.1 of Vaccinium vitis-idaea. NCBI lineage: Eukaryota > Viridiplantae > Streptophyta > Magnoliopsida > Ericales > Ericaceae > Vaccinium > Vaccinium vitis-idaea. The sequence goes on along the minus strand of OY978215.1, from coordinate 6,128,333 downwards.
AGTAAATGAGGAAGAAAGGCATTAAATTTTGTCTAAAAGCCACAAGTTTAAGACCTTCTTTGATGGATTGGGATTTAGCCACAACGTAAGAGTGGAGATGACAAAGGCAATACTGGCTCTAGCTAACGAAAGCCAGGAGGCATGTGTGGTGGAAGGTGGATCGGTCGCGAGGACCATTCGCGAGGACTCTAACGCCATTTCCTTCTCAGACAAAGACAGGAAAGTGCCATTTCCCCATAACAGACCTTTGTTTGTCATTGCTTACATCAACGGGGTGGAGCTCAAGCGAGCGTTTCTGGATGGAGGGGCATCGATCAACATTATGCCCCTCGAGACGTTGAAAAGATTGGAGATCCCAGAGCCGCGAATTATCAAGTCATTAGTAGGGATAGTAGGCTTTGGTGGAGAAAAGAAAGCCTCTCTGGGGTACATTGTTCTGGATCTCGCGGTTGGACCCATTCGTGCACCAACAAAGTTCCACATCATCGAGGGGCCAACCAACTATCACGTAATCTTGGGGAGGTCATGGATGCACAAGTATGCAGTGGTCCCATCGAGCTACCATCAGTGCCTTAAAGGCATCTGGGCTGGGAAGAAGATCACTGTACCTGCCACTGAAAGGCCCTTCGAGGTCTGCGAGGCCCACCTTTCTGACGCTGTGTACTTCTCTGAAGTTGAGGAGGCCTGCGAAGCCATAACCGCGAAGCCTGTTGGGATGAAAATTCCAAAGTGGGAAAATATCAAAGGCGAGTCATCAGGACCAGTCCCCGCGAAGCGCCCCACGGTGTTCGACAGGTTGACCCCTCGCAAGATCACAAAGACTAGCGAAGGGGGGAAAACTGTGTACCACCTGTGACGGTGCGAGGGGTCAGCAGGCGTTTGTGAGGCTTCTGACCCCCGCGATATTGAAGGAAAAGGAGAGGACGTTGAGATAATTGATAAACCTGAGCCAGCCCCAGAATATATGCAAGATGGGCCAAAACCCCAACCGGAAGAGCTTGAAGAAATCGACCTAAGGGATGGAGAAGGCACCGCAAGGCCAGTATTTGTTAGCAAATCTATGGAACCTAACGCTCGAGCTGATTTGGTGGCTCTGCTTCGCAAGTACAGCGATGTGTTTGCTTGGCACTACAACGAGATGCCAGGCTAGGATCCAAAGCTTGTGAGTCACCATCTCGACGTATTTCCAAACTCCAAGCCTGTGAAGCAACCTCAGAGGAAATACCACCCAGATTTGGAAGAAAAGATCAAGGAAGAAGTGGAAAAACTCAGGAGTGCGGGATTCATCCGCCCAATCCAGTATCCAACATGGTTGTGCAACATTGTGCCAGTAAAGAAAAAGAATGGCCAAATTAGGGTCTGCGAGGACTTTCGCGACCTTAATAAGGCTTGTCCAAGGATGAAATGCCATTGCCCCACATTGACACATTGGTTGATATCACTGCCGGCCATGAAATGTTCTCTTTCATGGATGGATTCAGTGGATACAATCAGATTAAAATGGCACCTGAGGACGCAGAGAAAACTGCTTTTAGAACCCCTTTGGGAAATTTTTACTATACCGTGATGCCATTTGGGCTCAAAAACGCTGGCGCGACCTATCAAAGGGCCATGACAGCAATCTTCCATGATATGATCCATCATTCTGTAGAAGTCTATGTCGATGACCTTGTCGCGAAGTCAAAATACAAAACGGAGCATCTGCGAGACCTCGAAGGAGTGTTCAAAAGGTGCAGAAAGTTTAACATGAGGATGAACCCCCTTAAATGTGCCTTTGGTGTCACAGCTGGAAAATTCTTGGGCTTCTTAGTGCATAGACATGGCATCGATGCAGATGAATCCAAGATCCGCTCTATTTCAACCATGCCCCCTCCCCACTCCCAAAGATCCCTCAAGGGGTTCTTGGGGAAAGTCTCCTATTTGAGAAGGTTTATCCCTGCTCTAGCAGAAATAACTGCACCATTGGGAGATCTGCTGAAAGACAAGGTCAAATTCGAGTGGAAGGATAAGCACCAATTGGCATTTGAGAAAGTCAAGAATGTCCTGGCCTCACCTCAGACAATGGTCTCTCCACAGAAGGGGAAGCCACTGATTCTATATCTCACATCTACCTCAAGGTCAATTGGGGCACTACTGGCCCAAGAAGTGGAAGGAATTGAAAAGCCAGTGTATTACATCAGCAGAAAAGTGCAAGGGGCAGAGGAACGCTATACACCAATTGAACGCCATTGCCTAGCACTTGTTTTCATGGCGCAGAAGCTTAGGCACTATTTCCTCTCGTTCAAAGTGCAGCTTGTGACCAGAAATGACCCTATGCGGTACCTACTGTCTCGCCCTGTCCTTAATGGAAGGGCCGCGAAGTGGTTGCTAACCCTCGCGGAATTCGATATCGAATGCACGGCGCCGCGAGCGATCAAGTGCCAGGCTCTCGCGGATCTGTTGGCCCAATTCCCCAGTGGGGAGTGTGAACCACTAGGGGAGTCGCTACCAGGAGATGATTTCGAAGCACTCGCGGCCAGCCATGAACTAGAAAGCTGGACTCTAGGCTTCGATGGGGCAACAGGAGGCAATTCAGCTGGGGCAGGTGTCACGTTGCAAAGTGATAGCGGCGCGAAGGAGTACCTATCATACAAGTTGGCATTCCAATGCTCTAACAATGAAGCTGAATATGAAGCACTTATCCTAGGACTACTCGCGGCCAGAGAGAGAGGAATTAAAAGACTCAGAATTGTGGGGGATTCAAAACTTATAATCTTGCAAAGTGAGGGTGTCTACGCCCTAAAGGAAGCTAATCTCGCGCCATACAGAGCAACTGTTCAAAGACTCAGGAAAGACTTTGATGATATCAGCGTCATTCATAAACCCAGGTCTGAGAACAGGTTTCCTGATGCATTAGCCACTTTGGGTGCTAAGACAGAATTTGAAGGGAGTACTGTGGCCATAGAGATCACAAGAAAGACTGAGCCCTCATTTATTGAGGAAAAAGAAAGTTCCAAGGAAAAAGATTGGCGGGACCCCATTAAAACGCAGATCGCGACGGGCAGTGGAACAATTCCTATGATGGCTCTATCACAATTTACCATCCTAAAAGGGGAGCTGTACTTTCGCGGCCCCCAGGGATGGCTCGCGAGGTGCATCAATGACGTAGAGGCCAAAGAGAAAATGAAGCAAATCCATGAAGAAACCTGTGGAGAGAATGACATAGCGCTGTACAGGAGAATTCAACGTCAAGGGTACTACTGGCCTTCGATGAGGAGAGACGCCGCAACCCTGCTCAGGGAATGTCCCAATTGTGCACTTCACGAAATCGAGCATGAATGCAACTTCTCTAGTGAAGAAACAGATTGGAGGCAGAAATACATTGATTACTTGAAGGAAGGAGCCCTGCCCATGGATCGCGGCGGCATTCGAGAAGTGCAGAGATGCGAGAAGAGATTCTTTGTCAAAGATGACCAGCTTTACAGAAGGACCCTTGACCATATCCCCCTCAAGTGCTTATCCAATAATGAGGCAGAAGAGGTTTTGCACAAGGTACATGAGATGGAACATCTAGGAGGTAGAAAGCTATATGAGCAAATCACCCATCTCGGGTACTATTGGCCAAGAATGGAAGGGGATTGCAAAAGCCATGTAAGGAGATGTCACGCCTGCCAAAAGCATGGGGACAAGGTAAATGCTCCCTCTGTTGAACTACACCATATTCGAGCCCCTTACCCTTTTCATACATGGGCAATGGACCTGATTGGTCCCATCCATCCCTCCTCGCGAGGTAACCAGTGGATTCTAGTGGCAACAGAAATTACTACGAAATGGGTAGAGGCAGTTCCCTTGAAGCGTGCAACAGGCGATGTGGTGGCCAACTTCATTAAGGAGAACATAATCTGCAGATTTGGAATCCCGAAGGTAATCCTTTCTGATAATGGAACTCCCTTCATAAACAGACAGGTGAAGCAGCTTCTCGCGTCCTACGATATTAATCAGAAAACTTCAACCCCCCATTACCCTCAAGGGAATGGGCAAGCAGAAGCTACCAACAAGTCTATCGTTAGGATTCTGAGTAAGCACTTGGATGAGAAAGGGGGAGCCTGGGCCGAGCACCTCCCAATTGCTTTGTGGGCTTATAGAACGGCTAAAAGGAAGTCTACGCGAATGAGCCCCTTCAGTCTGGTGTATAGAGCAGAGACAGTGTTGCCCGCAGAGATAAGTGTGCCTTCTGCACGTCTCGCGCTGTCCACTGAAGTAACTGAAGGGGAGCGAAAGGCTGATCTCGAAGCATTGGATGAAAGAAGGGAGGTCGCGGCCGAAAACCAAGAAAAGTATTGGCAGTCTGTGGCCAAGTACTACAACAAAGGCGTGGTCGCGAGAGAATTCAAGGTGGGAGACCTGGTATGGAAGTCAGTTGCTGGGGTCATGCAGAATCTAAAGCTGCCAAAGTTCACACCAAAATGGGAAGGCCCCTACGAGGTGATTAAAGCTGCAGAAAGTGGACACTACAGGCTCGCGAGAGTCAGCGACGGATTCCTCACAGGGCCGATCAATGTGAAGTATATCAAGAAGTATTACCCATGATATGGGCTAGCTTTGATGAAAGTAGGTCCATTTTACAACCTTATGGCATTTTTGTTTATTTCTCTCACAAGATTTTACTTTTTTTTTGCAATCAAGTGTAGCCCTGGGTATTGATTTTCTACCTTTGAGGCAAAGAAATATGGATTGAAATTATGAATGAGAATACTACCCCTGTTTTATCTCGGAAATATGTTCTATAAATGATGTTTTAAAAGATATTCATTGGAGCATACTGAGAATATGATAAAGGAAAATGGTAGGATAAATCAGGCATCCACAGCGATGACCTCGCGGCACGAAATGTTGTCAGCACAAGGGGAAACTTCACCCTTCGCGAAGTGAAAAAAGTACAAGATAGAAGTACTCGCTTACGCTTAAGGTCTTTAAATGTTGCGAAATAAATAGGGACCAAGGAAGTTTCTTCCTTTGGAATGAAGACCCTCGCGACGGCCAATTCCCACAAATAATTGGGAACCAAAGTAAATTTCTTTGGAATCACTGACTTTCTTTTAAAAAAAAAGAGTCGGAAAACAAAAAGACCTCACAAAGGGAAACCCTAGTCTAACCAAATGCTAGGGCCCTCAGAGGAAACAGGTCTGCGAACAAAAGGGGAAACACAAAGCAAATAAAATATGCACAAGGAAGATTTGCCCTTTGCTGCCCCGCGCGATCATACAAAAACAATAACAGCAATGAGTCATAGACAAAGTTCTAAGGGATTTCATTGATACTCAAAGTCATGGATACAAAATTTGTTACAAAAAAAAAAAAAAAAAAAAAAAACGCCTTAAGCTACTCGCTGAGCTTCTGGGCAATCGAGTCAACTGGAGGGAGAATGGGCTCATCACCACTCAAGGTAGTTTTTGGGGCTGCTTCCAAGGCCTGATGCTCTTCGACAAGTAACTCGTGGCCAGCCTTTAAAGCAGAAATTTGTTCTTTGGCCTCAGCGAGCAAACAATTGTACCTTTCTTCAGCTTCAGCAATCTTGGCTTTGCTGTCTTGGATCTTGAAGAGACTCGCGAACAAGGTCTGCGTCGAATAGACCTTCTCCAAGTACTCGCGAAGCCACCCCAAGTCTATCCCGAAGGTCTCCATATCCTTGATAGAAGACATGACGTCCTCATATTTCTGTTCATTGAAATCTTTTACCTTCATCCGTTGCAGACACACCACGGTCTCAGCAACCAAGTCGAAAAGTGTACCACCAACCAGACGACCGGCGGTGCAGTGGGAAAAGGTTTGGGGATATTGCTGTTCCAAAGCCCGAAGGATCGGGGTACTACAAGCCCTGATCCTCTACTGATGATCGCCTTCGATGTCAGAAAGGAGAGCATAACGGGGAAGCACGAATCTGGACATCTCGTGGTCGCCATCATGCTTCACTACAACGTTCTCAATTTCAGGAAGCGGTGTGTGCTGGTCCTTGTCCTCGAGAAGCGGCTCTGAGTCATAAGTGTGGCTCGGTATTAGCAACTTAGAAGGGGTAAAAGAAGGAAGATGAAAGATGTCGTCCATCCCTGCAAAAATATCACTACTGCACTTACCTTTGGAGCCTCCAGAAGCTTCTTCACCCTCCTCGCTGCTCTCGAAAAGGCCATTCATGTCTGAGCTCTCGCTTACATTTGATTCAGGGATGGGCTTGGAACCAAGGGTGCTCTTCTCGGTAGAAGAAGGTATGTTTACTACATCATCTTCGCGAGGAGGTGGTGAAGTACCATCTCGCGAGGAGCCAGCCTTGCTAGAGCTGAATTTTGGAGGGGAGGGTTCAGCTCTTGGAGAGCCCGCTGGTGATTCAATCTCCTCTGCAGGCTCGGGGTTCGTAATCGCGGTAGCTCCCCCTGAGCCCGCGACGTCCCCCGCTCTCTCCGCTTCCTCTGGTTTGTCATCTGAGCCACCGACCTCCTGCGCGATTTCCTTCGCTATATTACTCGCGACATTCATGGCATTGAACTCGTCGACAACAGGGGCATCTGGGGCTTGTCCCTTGGTAGGGCTCGCAGACGTAGACTCTTTCGAAGCCCCCTCCTGGGGAGGGTCCTTGGAAGAAGATGATTTTTCAACATCGCGGAGAGGAGAGTTTGCAAGAGGGACGTCTTCGACAGCATCAGTAATAGGTTCCAATAGTTGGGCCCCTTCGCCTGCGGGAAAGCACATAATATCTTGTGAGTATGGAGGACAGAAGCAAAGTAAAACAGTTGAAAAAATTTAAATACAGCGGTTAGGAGCGTTGCCTTGAGGAATTTGAGCCGAGAGGAATGAAGAGGAATCTTTTATCTTCCTACCCTTCCGCGAGGGACCCTGAAAAGGCGAGAAACGTTTATAAATCAGCAAAAGCGTGAAAAAGAAGAAAACAAGAAAAGAGAAAAGGGAAAACAATAATCTTACCCTTGCCCTCTTAGGAGCACGCCCTATCTGGAGAGGGGAGAGGTCTTCAGCCTTCCTTTTATCCGCGGGTGTAGGGGGTCGTGGCGTGGAAACGGTCGCTGTACCTTCAGCCTTTTTCTTCCCTTTCGCGGTGATATGCTGCGGCGAGGGGACTACCATGTCCGCGGGACAGATTCGCTGAATGGGGATGGCACTGATCACGTCCAAAGGAGCCGCGGTGCCCTTGACCCAACAGGATTGGGGACCGCGCCAATCGGGGTCCTTCCCTGGTTTGAAAGTGCGCAGGGTTAGGTCCTTCTTCGAAATAGGCTCCGCGGGTGGCACCACCGCTGGGGTCTGAACAAAGCTCGCAAAGGATTGTAAGTTCCTGGCCCAGTATACCCTGTTTTCTGGGGTAAAGGCTGCCTTACGCTTGGAGCTAGGGATGATCCTATCTCCCCCATAGCCCGCGGTGAGCTCATGGTTGAATGACTTCAGAAAACGACGAGTCCCGCTTAAGAAATCCTTAGGCAGGGAAGGAGGCTCGCGAGGGACGCCCTGATCGTACCCAAATTGTAGCTGGAGCCTGTCAGCTCTATACAGCACCATGATGGGGCCCTCAGCGGAGGGAGTGGGAAGATAGCTAGGAGTGACCCACGCGAGGAGATCCAACTTATGGGATCGGATGCTTTTGCTCTGAAAATCCACCGCAGTGTCTTCCAGAAAGACGGCAGGGCCTAGTGCACCATCAGCAGACTGCTCGTAGGGACGAGGATTAAAGGATGTTTTTTCGTCGCACCAGTCCTCAAACAGTTTGCTGGAGGAGGTCTTTGCCCACCTCATGATCCTAGGCACCCTCTCGCTCAAGCGCAAGATGGGCATACCCTTAGCATCGCGGATGATATCACCAGCAGCGTTCCTCTCCTGGACAGTCTTCAGTGGAGGGAGCTCGCGGGGAGAAGGAGCAACCGCTGGAAAATACTCGTAGAAGAAACCGAGCAAGAAGGAGATATGAATCATCGAAGTAATCTCATACCTCCCCATAGATCGCTCGAAGTCCTGAGCGGTGCGGTCTAACTGACGATAAAGATGGCCCAAAAACATGGGACCCAACGGAAGTTTCTTCTCTGCCGCGAGGACGGCTGCGAGGGGAATCATCTCGCGGCGGGGCCCCTCGTGGGGAAAATCAGGGAAGAGGAAGAGAGACAAGAACTGAACGAGGAAAGCCGCCAGGGATAGCGGACCTTCGTGATAAGCACTCATGGTTATCCCAAGCTTCCCATCCACCTCGACAGGGGCAATGTCGCGGAACCAGTACCGCTGCCAAGAGCCCCAAGTCGTCTTGTTGGCTTTCGGAGGGGCTCGGATCTTCCCCGCGTTGTCATAGCGCGAACCATACTCGCCAGCCGATTTGAACTCCCCCTCTATGAACTCAATTACCGTCTTAACCTCAGAAGGACAGGTAGTGGGGTCGTAGTGATACTCTCCGCGGGTGGGAAGGCCCATTAGAACCTCGGTGTCAAGAAGAGTCGGAGCGGCCTCTCCGAAAGGAAATATGAAGGTGTGGCTAGTGGGGCTCCAACGGCTCACCGCGAAATCGAGATCGCGCTGAGGGCGACTCGCGACGAGATGTTGCGAGAGTTGCACAGTCTTCAGCAAACCCACTCTGTCGAGGGTCACTCTGTGCTCGAATTTGTCAAGAATCGTGGACACCCAATCGCCCCAATCCCTTGGGGGTTGAATGTTGGCCTTATATTGTACCTGCGAGAAAGGGTAATCGCCCCTCTCGATCCTCAGCCTCACCAACGACGATGGGTCGACCATGTCCGCCCCCGAAGCACTAATTTCATCAGAAAGCAGGAGGGGCTGAGCGCTGGGATTATCCCGGAGAGGAACGTAACCCATGATGTTAGCCCAGAAGATGTCGCCTTCAGGCCTCAAATATGGAGCCCTTCTCCATTCACTAGCAGGAGGTAGGGACGTTTTCGCTAAAAGAGCCTCAGTGTCAGACTCATGTTTACGCGATCGAGCCATGACTCGTTTGAGAAAGAAGGAAAAAACTAGGGTTTCGAAGAAGAAGGAGTTCGAGGAATTCTGGAGACTTAAGAAAATTGGTAAAGGAAGAGTAAAAGGTTCTCTCTCTCTCTGAGGAGGTATTTATAGACACGGCTTGGCTGTCATCACGAAAACGAACGGCTAAGACGGTGTCAGCAGTCCAATCGGCCTGCAACTTCGAAATTTGGAACGGCCACCTTTTGGAGTGAAGGCTAAAATGACGGACTCCGCTGACGTCGCACGCGCGCGATCAGGCGCGTTAACAGCCACGCGCCGCGAACTCACACTCGCGCGAGGGGCTTATGTAGGAAAGGTCAGCGCGTCGGGTGATGTGGCGGTTGACCAGCCTATGAATGGATAGCCACGTGGCTCGAGCAAAGTTGCAAGGGACACGTCAGACGTCGTTTAAGTTTGAGAACGTGCGAATAAGACACCGCGAAGGACGACCCTCGCGGTATTACAATATCCAGATTACTATTACTTTCAGAAAAGGATGCCCTTAACAAGGGAAACATTACCTTAAGAAAGAGTTCACCCCTCGCGAGACTCTCAGCAAAGATGGTTGACGCGACGGGGAATAATGGACGCTCACGCGAACACGCGAAATAGACTCGCGACGGCACCAAAAGGCAGGGGAAGGGAAGTCGATACGAGCTCGAGTTAGGTCTTGGCGCGATCCAAAGGGCTCGCGACCACGACTAAGCACAGCGGGAATAGGGGATATACAAGTGGCTTGGTGGCTTTATAAGGATTAAGGGTCGCGACGAGGGAAAACGATGCACTGGAATGACCGAATGGAATCTTCCTAACGGCCAGTGACATCACCCACGTCGCCTAGATATGCGGGAAGAGCACGTGTCATCATGTTATTGGGGAAATGTCTGCGGCCCAATGATTGGGTGCAGATCCCTATAAATATGGGACATTCATTCACAAATTCCGAGAGAGATTTTCAGATTCGTCCTTGGAGCACGGAAATTCTAGAGAGAGAAAGTGTCTCTGAGCTCTGGAAACAAGAGCATTGCTCTTGCTAGCGCTCGCAAGTCCACACTCCATCTAGAACTGTGATCTCGAGGACGATGATGATCTTAATGGGAATGGATTGAATTCTGCTGCCTTCTCTTTCTGTATACCTGGCTTAATCCTTCGCCCCTATACACACCCTCTCATTTCTGCTCAATCATTAGCTATTGTTTGCCTCTCCGGATTGATTTTATAATTAAACAAAGAACCTATCCTACAGTCTCCATAAAAGAATGTTGACAATCCTTATCCGTGCATTTGTTGGGCGGGTGAAGAGCTGTCGGTAAATAGGCTTCCCAAAGTGGACCGGCCTGTACTTCTCCCTACTTTGGGCGGGACTGCCCCTGCCCTATTTTCTTCGGGAGCTCTGATGTGATGGGCATGGACCGAGCCCGATTCCGATTAAAAGTAAAGAGTTTAGACAATGTTTGCTTGTCTAGAGTAAAACTTGAATCCCATAAATCACGTATAGTAGTGATGTATTGTATTAATTCTCCCCCTTCTTCGAAACAGAAAAGGTGGACTCCACACTCCTTTATTTGTCCATCACCAGTAATCCGGAACGATACTTCCACTTCATCGCCCTCGGTAAACAGATTCGGTTGGAAATTCCAATGGCTTAACCATACCATGTCTCCACCTTCTTCCGGAATGCCATAGCAACTTGGTGTATAGACCCTCTTCATGCCACTGCTCTTGCTATTGATTTCAAAATGTAAGGGATGTGGCAACCAATCTCTCTCGGTCGGAAGTGTATACACCAGACAAAGATTCAAGCCTCGAAAATAGAAATGAGGAGATAAGGGTGCAGTAAATGATATTGTTGATCCACCGTTCTTATTGCTAAACCAATGCGGAACTTCTCTCCCAGGGAAAAATGTGGTGAACGTATGATCTTCATACAGTATCTGGGAAGACGAAATCCATGGTTAGAAGTTACAACTGTTAACTGAGAGAGAGAGAGAGAGAGAACCTGAATGGGACGCTTCTTTCTACTCCACACAAGGCAGTTAACAATGAAAGCCTCAACATCTGCCATAGAGTCCAAGTCGAAGAAGCCAATATTGTTGATCAGTTCCACATCAACTTCTTTGACGGGTAAGATTTTGAACAACCACTGAACCTCGTTTAAATTAAAGCAAGCACCATGTGAGGTGAATTTAGTAGAGGTTGGAGTCTCGGACATTATTTTTTCCAATGAATGGCACTCTGTGACAATCAGATTCTCTAAGCAGATCGATGGCCATAGAATCTGTTGAAGCTTTGGACACCATGATAAATCCAATGTTTGTAGACTTTTAAGATCTTTGATGAAGTTTGGCAGGCAAGAAATTGGATTTCCACCTAGAAATAAATGCTGCAACTTGGAGAGCTTACAAAGATCCCAGGGAAATGCATCATCAGTGAGATTGCAATGAGAAAGGTTTAAATGTAACAAAGAGCTTGGTAAAGAGGCCAATGACATTTGTACCCTTGGTTTTGGAACCCAAGGCCAAATAGATGCTTGTGATACAACCTCCACAGTAAGGAAACGCTTTATATCCATTCTACCAGCTTTAAGCACTTGCAGTGATTTCATCTTCTCCAACTCCTCTATTGCCCCCAAAAGACTTGAGCAACCAGAAATATCTATTTCTACAAGAGATTCTAACCTACTAATATTCCTGGGAAGCTTTCTCAGATTTTTGCAATCTCGTAGATTTAGTGACTCTATTTTCTCTAGTTTTACGATAGATGCATCGATCTCTAACAAACGTGGACAAGCTTTGAGAATCAATTTCTCTAGGCTCGGAATTCTTGAGAAGTCTGGAGTTCGCTCAAGTTTAATGGAGTGACTGAGATTTAAAATTTTCAATGATCCAAGAACCTATTCAAAAAAGAAACAGTGTCAGACATATTTTAAAAAAGGTGCTTTTCTCACACAAGTTATTAACTGGAATCGATTCGAAATCATAATAGAGAAGCAAAATAAAGTATCTTACCTTAGTTCCTTTCCAAACTCGTTTCAAGTTGCTATAACGCATGTCAAGAGCGGCCAAGTTCTCCAGAGGAAAATCATTTGGGAAAGAATCTGAAGGAAAATCACGCCAATACAACCATCCTAATCTTTTGGGAAAGGCCTTATAAGTTCCAGACAGTTGTACGCCACTCAGCTTGAGTATTCTCAAATTATACATCTTTAAAAATGTATTTGCTTCAAAGACAACCATGTTTGAATTTCTCACCATGTTCATGTCAAGCACAAGGCCTTTAATTTTTTCCGTTCCCTTTAAAAAAAATTAAAAGGAAAGAAAAAATAGTTAGATAATGGCAAGCATGAGCAAAATTAATACACATACATGTTACTTACAATTTTTTCCAGCAAAATGTTGAGGGACTCTTGAGGGCGCCAAATTCTGCTACGCTTCTCCGGATACGTAGATTCATGGCAAACGATTTGCTTTCCCATTTCCTGAAGTAACTGATGCATTTCCAGCTTCCCATTTTCAATTGTCAAGAGATTTCTATCGATGAGATTATGGATTCCTGCGAGTGCAGAATAATCACATCGTTCTAGTATTGAGATCGTATCATTTTTCTTCTTTCCAGCAAAGAAACAAGCTATGTCAAGAAATAGGTGTTTATCGTGGTCATCTTTCAGAGAATCATAGCTTCTTTCAAGTTTTTCCAGAATTGTATTATCAGATGTTGCTTCCAGCTTCTGTAATTCACTTTCCCATACGTCCAAATCTTTCTGTCGAACAGAGGAGCCCAATACTTGAAGAGCTAAAGGAAGCCCATCACAACGTTGCACAAACCTTTTTGATATGTCCATGTGAGCTTGACTAGGGTGTTTTTGTCGGAAAGCGTGCCAACTGAAAAGCTCAAGTGATTCATCAATGGAAAATTTTTCAGGCCTGTACACTTCATAAATTTCATCAGCATTCATCACACTCTCAAGCCTAGAGGTTATGATAATTTTACTTCCCGGAGAAAACCAATCTTGCTGGCCAGCTAATGCAAATAGTTGGTCCGTGTGATCCACATCATCAAGGACAAGAAGAATCCTTTTGTTCCTTAATACATACTTCATCCTCCTACATCCACCATCAACATCGTTTACTTCATGCTCTTCTTTTCTTAAAATATCTGAAAGAAGTTGTCTTTGCAAATGAACTAATCCATTTTGTCCTCTGGCAACTTCACTAATATTTAGGAGAAAACAGGCAGCATCAAATCTACCATAGTTTGAATTGTATGACACCTTAGCAATCGTCGTCTTTCCTATTCCACCCATTCCACATATCAAAAGAATGCCAACCCCAGTTGACCTATCTTTTAGCCATGAATCAACAGGCTTGGTTCGTGAATCCATACTTACTAGATGGTCGCCAACCCTCAGGTGCTTGCCAGCTAGCTTGCTTTTGAGTACACCAACAATTTCCTCAATGAACTTGGCTTCATGACTAAAAGTTCAATACATGAAAATGAAGCATGGTAATATCAAAAAAGATTTGATGGGGAAAATCGAATTACCATGCAGATATTCAAACAAATGACTACTTAAAACATTTAGTTTCTTCCTTTTCTGATCAGTAAGATTAAGGGAATATTAACAAGAAGGAACTAAGCAGATGCCACCCATACACATAACGGAGGCCACACACAAAGAGATCCTACACATAGCCATGCATGTCAAGAAAACCCATGACAGAAGGATTTGATCAAGAGTAGCATTACTTTCCTCACAGTCTTAACCTTGCAAACTACAAATGAAAAGGCTTTCAATTCCTACTAAAGAGCTTTTCATAACATCAAAATGCCTTCTAAGGTTTCAGTGTGAACAGTGGAGCCTTCTGGTGATAGTTATGAATGGCAGTCCTAAGTGGCAGAAAATTGCAGAAGACGGGCTGGACTAGAACTACACTAACCTTAGAAAGGTCATAAAATGATTGCTTCAACTGCAACAACCCGGACTTGCAGAATAGCTTGTCAACAGCAATCCTTGAGCCTTACCATGCGGCTTCAAAAGCTATGGCACAGATGTACCATTTCACTTATGAACATTTCCTTATAGCTACCATACTTCTTTGGTAGCCCACTGATGTGGGACAACCATTCATGAGTATTACATCAACAATGGTCAATGGTGGTTGGGTAGGTTGTCATTGGTACTAATGGAGGCGTTTGGAGAGGAGATGGGCCAGGTGACTTTGGGATTTGGAGTAGAGGCGATTGGGGAAAGAAGACCAATAAGGATAGTCTTCTCTTTTTATCAAACAACTTTCGAGGATAAAGTAAACTTTCTATCGCATAAATTCAATAGGAGGCCGTGCAGCATACAAACAGACAATTGGGACGGAAAAGTTAACAGAAGCACTTCAGTCCAACACCATGAGGAGGTGAATTGGTCATTTTAAAATGACGGGGTGATATGCAAAAGAAGCAAACTACATGACGTAAATTGTTTTTATTACCTAAAATAATTACTAATGCAGTAGTCAGGGATTGGTAGCTGAGTGGCAGTCAAGCACTGGATTGATAGTAGATGTGGCAGCCACGGATTGGCAATGGAAGTAGCTAGTAAGGTATGGGCATTAGATGAATCCAAGATGGTATTTTGATAACAAATGAGATTGTGGATGACTAGAAGAAAAGAAGCAAAAGGGTATTGATAATAACTTGGATTCTGAAAAAACCTTATGACAAGCTTAACTCGAAGTCTTGAACTTCATGCTGGATATGATGAGAAGTGGATAAGTGGATGAAGGAATGCATCACTCTGCTTCCTTCTGTGAAAATGAGATGGCTGAAATCAAGGCTTTCAAGGATATTGAGCTGCTTTGAATTTATGTCAGGATTGAAGATCAATTTCCATAAAACTGCAGTAGCTGGAGTTGGAATTGATGAGGAACAGAACTGAGTTGCAAATCTCAAGGGTTTCCTACGAGTACTTAGGTATGCCACAAGGGGCTAACCCAAGGTTAAAATCTACTTATGTGACTCCCAGGAATAGAAAGTCCACTTAGGGGCATAATAACTCTGATAAAGTCAGTTCTTTGCAACTTAACAATTTATTATATGTCCATTTTAAAATTGCCTCTTAAAGTGTCAAATGAATTCGAGAGGATTCAAAGAAGATTTTTGTGGGGAGGATCAGGTCAAGTCAGGAAATTACATTTGGTGAGTCGGGATAAGGCGACCCTTAGTAAAGAGAAGGGAGGACTTGGGGTTAGGAGGATAGGTGCAATGAATGATTCTTTGTTATTAAAGTGGTGGTGAAGGTTCGCTATAGAGAGAGATTCCTTGTCGAGAAGAGTAGTTTCTGATAAGTATGATATGGTCATGGATAGTTGGGAAGCCAGATATGGAGTTGCATAGCAGAGTGTTCAGAATTTGGAAGGATACTCTGCAGCTAGAGAACAAAATCCAACTTTGTTCACCCTATTATCTGCAAATGCTACATTCAGAGTTGGTAAAGGCTGAATTATCTCATTCTGGTCATCTGGTGTGATCCCAGAGTGAAGAACAAAGTTTAAAGTCTAGAATCTAGATTTTTTGGCATATTCAATGTGGTGGTTGATAAGGAGGAGGAATTGGCACAAAGTAATATCGTATGGTTGGAAGTTATGGTCATTAAGGATTGGAAGGGTAGTCCATTGGGTACTAAATGGACCTACTTGGGATTAACTAGGCATTGGCTGGAATATTCAAGGCTGTGACTTTCATGAGCCCTGTGAATTTTCATTTAGGGAAGTTTAACCACATATTTAATGTATGCAACCATTAGATGACACATTCATCCTATCCAGCCATCTAGGAAATATAAAGGGAATATCTTGGAAATGGGAGTAGTTATTTGCATTTAACACATGTTGTGGAATCTATAAATTGATGTACTTCAAGAGTGAAGGTGTGAATGATCGAATATATAAAGACCTACTGCAGCTTTTTCTCTTACGATTGTGTGATGCAATCCTTTTCTTTGGAGTGATGCTAAAGAGTCCCCAGGTTTGATGCCTAAGGTTGTCTAGGAGTGAGACCTACAATTCTCAATTCTTCTACTGTTCACGTACACTGTTCACAGCCTCCAAAAACAGTTCCTTTCTTTGTCTTTTGATCATCCTTACTCCTCTTAAATTCTATCCTACATCAAAGTCTGGGAGGACTAAGCTGATTTGTTACTGAGTACAGGGTAAATTATTAAGGGGGAGACCCTTTGCAAGTTCTGTGTTCACAAATTGAGTGTGCAGATCATCTTCTGGTTCAATGTTATCAAGCTTGGGGAGTAAGGAGAAGAGTGTTTGAAATGGTGTGGGTTGGAATGGGCATCACCAGGTTCTGTTACATTTGCTTTGGAATGATGGAAAGGTGCAACTTAAGGGGAATCAATAAATAAAGCAAACTGTTACGGGAAGCAGAGCCTTTAGCAGTCTTTTGGAGTATTTGGAGAGCCAGGAACAAGCTTCATTTTGAAAGATTGAGCCAGTTTGGCTTAAGGCAAAGGTTCATTCAAATCCTTATTCAGTAAATGATATCGTGTCTAGACTAGGACGTGTCAAGGGGATGTTTGATTTTGTTGCTTGGTACTGATAATATAGCATGGCTCTGCTGTTTGGGGGAAGATGGCAACTTATGTGGGGTACTATATCATAAAAGTTAGGACAATTTGTCACAGGTTCAGGAAGCTATGTTGGTGGCTTGTTTTCTGGTGGTGCAGTTTTTCTGTTTGTGCTGCTGCAATGATTGGGAAGATGATGTTTCAACTTCTGTTGCTGTGTCTTTGGATACCTGATGTTTCTATCTCATTTTGGTGTTGCTGCTTTGGGGGTTTGTTTTGGGTGGTATGTTGTGTGTGTTAGTCTTTATCCAGGTGTGTGTGTATTTGTGTTAGGGTATTTGTGTGGTGTTGGGTGTATATCTGGTCTAGGATTGCGTGTGTAGTTGGACTGGGTTGGAGAGTGCAAGGGTGAGTGTGGAGTTGGAGTGTGTGAGTGTTTAGGGATGTGGGTGTGGGTGAGTCCTGGTTCTGCTTAGAATTTTCCATTTCCACTGCTGTTGCTGCTGCTTAGGTTTGCTGGCATGCTGCTGCTGTGAATTACTCAAGGTTTTGATGCTCATGTTTTGCTTTGGTGCTGCTGATTGTTGTCCCCCGATGTTTTCTGACGATGCTTGTTGATGTTGACTGGGATCGCAAACTATCATTTAGTACTGATAGCTGGTTTTGTTGGAAGGCTTGCAGCTGAGATGGGGTGCAAAACTGCTGCAGTTATGGTGTATCTGGTATCTGGTTTTGTATCAATTGGGGCTTCTTGTAAATTTTACTGTTTTAGTTGGTAACTTCCCAACCCTGTGGTGTTGTTATTTCCTCTTTGGATCTTAGGTGGCAAATGATTGTCGGAGTGCGGGGTGCCACCATGGTTGGGATGCTCGTGATGGTCCTTTTAATATTTTGTAATTTGTTTCCAAAGGTTAATAAAATCCATTTTTATGCCAGTAAAAAACATGGTTTTGGCATTAGAAACTTAGGACATCTAGTCTGCAACACACGAGTTGTAACAGAAAACAAGTAGGGGAGTGTTACAAAGATACCACAGCGAAGTATTGGGAAAATATGCATCAAAAAGTTCTTGGCACAGAAGTATAAATTCGAAATAAAAAGCAGGACTACATCCAAGTAGTTGTTAACTAGTAGGAAACCCTTGCAATAGAATAAAGAACAGAAAATGCGATAATGATAAATAAAGAACACAGAGTAGGGTGGCATGTACAATTTTGGACAAAAATCTTTGTCATATCATGTTGCATAATTGTCGTCACTTAAAAAACTGTGTAACTAAAAATACTATCATGTTAGCAATAAAATTGATAAACAGGGTGAGGCGGTGGTGAAGAATGAAGCGTAGGAATAATAAATTTAGGTTTGGAAAACTAGTACGGCAATTAATAGTCAAAAGGGTTTTGGTTTCACAATAAGAACAACAACAACAATGTAAAGACCCGTGTCATGCTAGCCCTTAGCCTAATCACGTGGCTCACAAGTTATAACTCAGGTTAATAGTAGCTAGTTGGCATTACTTTATATATCACTCAAGGTTTCTATATCTAACTGATGTGGGAGGGATTTCCCAATCTCCCCCACTTAAGATCGCAAAGACTTGTTGCGCCCCATGATTAACTTCCACCCACAACGCGATGCGAGATAAGGATTCGCTTAAGTACGTGAAACTCCTCAAGCTTGTCTTATGTGGGACCCATTTAAGCTAGGGGTGAGCATGGACCGGATTGGTTCGGTTTTGTAGCAAACCAAGAACCAAACCACTACCTACGGATTATGAATTTGGAGAACCAAACCAACCCACAAAGGGCATAGAACCAAACCAATCCAAACCATTAAAATACGGTTCGGATTCGGTTTCGAACCACGGTTTGCTTAAAATTGAGATATTATTTTCGTAAAACTATTTAGAGTACTTAAAATTTAGTTTTACTACGTTAGGTTTATATAGAATACGAATAGGTCCTCATGTATAGAAATTTAGTGTAATTACTCATGGTAATGAAGGAAATCAAGGAATAGGAATAGGCTATGACCGAATCATGTATAGAAATTTGGAAAATAGAAACGTGTTGTGGAATCAAAATTGGAATAGAGAATTTCAATCACAGAATTTATTTGCTATGAGTCTATGACTAAACCACTATTGGTGTATTGGAATTAGGGGAATAAGTTGTAAATCTTAAGCAAAATAAAATCTTGTCAGAGAAGGAATAATGAATAAATTAAATTAGGAAGTTAGTTGATTATGGCTTATATATATATACATTCATGGTTCGGATCGGATTGGAACTGGAACCATGAACGTAAATCCACAAACCAAACCATTGAGTACAGATTCTAATTTTTTTAAACCAGGACCAAACCACGCTACTAAAAAACCAAACCAAACCAATCGGTTTGGATTGGTTTGGACTGGATTCACGGTTTGACGGGTTTTTTGCTCACCCCTAATTTAAGCACAACAAGCAACTTGAACTCGTCCCTTTTTTAGCCCACCGAAGCACGACTTGTGACCGCCCCACACTTCAATTGGTGCAGACTCTAATACCACCTATTGCTGGCTGACCTGCTAACCATAGCTTAATCACGTGACTCAAAAATTACAACGCACTAAAATTTGTGCACATTAAAATTTCCATCCTATTTTCTTTTCCTTTCTTTTCTCTCACTTTCCTAAATTTAAAAACTCAGCCTTAGATATCTAAATTAGCCATCAGAATGATTTTGGGAAGCCATCCCAGCCACACTCACAGCAGATTTAAGCGCGCCACCCTTCCCATTAGTTTTCCAACCTTCACTTCCTTTCTCTATCCTGGGAAAGGCTACGATAGAGACCCCTAAAATTTTTAGGAATATAAAAATAAAAAGTTCCGATTTTTTTGTATAAAAATTACGAGAGGCTCCAAAATGTCATGACTCGCGAAAAAATGTTATGAATCATACTGAAAATTTACGAGTTTTTGATATAAAAGTTTCGAGACACCAAAAAATACTCCCTCCGTCCCAAAATTTTTGTCTGGTCCGCAAAACGAGGACCTAAAAATAATAAGTCTTTTAAAAGAAAATTTTCAAACTTTTTTCATAAATTAAATGTACTCGTTGATATTTAGTAACTTGTAAAAAAAATATTGAATTTTTCTTTAAATTTTTGTATTATTTTTAAATCCTCGTTTTACGTACCGAACAAAAATTTCGGAATGGAGAGAGTAGATAGCAAAATATGAATCATACAATAAATGCACATATACATATGGTACACACATCGTAGCCATTCCCATCTATCCCAATAGGGTCTTGCTAACGCGTGTCCAATAGGCACACAATAAGCACACAAATAAACAAAAAAAACACACACTCCAGTACATCTTTTACACTTTTCAATACACTTTCACATATTCCTATACACATTTCACACATTTCAATACACTTTTTCAACCTTAACGTGTGCCTATTAGCGTATTCCATCCCAATATATCTGGTTCCTGTATGCAAATATGTATTGGGAAAATTTCAAAAAAGCCCCTGAACTTTCTGACAATTCGTAAAAAAAACACCCAGACTTCAGCCATCAACAAAATCACACCCGAACTTTATATTCCGTCAACAAAAAAGCCCCTGCCATCCAACTCTGTTAATTTTTTTGACAGAGCGAGTTAACGGATGGACTTAACAGTGGTTTTGGACGTTGGGGTTCCATTAAGTGCTCAAAACGATGTCGTTTAGGGCATGACTATAAAAAAAAAGCCCTCCCTCTCTCTCTCCAATCGAAAAAAAAGAGCACCCAATCAATTAAAAAAAAATGGAGAAATGGGTCTTTATCTTCACAGGAGGAGGGACTAAGGTACACCAGTGTAGGGGGAGGGGAGAGCGTTGTTGGAGAAGGCGGGGGACCGGCACCGTGGAGGACGAAGCTAGAGGTGACGAACGAGGCGCTAACAACGAAGGCCACATTGTCGGCGGCATCGAGTTCGGATCCACCTTTTTTTTTTTAATCGATTGATGCTTTATGTAGTATCAGAAGAAGAAGACCGTCAGTCGCCACCGAACTGATTGGACCGGTTGCGTTGGGTCAAGATCCGAGGAGAGAAAGCCAAGTGGGCGCTGTTGTGTATCACGGGAGGGAAGAAGGTGAGAATGACAAGTTTCTACAACATTGGGGTAGAATGCCACAGCATGTGTGGTTCCCATTCTAGAATCCCACACGAATGATCCAAACCGTTGATTATTTTGAAAATACTTTTTTGAGTTAACCCTGAAAAATTCAATTCAATCGGATACATGTAAGTGATAAAAAAAAAAATCGGATACATGTAAGTGCCCGATCTAATCATTTAAGGTTTCATTCAGATTATAGGATCTTAAATTCCAAATGAAAAATTGGACGATTCGATCAAGCACTTATATGTATCCGATTGAGTTGAAATTTTCCAAGTTAGCTTGAAAAATTATTGGAAAAATAATCAACGGTTTGGATCGTTTATCGGTACATCATAGACCACATTTTTGGAAAAAAAATTCTATTGCACAACCAAAATGGTAGTAGGACTGGTAAGGCTACTAAGAGTTAACCACCATTAACTTGCTCTGTCAAAAACATTAACAGAATTGGACGGTATGAGCTTTTTTGTTGACGGAATATAAAGTTCGAGTGTGATTTTGTTGACGACTGAAGTCGGGGTGTTTTTTTACGAATTGTCAGAAAATTCAGGGGCTTTTTTGAAATTTTCCCTATATGTATACCTCTAGGATAAATGGATGGAGTAATTATAAATTACCCGTTAGATTGATTTTGAGAAACCATGCCGGCCATACGCGCAACCTCTTCGAGCGCCGCCACCCATCGCTTCACTTTCTTGACCATCGCTTTCTTTGTCCCGAAATCGAGATTTTTGGCTTGCTGCTTAATTTCGGACGGATCCACCTCATAAAACACTGGCAAAACGAAATGATCCGTCTTCTTACATTGCTCGAGAATCTTCTGGAGTTCAAAAAGGCACGCCTTCGAATTGGCGTAGTTTTCTGATAACACGATCACGGACATCCTCGAACTCCTAATTGCTTTCTGCAACTCGGATTCGATAATCTCGCCCCTCTCGAGTCCATCCTCGTCCATGAATGTTTGGAAACCCTCGCGCCACAGAGCGTAGAAGAGGTGATCGGTGAATTTTTTGCGGGTGTCTAAACCCCTAAAGCTCAAGAAAATGTCATATCTACATTTGAATTCAGGATTCCAGGAGGAGGCGGAGGAGGAGGGGTTTGAGGAGGAGAACGAGGAGACGTTTGTGGATTCCGAAGCAGCCATTGATTGAAGCAAAATGCGCACCAGCTTCAGCTACGAGATGAGTTAACGTAAGTTTTATCGGTATCAGCTAGGAGATAACCGGTGGCTTGACACCATTGGACTATTGGGTGAAGGTGAGTCTGTCCCTTTTTTTCTCGGTACAGACCTGTTTGAGATTAGAAAGTCGTTTCTCATTAAATATCACTTTCTGTGAGATTGTGATAGAGAGAAGTAGAGTCAATAATTTTTTTTGTTTTTGTTTTTATGTTTCTTTATTTCTCACTAAAATGCTCAATTTAAACAAGTGATTTGACTAGATAAAAGAAGAGACAATAAAAAAATTTAAAATTTCATTTAATTTTTTTTTGGAAATATTAATTACGGATCTTGTAAAAATATTACCATTATGATGCAATCCTATGCGTTTTGAATATTTATGGTGTAATCCTGTAAGTTAATTTAATGTTGGTTCAAGACAAAAAAAAACAGGCTAAACTAATTAGAATCTGTAGATTTTCCAATGCTGTTTGCATCCCAGAGGTTTCAATTTCCTACATTCATCTTGAAGAGTGAGAGAGAAACAATTTTCACACACTAATAGATACAGTCTTATTACTCACAGCAAATCAAACTAATTATAGAGGTAATTAAATAATCATCCTTTTTTTGGGCATCACGTAAATTTTCATCCTCCCCACTTTTCCAGGTTATATTTTCATCCTTTTAGTGTGTGAATTACCTTTCTTACCCTTTTACTATGTTTTATATAATTTAGTGGGATTCTTTTTTGTTGAACCATTTCCTAATTTAATGGGATTCAAACGTTTCCTAATTTAGTGGGATTCTTTTTTGTTGAACCATTTCCTAATTTAATTGGATTCAAACATTTCTAATGCTGAACCATTTCCTAATTTAATGAGATTCTTTTTTGTTGAACCATTTCTTAATTTAGTAGGATTTAATAAAAACTCATAATAACCGATCCTAGTGTTGACCCTTTCCCCTCTCCCTCCCCCCCGTACGATGTACCCGTATCGTATTTCAATATACTCTTCTTTTATCGAGCAAAAAAAAATAACCGATCCTAGTGATTTCATTTCCTTCTTTAGGATTACCAAAAGTTAGGACTTTATCGAAATAGTGGGGGGAGTAATGAAATAATCATGGCAAATATATGTCACAACATTTTCCAGTGAACATGATAAAAATCACAAACGACATAGTAATTATGGTAAATTCACAAAAAAAATCATGATAAAATGTAATAGAGCACAGTATAATTAGGGATTCTATGGGATGAAATTTCAAAACGAATGACTTAGATTCATTCCCATTTGTAACTAATGGGGTTGGTTAATACCTAGAATTAAGGAGGTTTCGAAATTTGAAGTAGTGGGGGGAATATTAGTGGGATGATTTCATCAGATAATCAACTAACGGCTTAGGATAAGGAGTATGTACGCTATTCATGTACATACCCTTTGTCTATGTAGGCCCGCATAGCGGTTATCTTATAGAAATCATGGTTAAAAAAATCATTATTCTGGTAAAAAATAAAAAGCAAACATGGTAAAAACAAAAGAAACATGGTAAAATTCAACTAGTCAAAAAGCATGGTAAATATAATATCCTTTTAGACCACGAATCATGGTAAAAAAAAAATTAATCACTTGTAAACATAGTAATAATTGTTAACTTAAGAACTTGAATCATGGTAAAACATATTAACCACATGATCGACATTTCATGGAACGATCAAAATCATGGTAAAAATATCAAAACACATCCCAATTTTATGGTAAAAAAGACACTTAATAACCTGTAAAAATGATAATAATTATTTAATTAATATCTTAAATCATGTTTAAAAAATGTCAAAAACCATGGTAAACAAGAAAGGCCTACTTAATGTTCATGGTAAAAATTCTCGGATACTATGACCGCTGCGCGGGTCTGTATAGATAAGGAGTATATACGCTTTCCTTGTACATACTCCTTATCTATGTAAACCCGCGGATCGGCTCTCTTATAGAAGGCATAGTAAAAAAAATCATCACATAAAGTTATGATAAAAAACAAAAAACAAACATGCATGATAAAAAAACAAAAGAAACTTGGTAAAATTTAATGAGAAAACGTGGTAAACTAATAACTAGTCACTTCCTGGAGATCCAAAACTTGGAGAAGGAAAGCTTGAAAACCAAAATCATGCTATAATCTTTACTCGCGGCTAAGCTGTTCAAACCATTGGGTTGTTTTGGGTGATCGAATTAAACATGGGTTTTTCTTCTTTGAACAAAGAAAAGATAATTGGGATTATGGGTCTTGAGGTGGAAGTTCTTGATTCGATCTCATCTAAATGTTCTTCTGGGATTTCTAGTGTTGGATCTTTGAATCAGGATCACTATCTAGAGTAGGCCATGAAATTGAGAAATCTGTTTGAGGACTTCCAGCCAAATCATGGCATTTGACCTCCTTTTATTCTAGGCGTAAGAGGTTTTAAAAGGAAGGAAAAGAGTGTGGGAGTGATTTGTGGGATTAGGATTTATCCCCCAATCCCAAAATTATAGGGAGGATCCCCGAACTTTTAAAATAGTCCTATTTCCCCAGCATATATATATATATATATATATATATATATATATATATATATAAGTATGAATAGTAACTATGAATAGTGATGTGTGAATAGTAAAACGTACGTGAATAGTAATTTGTACGTGAATAGTGCACGTGAATAGTGCTGAAAATTGACAAGTAAATGAAAGCAGATGCTTATTGGAAATTTGATGATTCAAACTAATGACTTTATTCAGAACTTCAATTCGGAATACATGATTACTAGTGGGTGGAAGGAAATGACTATGCTCAAAAGAGCTATCAGTGGACTTGAGAGAATTGAGAGAATGAAAACTGAAACTCTCAAACTAACTCTAACTCTTACAAACTAAAAGGATCCTTTTATAACCAAAGGTCCTGATACAATTATTTTTACAAGTGCGGGATGACTCAGCCATAAGGACTATAATTATTTTACTTTTGACTAAAGTGGTAACTTTTCTCCAGCTTTCGGTTGAGACATGACTGAAATTTGTTGTTGTCTTCACTTTCGGTGGAGAGGTGACTGGGTAGTGACTGAAAAGCAGATGCTCTTTGACTAAAGGCCAAAATTGCTTTCGGTGATTCCTCATAATTTTCTCCTGACTTAGAAACTTGATGATGGCGTCTCGTGACTTAGTAACTTGATGATGACTCTTCTGACTTGATGATGATTCTTCTGACTTGATGATGACTTGTTGTACCCAGTCTAAGCATATGGGTCCTGAGCATCTTGGAATAATGAGCTGTATGGGTCTCTTTGGGAAGTTGCTGTGGCTGATTCTTCTGAGGACCCATCATCTTCTGCCTGACTTGCTTGAGCTAAAAGTTGCTGAGCCAATTTTAATAGCTCAGAGCTGCTTGGCTTTGATTTTCCTTTTGCTTTTGAAAGGCCAGAGGAACTGGCAGCTGGACTTCCAAGCCTGACTGTAGAGACTGTGGGAAGAGAGACTTGACTTTGTTGAATTTGCTGAACTGGGATATTGACTGGAGTTGGAACTTTGACTGGAAATTCTATTTTGACTTGATTAATAATCCGTTGTTGGGTGAACTTATCCCACCATTTAACTAAGAACTAGCGGGTGACTGTGTTTTCGGAGATATTGTATCTCCACTTGAAAATCCAAGGCACTTTATACTTGGCCATGAATAAAAGAAGAGGGGGAAACTGGCCAATATGACTGTCTACCTTGTTTAGAGAGGAAAAATATGTGACTTGGTCCATAAGATCATTGGGTATTATTTCTGGGATGGCACCATAATGGGACCACCATCGGAGGAACCATGTTGGGAAAACTGACTTGAATTTTTGGTCAAATTGAAAGAACCAAGAATGACTATTGTTTTCATTTTCATGAAGGATAACTTTGGACTATGCTTCAATGTAATCATAATAATTATATGGGATAGAATAACCAGCGAGGACCCTGAGACAGGAAGGGTGTCCCCATTCTTCCATTGCTAAAATGTCATGGATGTAGAAAGAATGGTAAATGGTAATATTGGGATTATTCTGATCCTGAATGGGCTTGATGACTACTGACTGATGTTGTAGAAGGATATCTTTGTAGAAAGAAATTGACTTTTCTGGATGATGAGGGGTGAAATGCCATCCAGGAGGGAAAAAGGATTGTGCTAATTCTATGGGGTTTTTGATATGTTTAAAAGGTGGTTCAATATAGAACAAATTGGCTGACTGAGATTTAGGGATATAAATGGAAGGAATTCTGGGTTTACTAGCTTGGATTGGCTGGGCTGGACAAAATGGGTTAGATACCACATTTTGATTTACTAGGGTCTAGTTTCGACTGATTTGAGGATATGCTAAAACTGAGTTATACGCAGTTTTTGGGTGTTGCCCAAGAACTTGGTATCTGTTTACTAAATTAACTGGAGAGATAGCAAGCTGATTACTTGTAGGGACAAGTTGATTACTCTGACTGCTTGTTGGGGCTGGCTGATTACTTGTAGTGCGAACCTGTTTTCCCTGTTTCTTACTTTTTTCTGCCATGACTGAAATGCAGATAAATTAATTATTATTGTTTACCAAATAAAAATTCTCTAGTAAGAAAATCAGGAATAGAATTTTGATCTCCTTTAATATATTCAATATCAAAATAAAAAATACTCAAAATTGATTGCCATCTAGCAAATATTTGTTTACTAGCAATATTTTTAACATCTTTTTCTAAAACATATTTTGCACTCTTACAATCGACTCTGACTAAAAACTTTTGATTAAGTATATCATCTTGAAATTTTGAAATGCATAAAACAATTGCTAAAATTTCTTTTTTAATAGTACTGTAATTACTTTGTGCTTTATTCTAGAGACCAGAATGGAAACGAACAATTTGCTCTGGAGATGTGGAACTGACTCTTTGGAGGAGAATGCCACCGTATCCAATATCAGAGGCATCTGTTTGAATAATTTTGAAGGAGTTTACTGTAGGAATACCAAGACAAGGCAATGTCTTGACATATTTTTTGACTTCCTTAACAACAGAAGTATGTATGGGTGACCAAGGAGGAGGATTGTCTCTTAACCTTTCAAATAGGGGCTGACATGTCTTTCTAAGGTCTTTATAAAATTCTGCTATATAATTTAAAGATCCTAAAAATCTTTGTAACTGATTTTTATCTATAATTTGATCAGGAAATTTATCCGCAAATTGGATTGCCCGACTAATTGGTACTATAGTTGCTTGATAAATATCATATCCTAAAAATCTAATTTTTGTTTGAAATAATTTAATTTTTGGAGCAGAGATGACTAACCCATTATGTTTAATAATATCAAGAAATGAATATAAATGCTTCCAATGTTCATCAATTGATTTTGAGAAGATGAGAACATCATCTATGTAAACTATAATAAAATGACTAGATAGGTTGAATATTTCATTCATTATATTTTGAAATTCACTAGGAGCATTTTTTAATTCAAAAGGCATTACATTCCATTCATAATGTCCAAATGGTGTAGTAAAGGCAGTTTTATATCTATCATTGGGATGTAGTTGGATTTGCCAAAATCCACTTTTTAAATCAAATTTTGAAAATATTACTGCTTCACTTAGTCTATTAATTAAATCTTTCTTATTAGGAATTGGGTATCTTATCCATTCTAATACTGTATTTAATGGTTTGTAATTAATTACTAATCGTGGAACTCCTCTTTCAATTTCTGCACTTTTATTAACATAAAAGGTAGGACATGACCAAGGTGATTTACTTTTCCGAATAATGTTATTTTCAAGTAAATTATTGATTTCCTTTTTACAAGTTTCCATAACTTCAGGATTCATTTGAATAGGTCTAGATTTTGTAGGTATTTGTTCACTAAATCCTTTTATATAAGGTAAAGTTACAATGTGTTTTTTCCTATGCCAAAATGCACTGGGAAGATTAGAACAAACTTCCTTCTCTAACCTATTTTTGAAATTTTCTATCTTTTGATTTAGAAATTTATCAGTGAGATGTTCTTCAATTCTTTTATATCTAATTTCATCTTTTAGGAATTTTAGATGTTTACTTTTTTGATTTATCCTACAAATAGATTGGGATTCAGAACAATCTTTTAATTGTTTTAATTCTCTATGTTCAGGTTTTGTTAAAAATCTAAAGGTTACTTGTTGACCTAAAGGTTTAGTAGTGATTCCTTCACTATTGGTTGTGAATGGGTAAAGTAAGCAAATAAAAGGTACACCTAAAATTACTGTATCAGTTAGATTTTGGACTAAGACAAATGAAGTTTTAAAACAAACTTTATCTTGGCAAACATGAACTTTCGGTAATTTATATTTGATACGCATTTTACTACCATTTGCAAAGCTTAACTGTTCAGTTGTCTTGTGATAATACTTTGTAGGTATGAGACCTTCTTGGATACAATTTAAATTTGCTCTAGTGTCAATGAGAGCAGTGACTTTAATTTCATAATCATTTATTACTAGTTTTACTTTAGCATGCCACTTTTGGATGAGATCCATTTTACTTATTATATTTATCTTATTATTTCCTAGACCATTATCTTGGTGATTGTTACTTTCTGAGTAGTTTTGACTATTTGTTTCTAAGGATTCATCAGAAGATTGATTATATTTTTCTATTTCTGCATCAAATTCTCCAAGATTTTTACTTAACTTTTGTGCTATTATCTGAGTACTTAATTTTATATCATTATTTTTTAATTCAATAATATCCTGTTTGATAATGTTCACTTCTTGTTGTAGGTCTTGTAGGGTAACTTCCTTTTGTTTTTTTATTAAATTTAGCTATGGTAGTATTGAGATTTGCTATTGGTTTAGTATATTGGGATTTTTTACTTTTTTGTATCAGAAGTTGTTTAAATTTTTTAATATTGCTGTTTTAACTCGGGATCTTCTATCTTACTAATTAAATCAATAAAAAAGTCTTTTTCTTGTGTATCTTTAGTAAGAACATTTATTTTTTTATTTTGCCAATAGACATTAGTACAACCTATTGTGATTTTGTTGGGATTATCTCTAAAATTTTCTTTATTTTTAGTACGTATTTTAGATATTAATGCATCAATTTTCTCAATATTTTGATCTTGATTTTTTTATTGTGCTATCTGGTTTTTCCCTTTTAATTTGTATACTAGTGTTAACTTTTTGATAATAATTTTCTAGATAATCAAAAAATTGAATTTTTGTTCTTATATCTTTCATGAATTGTTTCCAATTTTTTACTATTTCAGATGTTTGGCAAGGATTATATTTACTACGAAATTCTTTTCTTTTCACTGCGTTATTTCTTGATTTAAATTCTCGAAATAATTTTTCTACATCTATAGTAAAATCTCTATGTATAGTCAGTAAACTTTTATCTATACGATGAGGGGTTATTTCCTCGAAATCAGTTTGGGTTGGTGATCCTTGGGATGTTTCTTCATCCTCAAATTTTGACTGTGTTGAGTAACATGGTTTACTAACTTGTGAAGTTGTTTCAATTCCTTTTAACCTAATTTTTGGATCTAGCAAATTCCTATCTTGTCTAGGTATACTAGTTGAACTTTCTGACCTACTAAGTTCTCTAATTTTAAGGGGAGTGTTAACTCGTTGTTGATCAAAACTAATTCTAACTGTGCCATCTAAATATTGTTGGATATAATCTAAATCTAACGTATCATTTTGTATTCTTTGTGGAAAACTTTCATTTTCACTAAGCCAACTGGCTGGTAACTGGATATCATTCCATTGAATTGTTTTTGGTACTTGGACATTAGCATCAGCAGTACTACTTTGTATGAGTACAGTTTTGTCTTTTGGACTTTTGACTAAGGCGTGAATATTTAAATTAGTTTTCATGCATTTGTAATAAATACGATAAATTAAAGCAATTGAGTGACTTCCTTCGAGCATATTGGTAATTGCTCTTGCAGTTTGAATATTTAAAATTAATATTTTTAAAATATTTTTATCTCTTAAACTAAGTGGTAAATGAGTTCCCTAATTAACTCTCGTAGCCGCTCTCTTTCTCTCTCTCTCTAAAAAACTCTAACCCTAGCCGCCCCTCCTTCCCCTCCCCCTCCATGGGTTGCACACCCTTTGGGCGGCGGGAGGGGAGGGACTAATCCCCTTTCTAGATCTGGTTTCCCCTTCCCCTTCTGCACCATATCCGCCTTCCGCTCGCCAATCGTTGGAACTTGGCGTTCCGCAGCCCTGTTGGGCGTTATGATTCGTCTGCTCCTCCTTTGCAACCTTACGGGTTCCGGCGGCTTCTTAGGCCTCCGGTAGAGGCGCGTGACCGGTTGGAGGTTTGGCTAGAGATGGGCTGCTCAGCGACGAAGGGGAGTGTATCTTTTTTCTCGTTTCTTTTGTGTTTTGTCCGGCTTTAGGCCGGTTATGTCCGGCTTTAGGCCGGTTATGTCCGGCTTTAGGCCGGTTTTTGTCCGGATTTTGTCCGGTGTGTTCCGTTGGTTTGGTCATATGCTTTCTCGTTGTATTTCTGTGACCTGTTGTCGTTGGAGTGTCCGATCTGTGGACTCCCAATCTTTCCCCATGGGAATCTTTGATGAATACTATCTCTCAACTTTGACAAAAAAAAAAAAACTAAGTGGTAAATCAGGAAAACAATTAAAATATACTGGACCATTGTGTAGACTAGATTCCATTAATCCTAAGAAACTATCACTATATATTGTGAATCTACTATCTCTTAAAGCTAACAGGATTGAGGAATTAAGTCCTCTTCGTGTTAGAGGTTTAACTGCAACTTGTACTAAGCCTACATGAATAAAATTATAACCTCTTTCTAGATGTTTTTTAACTGATTCTTTACTTAAAAGAGCACATCTTTCTTGTTGTTTTGTAATTGCATAAACTTGTTCTACAGTTTTTGCTACTTGATCAGTCTTACAAGTATCTTCTAAAAAACTAGTTTTATAAATTTCTTTTACTGGGAATTTTGGTATATTCCAATTTCCTAAATCTGTAGTACAATCTTGATATTCATGTTCTTCTTCGTTTACTATGTCTGGTATGAACGACATCGAAGCCATTGAGCTAGTTGAAGAGCTGCACCTAAATAATCTATTCATTATCTTTTTCACTTAAAAATTTCTGTTAATATTTTTTCTTGGAGTTATCTTTTTTGAGACCTAGCCTGTATACACTCATACCCAATTGGTGACCCTATCCTCACGACTGCCTCACTCTTAGGACTTACACATCTAACAGGGCTTCAAGCTTGGGTGGCCAGAGACAGGATGCTCAAACGCAGATAAACAAGGACAAAATACTAATTGAATTTTCTAAGTTTCAAAAATAATTTACAGATTAAATTGGTCCTAACTAAACAATTACCTACTTGGCTCTGAATCCCAATCTATTTGTAGGATAAATCAAAAAAGTAAACATCTAAAATTCCTAAAAGATGAAATTAGATATAAAAGAATTGAAGAACAACTCACTGATAAATTTCTAAATCAAAAGATAGAAAATTTCAAAAATAGGTTAGAGAAGGAAGTTTGTTCTAATCTTCCCAGTGCATGTTGGCATAGGAAAAAACACATTGTAACTTTACCTTATATAAAAGGATTTAGTGAACAACAAATACCTACAAAATCTAGACCTATTCAAATGAATCCTGAAGTTATGGAAACTTGTAAAAAGGAAATCAATA